>VXBB01007621.1:0-55190 GCA_013399915.1 Illadopsis cleaveri | reverse complement strand
CTGCTGTCCTACACCGCAACTGTCAGCATGGAGGTGGTGCCCAGGCATGGCTCGTGTTGGGACAGGGACAGTGTCAGCACCTGGGTAACACCAGGGCATGGCCTGGGCTGTACACAGATGGGGGTGGCCCACAGTGGCCAGGGACAGGAACAGCCATGGCACACCTGGCACAGGGACAGAGACAACCACAGCATACGTGGCACCGGCACAAGGCCAGGGAGAGCCATGGCACACCTGGTACAGGGACAGGAATGGACACTCGGGACAAGGACAGCGATGCCGCCCCTGGGCCCGTGGCGGCCTCTCCAGGCTGTGGGGACACACGGGTCGGCTCAGCCCCAGCTGGAATCCGGGCACACAGGGCCTTGGCGGGGCTCGGGCTGGCGAGCGATGGCTGGGGCGGTGCTGCCGCCNTTCCCATTCCCGGCCCCGCTCCCATTCCCGCTCCTGCCATGGCGGTCCGCGCCAGCTTCGAGAACAACAACGAGCTGGGCTGTTTCGCCAAGCTCACCAACGCTTATTGCCTCGTGGCCATCGGCGGCTCCGAGAACTTCTACAGGTGAGGGGTGCCCGGCCCGGCTCGGCACGGCCCTGCCCGGCCCTGCCCGCGGCCCCGCGGGGCCCTGATGCAGCGCTTTTTCCTTGCAGCGTGTTCGAGGGGGAGCTCTTCGGGACCATCCCGGTGGTTCACGCGTCCATCGCCGGCTGCCGCATCATCGGCAGGATGTGTGTGGGTACGTGAGGCGGAGGGAGCCCCGGGAGGCTCGCGGGGGGACGGGGAAAGGTCGCGGGTTCGGTCGGAGCCGCACCGGGGCCTGAGCCGTGCCGGGGAGCCCGTGTGGCAGCGCCCTTCGCCCACGAGGATTGTTTTAATGCCTCGAGTGTGGGAGAGGAGGAAGGATGATCTTACGGGTCTTTTCCAAGCTGGCTGATTCTGTGAAGGACGTGAGGTAACAGAGACTCGCCCATGTCCCGCGGTCCCCACCCCGGGGAGTGTTGGCTCTCGGCGCCGGGGAAGCTCCGCTGCTCCTCAGTGCCGGCCCGGGGAGGGGGAGGCATTTACCGAATGTGAAAGTCAGGGAAAAGCCTTTTATGTGTCTCTGTCTGATGCGACCCTGTTAGGTCAGACCAGCTTCTTGCTTATTTGTTCCTTCAACCCTTCAGTCTGTGCTGCCACAGTCACACAAACAGGAGCACCGGGCCTTTTGTAGGGCAAATGGCATCTGCGCGGAGAGTTCCCTGTAAGGTGTCTCACTGAGAGCCTCGGGCCTCCTTCAGTGCTGTTGGAAGAGAAAAGGGAGTAAAGATGGAGCCATTCACCCATACTTTGTGCTTCAGCCTGATTTTTTTTTTTCCCTGTGGTGCTGGCCATTTTTACATCTCCTGGGCTGAATTCTGGGCTTGGAAGGAACGCACAGAGCAAGAGCAGCTCCGGCCGTGTGTGAACAGGAGGGAAGAGCTGTAACACACCCCGTGGAAAGATTCTTTTCATTCTATTCTGCTTCTCTTTGTCATTTTAGGGAACAGACATGGGCTGCTGGTCCCGAGCAGCACGACAGACCAGGAGCTGCAGCACATCCGTAACAGCCTCCCGGATTCCGTGCGGATCCAGCGCGTGGAGGAGCGGCTGTCGGCCCTGGGCAACGTCACCACCTGCAATGACTACGTGGCTCTGGTTCACCCAGATCTGGACAGGGTACAGGGCTCTGGGACACTTGGACATTCAGAGTGGGGCTGGGAAATGCTGCCCACGCTGAGGCTGGAATTGTGGTGAATGTGCTTTGGAGAAGGGAAGGAGTAGAGGGTCCTGTGTGTCATGGGACAGGACGAGGGGGAACAGTTCCCCACTGACAGAGGGCAGGGCTGGATGGGATATTGGGAAGAAATTCTTCCCTGTGAAAGTGGTGGGACTGTGGCACAGGTTTCCCAGAGAAGCTCCAAGCCCCATTCCTGGAAGTGCCCAAGGCCAGGTTGGACAGGGCTTGGAGCAACCTGGTCTGGTGGAATGTGTCCCTGCCCATGGTAGGGGGTGGAAATAACATGAGTTATAAGGTCCCTCCAACCCAAACCATTCAGTGATCATTGGGTGCAGTTTGCTTTGGGTGCATGAAATTGAATGAATTAGAGTGTGTTTGGGTCTAATAAGGAGCGTAAGGAGGAGTGCAGTGAGGACCACAGAAGGAGTTAGAAGCTACAGCTGAGTGAGCCAGAGCGTGTCACAGCTGAAAGAGACCACAGCTGAAAGAGATGGATGTGCATCATTACAGGGGTTTCAAAAAATAAAAGAAGGTTCTTGTATGAGGGTTTGAAATAAGGGCAGAGGAGACAAAGTCACTCCTATTTTATGTCTGAGAACTGGTACCTTAACAGCATAGAAAGATGTGTTGTGTGGCTGCAGGTCCTGGCAGTGTTTGCTTCCAGCTTGTGCTGAAGGTGATGAAGAAATGTGACTTGGTGGCAGGAGTGCAAAGGGAAAAATAAGGGGATGGGAGAAAGCTTTGCACAGTATGTTTTTAAAAAGTATAAAAAGTGAAATAAGATGGCAAGAGAGAAATCAAAATAATTCACAGTGAAACCTGGAGAGGAAGGGAGTTGTTAGAGTTATGAGAAGCATAAGACCATTTTGTCCCAGTGGTTTGGGAGCAAAGAGGACTGGTTTGCTGAGAATTGATACAGGTGATGTAGTCCCAACAGAGAGGGGGATTTGGGCATTTCTCAGCAAAGGCAGGAGGCTGTGTTCAGTGACACAGGAAGCTTGGGAACACATGGAGTGTGGAGCTTGGCTGTGTTATTGTGGCTGGATTGCAATGGGTGCAGTGTGGGAGGCTCCCAGCTGAGGGCTTTGTGCAGGAATGTGTTCCACTCCACAATACTGTTTAGCTGAAAGCTTTATCCTCCTTCCATTTGCAGGAGACAGAAGAGATCCTGGCAGATGTGCTGAAGGTGGAGGTGTTCAGACAAACAGTAGCAGACCAGGTGCTGGTTGGAAGTTACTGTGTTTTTAGTAACCAAGGAGGACTCGTGCACCCCAAAACTTCAATCGATGACCAGGATGAGCTGTCTTCTTTGCTGCAGGTCCCACTCGTGGTAAGGCATTTGTGGAGTGTTTGCTCTTCCCATTCCCTCCCAACTCAGCTGCAATGTTTCTCCAGCTTGGGGGCTCCCAGATACTGTTTTTCTGTGAAGTGATTGTGAGTGAGAGGTGAGCAGAAGACTTGAACCAAGTCTTCCAGACAGTTTCTGGTCTTTCCTGAGTCAATAAGCTGCTCAGGGCTTTTAGCTGCCTTACGAAATGTTGCTCTGCTGGGATTGTGCACATTGTGCAAATACAGAACGTGAGGCTGTTTGTGGTTTGGCTGAAGCCAGTGTTCAAAAAGATTAAGTAAGAAACTCCCATGCCTGCTCAGTTGGATGTGTGGATGCTTTTATCCTTCCTGCTTACTGGATTCTCTTTCACTGAATGCCACACTAGTTTCTCACCAGAGAGTAAAGGCTGTTCATTAATCATTTTATCTGACACCTTCATAACTTTGCTGGTGGCAGAGTTCCTCTCTTCAGCGGTGTGACCTGAGCAACCCTGCGAGGGGCAGTGTGAGGGGCAGTGTGAGGGCAGTGTGAGGGGCAGTGGCAGGGCTGTGCCAGGGGCAGTGTGAGGGGCTGTGGCAGGGCTGTGCGAGGAGCTTTGCCAGGGCTGTGTGAGGAGCTGTGGCAGGGCTGTGTGAGGAGTGTGGCAGCCCTTGCTCACGGCTCTGTGTCCCGGCAGGCGGGGACGGTGAACCGCGGCAGCGAGGTGATCGCGGCGGGGATGGTGGTCAACGACTGGTGCGCCTTCTGCGGGCTGGACACCACCAGCACCGAGCTCTCCGTCATCGAGAGCATCTTCAGGCTCAACGAGGCTCAGCCAAGCACCATTGCCACCAACATGAGGGATTCCCTGATTGACAGGTAGGGAGGATCCACCTCTGGGATCCAATCCAATCATGGTCAAAACAGGAAAGATTTTATTATAAAAGCAACTGGTTTCACAGTTGATCTATCTGCTTTAATTATAATTTCTTTCACTTCCTCTCCCCTTTTGTTGGTTACTGGCAGCAATTGCTCATTGGGTTATGAAGTGTTTTGTTGCAATGAGAATCCTTTTTGTGGGAACTAACGTCTGTTTCAGCTGGCAGATTTTCTTTCCCAGCTGTTCAGTGCTCAGCTATAAGATGAATGGGTTTTTTAAAACAAATCTTATTTTAAAAGTTAAAATAACCAGTGACTTTGTTTGTCATATTGGCTTTTGATCACTGTAGTTATTCAACTGTTATTTCAAATGCTTGCTGTAATCATTTCTGGAGCCAAAAAGACTGTGGAACTTGTCAGCTGCTGCTGCCTTAAACCTCTTACATTTAAAACTGCTAACTTGAATTTTTTTAAACCGTTTTGTTGAAGGCTTTGTCCAAGTTACTTGTTAATGTGAGGCAGGAGTTGTTTTCTGTCTGGAGTAATGGTAGGGGACCTTCCCCATTCATTAATGTATGCAAATGTTTTTTCATAAGCAAATGTTTTTACATTTAGGCATAAGCATAGATGAATGTCCTGTGGGAACTGTTTTTGGGCCTTGAGTTACAACCCTGAGGACCACTCATCGGTGGTGCTGAAAGTGTGTTCCTGAACTGCCTGAGCATTGTAACTTGGTTGCTGAGTTCCCAGCCACAATCTGGGAATTGTTCATGGCATAAGGAATTCCTTCAGTGGAGAACCCTTTAAAGAATTCTTTGCCCTGTTACAGTTTGGGTACAAAGTCTTGATGTCTCTGAGCATATCAGAGCTGTAATTAAACTTGCTCTGAGCTGTCAATCATTACCTGGGCCAAGCTGAATGTGCATTTTGCCTTTGCCAGCCTGAGAGATCTGTTCCTGTAGCTGACTGTTAGCAGCCACGATGTCTTGCTTCCCTCTTTTCATAGGTCCTTTCCCAGGAAGAGAAATTTCTTCTGGGCCTTTGTAGTGGGAAGGTGGGAACTGACTAAAGCTGGTATTTTGAAATGCTTTCTGCACTCTGGCACAACTAAACCTTCTTTCTGTTTTGTCTTTTAGCCTGACATGAGCAATGTTGGTTCCTACTTCCCAGAAAGCTCCTAAGGAGTGAAGTGTTGAGCTGCACTTTGGATCACACACGTCCAGACCTTCTGATGATATTTCTGCAGGCCTGGCCCAATGGAGAGGCTACAAAACCAAATTTTTGTCATCTTTTGTAAACTGGTACCACAAAAACTGACAAATAACATGCATAAGATACAATTAAGGAATGCTCTCTATCCCTTTGCTCAGTTCTTCAGCTCTGCTTTCTGGTTGTGTGATGCCAACTGAACCCCTCAAATTACCCCACAATGTTTACTCTTGGATGTTGATCACTAGAGATTATTTTGCCTTAAGTCTTGCACCAGTGTCCTGCTGCACAGCAGTTTGTTTTGGCACTACACTGTCCACACTCCTGCTCCAGTGGTGTTTCTGCTCTAGGTACATGTAAGACCCCTTTGTATGACCAATACCAAAAATAGAGTAGTTTACTTGCCACAAAATAACTCAAAAGTAATCATCTGATCTTTTGCTCTGACTTGCAGCTGTTCCCATGGGATGAAGTGATCAACTTGGATAAAAACTGGAGTTTTTCAGTGTCAATCCAAGGGCTTTTAACAGCAACAGTGTGGGAGTCCTTGGAGCAATGTTTGACCTGGTGTCACCTGTGCTGCTCCTGAGGCACCTGCAGGAGAGGGCCCAAAAGGCACTCTGTTGCCTGTGGGTTTAATTTGTCCTGCAGGACTTCACCTTCTACAATGGGAAACTCTTAGAAATCAGCAAATCCCAATAATTTGGACTACCTTCTTTGGAGTTACTTGGAGACAAAGGTTAAATAACACGGTTCTAAGCAGTCAGTCAGAGGCTACAGATTTGGGAGCTTCCTCATAAAGAGCTCTGCCTGTGCCAGATGGAAGGGTGCTACTTTCAGGCAGAAGATTGTAATTTCTTTCTACACAGCTGTTGCTCAGTGATATCTCATTTCAGTTCCTTTCCTGCTTGTCCATTAAGGATGCACTGAAGGCATAGAAGTGCCTCCATTTCCCATCCTGAGTGTAAGAGGAAGCTCTCACTTGTCTCCACACAGCTGTCTTGCTCTCAGCTGGGTTCTCTTGGGGAATGATGGCCTGAGGGCTGTATGAGCAGAGCTCTTTTCAGGCCAGGGGCTTTGGGCTTTGTAGAAATTGAGTAAATTTCCATTTTTGTTTCACTGTCTTGATGTTCAGGGAAGGCTTTGTAAGATTTGGCTGATAAAAGGTTATTCCTTAAACTTCAAAATAAAGATTGCCATGATCATCTGTGATCAGATATCAACCCTTTGATATCATACACCACCTGTCTTGGCCCTGACTCCAGGTCTCCTCCTCTCAGCCTGTCTCAGTATTTAGTTAGAAGCTGCTTCCCTTTGGCCACCTCACAGGGCTCAGCTCTTGAGTGGAGCTGTTTGTGTGATACCTGTTTTAAATTTGGGTCTGTGGGAATTCTGAGCTAGTGAGGTGGACCTGTGTACAAGGAAAACAAACTGTAATACAGAATGGGTTTAGAAACGTGGATCTTGAGAGGATAAATGTGGTGTTTCAATGGCAAGTTGTGTCCCAGAAGACACATGCAGCTCTTTAAAAAATCTACTGGGATAGGGAGAAGGTCTCTTGTACTGTTGTTATTTTCAAAAGGCATTTGGCAGGATTTTGTGCCAAAGGCATTTGGGGACCTTGGGTGAGTGATCCCATGGAATGAGGGAAGCCCTCTGACTTGTCTGGTTTAGGAAGGTCAGTGGATTAGGGCAGGGAATTTTGGCCATACTGACTTACTCTGACTAGTGAGGATGAGGGATAGAAAAGGAAACTCAGTGCAGCTGAGTGTGAAATTAAGCACATTGTGGTTAAAAATCCAAATTTCACCCAGTAGTGGTGAACTCCGAGCAGTGCAAGAGCACATTCCTGACTGAAAGTCCATATTGGAATAGACATGCTCTGGCTTCAGTAGTGGTTAAGAAGGCAAACAATATCTGGAGCTAATTAAGAAAACAAAGCCCAAACAGCCCAAAGCAGCATTAGCTGTAAATCCATGATGCATCTTTATCCTAATCACTATGTGTAGATGAGGTGCAAGTGTTGCACAGTGGTTGCCAAGTGTTTCTGCAAGTAGATATTTTGGGGTAATGCTCATCTATGTTAAATTTTGGCTCTCAAACTCCAAAAGAAGCTGGGGAAGGGAGAGGTGAAATTCTCATGCTGCTGCTCATTGCTTGCCCTGAGATCCTGCCCTGCAGTGCCAGAGCTGGCAGGAGCAGGGTGGTGAGGAGGAGGCTGAGCACAGCACTGTGCCACAGCAAGGGTGAAATGAGAGCCCAGGTGAAGGGTTCCAGAATGGCAGGATTCCAGGTGACAGGCCCTTGGCATGACAGCGTGGGGCAAAAGCACAGTGCAGCCCTTGACTGACCCTTTTCATGTGCTTCTATCTCCAAGGCAGCACAGCATGTGTGGTGATGATGCCAAAAGGTGTTAAGGAATAGTTAATGAAATTAAATTGTATGTCTCCAGAGCTGGGTTCCCATGGGTTCTTGGGATTCTTAAAAATGAAATTGCTGAGCTACAAAGGTGTGAGTTACATACCATGGCTAAAGCCACCTGGCACCTTTGCCATCAGGCAGTGGAAAGCAACATGTGACCTCAGGAAGGGTTGCAGGAATGATCAGAGGAACTCAAGGATGCTGGACAAGTAGGTGATACTATGAGAAGAGCTGGAATCTAGCCCTGGGGTGAATGTGACAGGAGGGAGAAATGAAAGGCTTATAACTCTGGGTTCAGTGAGGTCTTGGGGTGTGTATCTGTGTGTGCTTTAATGGCCAAAAACTTGTCAGGATCCTTTATGGAGGTTTCTGAACCTCCAAGTCCTCACAGTATGAGACTGGAGATCTTGAGGTTTAATGCCTCATAATTATAAGTTAGGAATAATTAATCTATCTTAGTGGAGGACCAGCTTTTGTGAATGTAGTGATCAAGTATCTCAGCAAATGTCTAAATTTCCTGTTACAATGAGCCTGAATGGTAATGAAATTATTCGAAGGAGTCAAAAACTGGAAAAAACTAAATAGGATATTGAGTGCAGTATAGTGAGAACACAACAGCCTTTTGTTTGTTGAATTAGCACTGCTGATCCCTGTTCTCCTGTGGGAACAATGTGTCCTGCATTTCTGGACAGGAGCTGGAACACAGCCCCTGCCCACAGAGAGCTTTGGCCAGGCTGATGGGCAGCGAGTCCAGTGCTTCTGTAGCACAGCACAGGATCCCAGCAAACAGCTCAGGGGTGGGAACTGTCCCTTACACAAAAAAACTTGTTTGTGCCCAGATCCAGGATACCCCAGGAGTGCCCAGGGGCTGATCTTAGCAAAGCAGAGGTGATAATGAATGGGATTGTGCTGGAGGAAAGCTGCTTACCCCCGTGCAGCCCCCTGTGGCTGCAGAGGGCTGCTCTCACCCCCTGAGCATGTCCTGGAATACCTCACCCCCTGGAAACTCCCATAGGTAACACCTGCCCCAGGAGCCAGGTACAGGGCAGGTAGAAGAGGCCCTGGGGTATTTCTGTGCCTCTGTGGAGCAGCAGCTGAGGCTGTGTTTTGGCAGCCCAGGGCAGCAGCTCACCTTGCTGCAGCCACCCCAGGCACAGGGCTCAGCCTCCTGCCCACCTGGGCACTGCGCCGCCTGAACAGCTCATTCCTTGGGCAGGCCAAAAACCTGCCCTTGGGGCAGAGGGGAGAAAATACAAACAAACCCAGACATCGCTCTCTGTTGTAATTTTTTTTTTTAATAATAATTTTTGTTTTTAATGATGGCTGTTGGAAGTTGCTCAGAGGTTTGGGCTGTCGCAGTCCCAGCGAGATGGCAGCGTACAGATGAGACCGAGCTGCCACGTGGCTGTGGCGTCCGTGGTGTGTCCCACCACACCTCTGGGACACAGAGCAACGTGGAGTAGCGTGGGGGTGTCTGATCAGCAGCTCTGATTTCATTTGGTCCTTCGCACTCCTTCACTCATCATGAGACATTAGCACGTTTTGTCACTACAGTTCAAAGTTTTGCATCTACGAGCTTCTCACTTACTTTGTAATATGTTGGTAATAGTTTATGTTTAAACACAATAAACAGCTTGGCTATGGAAATCAGTTATGAAGGACAAAATACAGTTTGAGACCACATGTTAATGCAGTCATAGTGGGCTTCACCAGACGAATCTACGTGTCTATCCTGCTTCACCAGAGCAATATTTGAGCACTAATTAGCAATCTGTAATTCTATCGATCTCTCTGCTGCTTTGTTCCTCATTGTAATTAGGAATACTTTCAGCGTGTTTGTTGTCCTTGGGGGTTTTTTTCAGAGCTGACATTACAAAGCTGTACTTTTTCTATACTAAGTGGACATTCTGTGCATTGCACTTCCATTGCACTCAATAAAATTCAGTTATAGGCAGAGGGTTTAGGTTAATCACCTGTTCCCCATGGTGAGCGGGCAAAGCAATTCCTATGCTGACATGGATGGCACTTCTGTACAGTGCTGGACTTCACCGTTACACTGCACTGCAAGAGACTCTTCCCCTCTTATTCAACATGGTAAAAATATCAGCATCAACATGAAAATCAAAAGTTTGTGGTTAGGGCACAATGTCCTGAATCACTCACAACTGTAAGAGGGACAAGCAGAAGCTACTGTTGTAGGAAGAGACCTGTGGAAAGTCACTAGCTGAAAGTTAAGGTATTTTTCTTGCCTTTACCTGATTTTTATGGCTCTGTCAAACGTGGTAAACTCATTCTACTGTGTGGCATGCTTTCTTTGGTCCCTGCCAAATATTTGCCTATGAAGAAGTGAGTGAAACAAACCTCCAAATCCTGAAGGCATACAATGTTTGTAACATCTACAGGGGTTAGATTTAGTTTTATAAACAGGCCTAATTCTTACTGTACCTTGATTATTTCAGCAATGACGACCTCACTCCAAACAAACATTTCCATTCTCCTGAAACCCAACATACAAATTCCACAATCTAGTTACACATGCCACAGAACAACAACTCATCTTTTCCCAGCGTCTTAACGGGCAGAGTGCAGTCTGTCTGTACACACTCCCAGAATTTCGGTAACCATTGGTTCCTGGGTTCTTGCTGGCGGAAGCTTAAACCAACTTAAATGACATTTAAATATTACTTTCATGATTGGCTCCCAAAACAAAAAACATGATTTTTTTTTTTTTAGACCCGATTACTTTGTCTTCAGATTGTCCCAGTCTAGGGCTTGCCAGGTGTCTGGTTTGGTGCTTCTTGAGCTTCTGCTCTACGCTCCGGTACCTCTTTGAGTGCTCGGTGGTTCCTCGTGCACTGTGCTGAGTGGCAGCATTGATTAGTTATGAATGTACAAAACATCTGACCAGCAGGTATTGGAAAATTGTATCCAGGTAGATCCCTGGATTTTTTAATAAACTAAGAAGGTTTTTTAGAATGATTCAGCATCAGAATGTCTTCTGCTTATGACACTGAAATTGTTCTTGTTCGTAGATTTCATGATCTTAATTCATTTATGAGACAGCTATTAAAAAAATGGTTCTGTTCAGAGGTGGTTTAGCTACACTGGAGAATGCTGGGTTTAACAGGGAGCACTGGTGCAGGGAACTGAAGGAAGTTTCCCAGATCAGTTGAAACCTGTCTCGAAGACTGGTGCTGGCAGAGCGAGCCGGTGGATGGCACCACGACCGGCAGGTGACCAAAGCAGTACAAAGGAAAAGAGGCTCCACACTGCAAGGCTGCCTGCCTGTATTTTTTCCAGTTTTCCTGCTTATTTCCATCCCAGGGTGTCCAAAAGTTTAAGTCACTGAAGTAGTTTTGTTTGGTAGGCTTTTCAATGCATTTTTTTCCTTTTTTTTGTGTGTCCATAGTCCTCATCAGCTCAATGAGTTGAAATGTGCAGCGGGCTGTGTCATACCCATTCCTGGACAGGTCTTTTGTAGTACACAACATTTTGCTGCACCTCTTTGTTTTTAAACTGGAAGATTGTGTATACCAGGACAAGGATACACAGAGACAGGATGCAGGGGATCACCACTGCGATGGCATTGACAGTGCTGGGCATGTCATTTATTGTCACCATGATATCCACGTCATCGTGCGGGAGGCGCCGGTCCTTGCTCCGCTCAACATCCTTCTGGTTACAGCCCATCCAGTCCTTGAGGATCGACCTGGGGTAGCCTGGCTCCACACTCAGCCTCTGGTTATCGAACTTCCAATACTCCTTCCCTTTGTAAAAGTAGGTGTAAACTAGGAGACAAAACAAGAGAATATTTCTCACTATTTCCAGTTAATGAGCTGTGCTTGTGGGAGGACATTAAGGGAGTCTGGACGACCTGAAGATGGCCACTACCTAAGTCAAACACATTTATCCAGAGCGTTCCCAAGCCATTGGAAAGTGAAGGTGTTTTTGGAGCTGGGATTTAAAGGAGAAGCCATAACCCTGGCTAGTGTATTCAACATTGCCCATGGAATACCATTCCCCTTGGCCAAGACAAGCTGGGAATTAAAAAAGAAAACCCTACTAACTTTAAAGGAAGGGTTCTCCAGTGAACCTTTTCTCAGTTATTTTTTTTACTAAAGTATCTGTAAATATGTTCTCATCATTACCAAGTGATTAACATCACCTGCAGGGTGCCAGCATGTGCCTGGGTGTGACAGTGTTTGGAAGAACACCAGGTTTCTGTTCATTCAGCCTGAGGGAGCAAATGCTGAGTAAGATGAGTCCTTTTGCCATAGAATCCCAAAGATTTGGCCTGTGTTAAAGAGCAGTGCTGTTCTTCTGCTAACAAAAGGGTAATGCTTTATACTACATGTTGTTTGAAGCACCTCCCTCTCCCCAGATGACCCATTTTCTACTGACTCTCAAGTTACTAGAAAAAAAGAAAGAGAAGGGAGCTGTGGTGAAAGTGTTGGTCTCCTGCACTGTTTCCCAGCTTGGCTGGCTCTCACTGCCATCCTCCTGGCCCAGCCCTACAGCCCTCCTCTCACACCACAGCTCCAGATCTGAACACAGTCTCAATGGCACAAGTCCCTTCTGTTAGCTCTTTCCCTAACTGGAGGAGGAGGAAATCTTCAAATCAGAGAAAGAAACGTGTTGGAAGGAGCCTCTGGAGCTCCAAGCCCCTACTCAGAGCATAACTTCAAGGCTAATTGCTAACATCAGACAGGTTGCAACATTTAGCAGCAAGCCAGAGCTCACTACAGGTAAATTAGGAGGAAATGTAAGTTCCAGCATCCCCAGAACCAGGGCCCAGGAAAAGTTGGGTAGGGTCAATTGTGTTAAAAAAGTCCCATTCCCACAGAGCTGGATTGTCACCATGTGGTTTAGCAACTAAGTAGGTGTGTGGGTTGGGATGAGGGTCAGGAAGGATCTCAGACTGCTGCTGCTCACAAAATCCAGATGGCCCCAGGGCTTCTGAGACTTGATTCCTGTATCAGAATATACTCAAAACATGCCACATCCAACCACCCAGCTCCCAGCACAGACCGGCTCTTCCCAATCTAACAGGTGCAATGACTGCAGACACATACAGCCTTCCTTGCTGATGAAAGCCCCCTGAGGAGCCTGAGGGATTCCTCTCCACACGGTGATGGGTTTTGGGTATCCTGGGTCCGTTGCTCTCTTATCCTCGTTGTACCTCCAGTACCTGTCCCCTTTGAAGAAGTAGGTTTTGCCCACGGGCTCCCAGCGCAGCGCCGTGTCGATGCCCTCCCGGGGCAGGCAGCTCCCCAGCTCCACCAGGCTGTGAGGGTAGCCTGGCTCTGCCGTCACTTCCTTAAAAACCCAGTACTTATCTCCTAGAGGGGAGTGGGGACACAAACAACAAACAGATTGTCCTGTTAGGAATTGGATCGATACAAACTTGAACATGTGAACCACAGCATGTTGAGGGCTTCCAGGCTTAACCGTAATCTGTGAAAAAGCTGCTCCTCCACTTCATTTTGAATCTGAAACCTTATTTCATCTGCTGCTTCTCAGCTCTTGTTTTGGGAGAGCTGTTGAACAGCCCTTTCCCATTTACCTTCTTGTGCCAGTCATGACTTCAAAGACTTGTCTCATTCCCTGTCTGCCATCCTTTGCTCAGGGTGAGGTGTTGATCAGCCCAAGGTTTTCAGACATTTCTGTTGCCTTTCCCTGAGCCTCCCAAGTTTTAGTACAGTTTAGAAAGCTGAGGTGGGGAAGTTGCAGACACAAATCCAGAAGCCCAGGTACTGCAGTTTTGTACTGGCCATGCTTTCCAGCCACCCTTCCTTGCTCACAACTTGCTCTCAAGTTACAGGATCCTGTTCAGGCACTGTCACCATACAAGGAGCTAAAGGGCCCCAGCACAAGGTTGGTCATTTTGTCTTTTTAGGAGACAATTGTCCAGAAATGAGGTTTGGGAGTGCCCTGCACCTGTAGAGGCCTCAATGCCCTGGCAAAAGGTGTTCAAGAAGATAAGCAGGGGACTGGCAATCCCTGGGAAACAGGAGCTGCTTCTTGTTGTCACATGAAAGCCAACGTCCCCTAATTGATATTAACTCTATACAGAGATTGTCCTGGCAAGGCCAGCCCACACTGAACTGTATTTTAAGGATCAGTGGCTGCTTGAAATGCCCTCTTGGAAAAGGGCAGGGGTGCAGCATACCTGTTTTCACCATTGTCATGCCATAAAAGCAGCCTGAGGTGAGGCAGCAGGGGTTGGCTCGCACTGAACTGTACTGTACCTTTGAAGAAAACGAATTTGCCATCAGAGCGCTCATAGGCTGCGTCGATCTTTGCAGGGAGACCCTTCCAGAACTGCTCAATCTGCATGGGATACCCCTCCTGCACACGGTTGTTGCGCAGACGCCAGAACCAGCGATCCTGAGGAAACCAGAAACCTCTTGAGACCGAGTACTTTCCTCTTGCAGTCAGACCTGGGTCCAGCACCCAGCACTGCTAATCCTTGCCTAGGCCCCGCAACCATTACAGACACAAGTCCTGCTTCAGGTGACAGCTCCAACCCAGCCCAACACTGTCTCTAGTGCAGGAAGTGCTGTGGGGGGAAGATGGCAGCCCAAAGGGGGAGATGTTGATTGATGGTGCTGTGAAAAAGGGTGGAAAGAAGGAAAAGGAAAAGGAGCAGGGGGGAGTGAGTCCACAGCTGTAAGCATTGTGACCTCTCCATGTCTTGTCACTGAGCTGTCATGCTTGTCCTGGTTCAGTTGAAGCTCAGCTGTCGGAGCCCAGGAGAGCCAGACAACCTGAATATCACCTGGTGACTATGTGAAACACACAAGGTTTAAAGGCACAAAGGAGTTTTATGAAATATCCCTTTAGATATTTGATCATTAGTTAAAGCTGCAGTGGATGCTCAGGGATGAGCATGAGCAGGACAGAATTTTTGAGACTTCTCCCAGATATCATCCAAATCTTCAACTAGTTTCATTTCAGGAATCTTCTGCAACTAATTTGGTTTGTCCATTTAATATGTTCCTTTCCACACTTCACACTCGTTGGGCAGAGTGAAAGTTACTGGTATTGGGAATGGGATCATGGATGTCCACATTCAAGGTACTCTAATGGGTTATTGAGCAAAGGGCTGTAGTTTACAGGAGAGGTTGACTCAAACTCCCCAGGTAGGCTGAGTGCTCCCGAACCCCCAGTTCCATGCATGTCACCTCTGAGACAATGAGGCTTGCTCCCAGAGAAGTTGTGGCTGCCCCATCCCTGGAAGTGTTTCAGGCCAGCTTGGATGGGGCTTGGTTTAGTGGAAGGTGTCCCTGTCCATGGCAGGGGGTGGAACAAGGTGGTCTTTAAGGTCCTTCCCAACCTACTCTAGGATTCTATGGTTACCCATGGTACTGGTATTGCTTCCTGGCTTTATAGGTGGCTGCTCTCAGGCTTTGTGGTGTCTGAATTCTCTGCCAATGCACCCAGCTCACATTTTGGAGCACAGGATGCCTGGGCATTTTATAAACCCCATCAGGCACTGTTTCCAAACATTACAGAGCCAATCTGCTCACACTTCCTTCCAATATTGCTCAGTCATCACCCTCAGAAGAACAGAGCTCTTTTCACAGACATTTCAAATCTCACTACCAAATACTTCTGTTGACCTTTTCCAGCAATAAAATGAAGGGAAGACTCATGGGTAAATGGGAATTCTTAGTACCTTGAAAACAAACATTTCTCCTCTAAAGAGAGCCACAGTGTTAAAGTTGCCATCACAGATGTTTGGTTTGGAGCCAGGGAGAGCTGGCCTATCACCCAGAGGAGGACTGGGAGGTCGTGGCTGTCTCTCGTGTTTTCTTTCTGAAGTGGAGTGAATTCTGCGAACAGGAAGAGTTGGTAAAGGCCTGGTTGGCTCCAGGGGCTCTATAGGAGGACCTAGAAGTGAAAAGGAATATATTTAGCAAAATGGACAAGCTTGTTTTTTCTGTAAGCTTTAAAAGGCTCCAGGCTGGATGGACAACTCTGCCAGGGATTTACGTACTCCTGATGCAGAGCTCATTCTCTAGAAATGGGGAGCAGAACAAGATGCATCCACACATGAAAACTATCCCAAAACAGATAAATGATAAGAACTGAAGAAGAGCCAGAATGTTTTTGTAGGTCTTCCCAAGGAGGCTGGAGCTAAAAGGAAGGAGGAGTCACACCAGTCACTTTCCCAACTGAAATGAAAGGGGATAACGCTTGAATAGAAATGTTTAGTAGACCATAAAAAAAAGGCAACAAAAAACTCTGGAAACCAAAGCAAAACCAAGAAAAAAAAAGTTAGGGTGTGAAAACCAATGCTACATTGTAAGGGGAAGTGCAGGGAGTACTTTATTACACATCAGTGACCAATCTGTGCTTTCCCTGGCAAACAGCTGTGATGAGAGACCTCAGCCTACTCAAGTGATGCCCTCCCAGCACAGCTCTCCCTTTCCATCCTTCCCCAACTCAGCTCTGGGATCTGACAAGGCCACAGGAAGGTACAGAGAAATAAAAATACAAGTGAGATTGGAGTAGAGGTCTTAAACTGCCTCTTGCCATAGGATGTTTTCATTAACTGTTAGTGGTAAATCTGGACCCAATCTCACTCAGAGAGTCACATTTCTTGCTGCTTCTCAGAGAAGGCCACGAGTTAATGGCAATAAACAGAAGGCCACTAGAGCAAGGGATTTTGGTGGGCTTGAAATGTGAAGATAGTTTATTTGCAGAGATCATGGTTTCAGTTTCAATCTGAGCCTGTAGGATAAACCCCTGCCTGTGGGCAGAATGGGGGCTGTTGTCATGGGTGCTGTTTCAGTGTCACAGTTTGGGGCCAAGGTGCTGCATCCCAGCTGGAGGTGAACACTGGCCCTGGACGAGGCTCATCCACACAGCCTGGAAGAGTCACCCCAAGCTGGGCACCTGCCCATAGCCAGGGAAGGGATTTATGAGGAAGGACTGAGGCACCCATGGAGGCCTCACATCTGTGGGGTTAGAAGAGGGCTTTGGCAGATAAACATTTTGAACTGTGCAATCTGAAATAATGGTTTGGTGCATGAGTCCCCATGGCAGCTTAACTCTTAAATGTTCCATTTTCAAAGGGTTCCTAAAATGAATGTGTGCTTAACATGTCCTGGAAAGCTGACCAGATTAGGAATATCCCCACAACTAGTGACAAAGAAGCCATCAGAGAAAGCCACCTCAACAACTGTTAATAAGGATGTAACAGTAAGAATCTTGTGTGCAGGTTTCATGGATATTATGTTCAGAAAGTACCACTTGGATGGTAAAGTCCAACTTCCTGCAGTACCAGGCCAGAAACCTCCACCAGCAAGTTCTGTAATGAGCACAGTGTTTCCAGCGCAGATACAGATTTCAACCATAGAAAATTCTCTATAATGCACAGTAAACTGCTTTAATGATTAAGCCCTGTCACAGCTGAAGTCTGCCTTACCCATTGCCTGAGTTTGTGCAGCTTTAAATTCAGTGTTTTCTTTCTTGTGTCTAGTGTCTTAACATTTAATCATTTATAGATCTTGATGGGAATGCTTTTAAAATTCTCCTTCATGAACTAAATAGAGCAGTTTCTTTGGTCTGTTGTTACAATGGCTTTTGATTTTCAGATCTTGAGACTTACACCTCTTTCCTAAAGCTTTTCAAACAGTTAACTGTATTTCGTCAGGGCAACTTGTCCTTATAATGTGATACTTTGTGCCATGTGCAGTTATTAGCAACTATTTTTATTTACTTTATTCCAGAGCTTTAATGAAAGACATCAAATATTGCTTACAGAAATACTTTATGAGAATTCTCTGATGATGATTACCCTTGGAAAGCTGTCTACATAAAATGGATACAAATACTATACTGATGCTGTGTATTTCTCATCCCCTCCAATCTTATTGGGGCAGTGCCCAGTATTTTAGCTGACCATAAAGTTTCCAAGCTCTGATACTGCTACTGCCAGAGACCTATGGATTTTCCCCAAATGGGATGCAGCTGAGGTCTGCAGACAGTGCCTGTGACAGGAGCAGCAGGACTGGGCCAGGCAGGGTGGGCACATCCACAGCAGGGCAGCTCAGGAGGTGCTTTTCGAGACGTGCCTGGTCCTCTGCAGTTGCTGTGCTTTCAGTCACACTCAGGTTCATTAAAAAGATCCTTTTTGGACCAAGCTAAACTTGAAAATGCATTTCTGGAGTGCATCCAGGATGCTGCAGCTGCAAACAGGCACCACAGGGCACAGCAAGAGCTGACCCACAAAACCACCTCCTTCCTCAGAATATCTACAACGTGGGTGTCTCAGTCCTCAGGATCTTATTTATTTCACACCATCCCTACATGGGGCTGGATCTCCACATGTGCTGCTGCTGCTGGCAGCCACTGTCTGCTCACAGTCACAGAACCTTTCTGTGGTGTGAAGCAAAGGCACCTCCCCAAGGGCAGCAGGTCGGCTGGATGTCTGGCACAGGCCTGAAAGCTCCTGGAGGCAGGACTTGGTACAGTGGGACATGCACAGGAAGGGCTGGCAGTGGAGAAAGGGCCCCCAGACAGACCCTGCACAAGGACAGCCAGGGTTCTGCTTTGTTCTCTGGGAGGAGGCAGCAGTGCTCAGCTCCTGCAGGAGTAGGAAGTTCGCAGCCAGTTTTAGATGTCAGAAATGGCACTTGGTGCCAGTGACAGAACCCAAGTAAATGAAGCCTGAAAACCAACAATTCACATGCTCAGTGAAGATGGAAATGCTTGCATTAGGAAAGAGAAGTTTTGACTGGGACCTAAGCAAGCTGACAATAATCAGTGATTTACTGAGCACTGCAGACACTCATTAAACAGCAGCATGACCCCTTTCCCTCCTGTGCTGCCTTCCCCATGGCTTTGAGTGGACGTGGCTGGTAAATAACACTGGAAAACCTCTAATGCCTGTCCTACCTGATAGGATTCCCCTGCCAACAGCCTGGCACAGGGGTCAGCTATAGCCCATTGCTGCAGGAACACAAAGGAGGTGCAGTTTGCTGTTTCCCCCCTTTCCTTTGCAAGGGGCAAATGCTGCCATGCCCTGACCACACCAGAGATGACCATGAGCAGTAGGATGAGGACATGATGTTAATTCCTTCTCTCTCTCTTTTAACAGAAAAAAAGGGTGAGACAGGAGTAGCACCTAAATAAAAAGAAGACAAATGTGTCTGTCTGACAAAGACCCATTGGATGCAGAGAATCTGACACACAGAAAATCTGACCATAAGGTGCAGAATAGTGTTATGTAGTGTTATGCCTATAGGAGGGAAATTTAACACCTCCATGACTGGAGTTACTAATTCACTGTCTTTGCACAAGTGAGGACCACTTGTGTACACAGTCACAGCCTGCCCTGCCCTGTACAGGCAGTCCTGTACAGCTCCTCTGTTCACCTCCAGTGCCCATGGCCTGTCACTGTCATCTGTGGAGAAGAGGAAAGTTCAAACAGCACCTGCAACCCAGGGCACCAATGTAAAGGTTTTACATGGCTAAAATGCCACTGAAGCAGCCCACACAGAACTGGCATGGCAGAAGCAGTTGTACACACCGTGGTCAAGATGATGCCAAGCAGCAAGGATTCAGATGAACCAGGGATTTGCTTTAGGGAAAACGTTTGCTAGAGCAGTGGAGAGAGATCTCAAGTCAGGCCCAACAAGGGAGGCTGGCCCTGTATGTACTCACTGCTGGCCAAAGCCAAACCAACCCTGGCAAGTCTTCCCACACATGCTGCAGATGGTCTGCAACCTGCTTGGATGCAGACTTTGTCATTTCACTTCAAATACTCCTCTTACTGTCCTTCTCTGCATCCCTGATGGATGTTTCCTTGCTACCTTTCACTCATTTTTTTGTTTCTATAACCCAGGCCTTCTAATTTATTGTGACTGAAGGTTTGTCTCCTCCCATACTTACACAGACTGCCTTCTCATTTTTAGTTGCTGCCTCCACTTAGTCCCTGAGTATGGCTTAAGGTGGGAAGTGATCCTACAGCTGTGCACAGGCGAAGAGCAGAGGAGCACACTGAAAACATGGAAATCCTCAGGTCCCAGTGCTACTCAGGCAGAATTTGGTGTACAGTTATGGGGATGGGAAGCAGAAGCACAGCCTGTCCATTGGTGGAGAAAGATGTTGCCTCATAGGACCTAAGGCACCGCAGAACCCAACCTGGCACAAAAGCAGAATGAGCAGACTCCATCCATTAGGAAAGCTCACTGGTCATTCCTATTTCCAGACTCCCATCACAGTAACCTGCCTCTAAAACAGCTCAAGGCAGGATGGAACAGGTTTACCAGCAGCAAAGATGAGTGTGTGAACAAAGAGTCACTTAAGATGTGCTGGCACTGTGGTATTTAATAGAGTAGCTGATCAGATCCACCAGTGTGACCAGGCAGCAGTGCACACAAACCACATTCTCTGCTACTACACTGCCAAGCAACTTCAGAGAATCAGACAGAGGAAAAATATCTAATTAGAAAAATCTAAGTGAGAGAGGTTATTGCACAGGTCTGCAACCCAGTCACCTAGTTATCATGTGTGATGCCAGCACCAGAGCCAAGTCCATCTGTGGGACTGATCTTGCAGCCACTTCCACACAGGAAGCAGGAAAGAAATCTCCTGCAGCTGGAAACTCTACGTTCTGGAGGCAACTTGCTGGGACTTTACAGACACTGTGTGAAGAAGAAGAATAGTTTCTTTCTCTCTATCAGAAGCAAGGCAAAGAATGTCAGAAAGCTTTTGGGTCACAGCAGATCACCTTTAGAGTGTGACTTCCACCACTGGCACTTAGCCTCCTCCCTTCATGCTTCCTCTGCCGCAGAACATCTGAATACCAAGGTGACCTGTGAAGATAACACAGAGAGAGGAGGCATTTAGGAGCCACTGTGTCGATAGTTGAGGACAAAATATAATTGTACTGTCCTCCTGGCTATTGACAGAGTGTTCCCTCAACTGCACAGCACCTGCCTGGATGCTCAGCACCTTCCTGGCTCAGCCTGTCCCAGCCAGCGGCTCACCGAGCCTGCCAGCACAAAGGAGGCTTTGGGTCAGCTCAGAGGAGAGAACCATCCACTTACAAACAAAGGCCTCTCCTTATCTTCTTAATATTCACTCCAAGAAGAAAACTATCCTCCAGACTACAGTTATGGTTTGAATAACTCACAGGAGGGTTCTGGGCTGAAAAAGCTGAGCTGCCAGCGTGTTTCTGCAGCACTGAACCAGCTGTCCAGATACACAGGCAAGGCTCCTGAGCCTTCTTCCAATCAAAGCCTGTGATCCACGGGAGCCAGGGGGAGCAAGAGAAACCCACCTGGCTGTTCTGCTGGCTGCTCTGCAGGCTCCAGGGCAATGCAGAGAGACCCCTGTTCACACTACATGTAGGTGCCAACAAGCTACCTCAGGGGCCAGGGATTGTCCACAAAACTTCCTGCAGAAGGACTCCTTTCCCTTCCTCATTTGACAAACTCACTCACAGAGCATTTTGCACTTCTGGGCTTAGCCTTCAGGGCTGAAGTGAGTTAAGATGTCCCAGTTAGCCTAGGTCCTTGCCACAGTGCAGAACAAGCCCCAGCACCCACAGAACAATGGGTGGACAGTAAAGCCCCTGTGATCATCACTGGGTGGCAGGAAGGGTTTCTCGAGCCCTTCTCACACAGACATTCTCCTCTGAATGACAACTGGCCCCCAGGTGACAGAGAATTCACCTGGGAGACAAGTGCCCACAGCAGACATCCTTGCTCTAAGCCAAAGGGATGCTCTCCTGGGCTCTGGAATGAGGTGATTCACTTTGCACTTGGGTTCTCTGCTTTGGGCGCCAGAAAACTGGGTCAAAAATTCCCAGGCTTAGGCAGGCAAATGATGAGAGGTTAGGGCTCTGTAAAATGCTCCAGTTTCCTTCTGGAAAAACTTTCAGAAGCCTGACATCTGCTCCACAGCAAAAGAGAACATTTTTCTACACTCAGAAGAATCTGTAGGATGAGAAAAGTATTTCCCGCCAGCCATAAAACACATCAGTGATTTTCCATCAGCTGAGAAACCTCCCAAGAGAGATGGACTCCCTCTCAGCCTCCCCTTTGGAAGAGTCCTCTAGGTGTCAGGTGGAGCCCAAGGACAGCACTGGGAACCAGGCAGTTACACCCTGTGTTTCAGAGGACTGGGAATGAAGACCTGGCACATGGCAGGTGAGGCTCTGTGGATGCACCAGAGGCGGAGTCTGGTGTTTCCTGCTTGGTCCAACAGAGTCTGTGGACAGAAGGAAAGGTGCAAATGAAGTGATGCGACACAGAGAGGATGTCTGGTATCTCTGCAACATGCCAGAGATGTGGCAGCAGGGCACACCCCTCCAGATTTCTGATTGCCAAGCATACTCCTTCCTCTCCTTTCCTATGAGCGCAGTACCATGGGGCACGGATCCACAAGTCACAGATCTTGCAGCTTCTACAGATGAGGTCTTGGATGTTACTCTATTTCCTCCCCATGTCCAAGAGGACATTTTCAGAGAACATTTGCAGGTCCCACATGACAGCAAAGCTTGCTCTGATGGTCCCACTCACAATGCAGCATCACCATGTCGAAATTCTCCACCAGGTCTTTCTGCTGTTCCCTCACAAGCCACCCCACACACAGGTGTTGTTTACAAGGATCTGGGAAGATCAGAAGGGTCTGTAGGTTACAAGAATCTCTATGGCTGCCACTGGGAAAAGGGGAGGGAGTTTATGGAACCCATGCATGCTGCACTGAAGGGGTGAGGCTTGCAGAAGGTCCTGGTTACTCATGGACACTGTGCCCTGCTGATCCCCTGTTTTTGGATGTCAGAGCTGGTGTTGTCCAGTTCCTCAGCCAGGGGCTGGAGTGGTTTCATGCCCAGTCTGGACCTCAGCCCTCAGAGGTGCAGCATGTGCTCGGACTGGGATCTCTTCTCTTGAACTGCACAGACGATGCATGAGGCTGAGACTTCCTCGGTGAGATTTGGGATGACCCAGATCTTTGAGGTCGTCTCCAGGGTTAATGACCTGGTCTACCTCTGAATGATTAGGAGACCTCCCCTTTGTGACCCCAGGCTTTGAAAGGCCCTTGAAGGTAATGGCCTGGTTAACCAGCCCTGGGGACATGAGTTCTCCCTGTACATCATGTCAAGCCCTCTGCTCCACAGACAGTCACACGAGTCACTCCCCATGAGAGGCTGCTTCATCACCCACTGCAAACCAGTATGGAGAGCAGGATGTGAAGAATCATGGAATCACAGAATCATTCTGATTGGAAAAACCCTCTGAGATGATCAAGTCCAACCCTTAACCCAGCACTGCCAAGCTCACCACTAAACCATATCACCAAGTGCCACATCCACACATTTTCTGAATATCACCAGGGATGATTCCACCACAGCTGTTCCAAAGCCTGATCACCCTGTTAGTGAAGAAATTTTCCCTAAAACCCAGCCTAAAACTCCCCTGACATAGGCAAAGTTAAGAGCACTAAAAGTTAAGAACACTAAAAAGTTAAGAGGCAACTCAACAGGATATCAAAGGGACCTGCAAATTGGTATCACTTCCAGTTTAATTCCTTCCTGGACACGTCACTTGTGACACAGGCACATAAGTACAGAAGGAGATATCCTTCTGAAAAGCACACATAAAGTAGAGCCCTGCTATTTCCTTGTTTTGTCAAGGAATATGCTGTAGGAAGCAGCTCTCAGGAGATGGGAATATTGCAGACTTGTGTTACAGCTCTGTCACACAGGGAGCTGCTGGCCTTGCCCTCAGTAGCTCAAAATGGAAGTAACACTTTAAATATTGACCTTACACTAATCAGCATGGAGCACAAACAGGAGTTCACATCACCTACTGTCTCTTTGGGTGAGTTTTGAAACAAATTCAGCAGAAAATAAATTAAAAATTCAACAAATCATTATATGACAGATCTGGACGTGTTCCTTTTCTAATGGATAAACACAGATACAATATAAATCACACCTGAAATGCATCATTCTCAAAAGGAAACAAAACAGACTTCAACTTTAGCAGAGCCTCTGTTCCTTGTTCTAGCAACAACTTCAGTGGAATGAAAAACTAGAAGTTTTGATTATAACTATTTTAAAAAAAGCACACTACAGCCAAGACAGTGGCTCTGCGTCTGACTTTGCAGAGTAGGTTACTGAATAATACATATTGAGCACATCCTGCTGCACTGTAGAGAATGTCAAAGCAGCAAGCAAGCAGGAGATTTTGGTTTTTGGAGAGGTTCTCAGGTAGATGGGCTTTTGGCATTCCCAAGACACACCAAAGCAGAGTGGCACTGTGGAAATAAAATACATTAACTGAATGTTCCTGCTAAAGCTACAAGAAGGATATTTCAGCAGACCCTTCTCAGTTTTAAGATCAGATAAAGGGTTCTGTTCTTTCACCATTAATTCCAGGGAGAAACATCACCTGCATTTTCCATCATTTCTTTGTGAACCATAAGCGTGAAACCTAATTTTATATTCAACTTTGTTTTTTGGACTGTAACTCTGTACCAAGGGCTGAAATCTCTACCTGGGGAAGAAAAGCTCCTGCTGCAGAAGCTGCTCCTTCTTCTCCCCACAGGATGAGTTATCCCTACAACCCCTAACACCACCCCCAGCCCACTCCAGCTCAAAGGTCTCAGAGCCCCATTCTGGGGAGTGCTGGTCCCAGCTCAGCCCCTGCTGATCTTGGCTTGAATCCCAAAAGTGAAGCAGGAAGGCTGTCAGTTCCTTATTTGCTCCCTTTCCAAAAACCTGTCTGAAAACAGAGAAACCAGTCATTTTTTCTTGATTGTACTTTCACTGTCTGCAATAAATTATGGGTTTTTTTCTTTCTGTTTAATCAAAGTTCACAGGAACTAAATCAACATTTCAAAATAAAAACAGCGTAATGGCACTTTGACAGCTTTCAAAAATTAACACTTAGATCTATTACTTAGTGAAAGTTTAACACTGACTACCCCAGCACTGTATTTCAAAACCCTCCAGAGTCTCTGCTATCCTGAGCACCAGAACATGTACTATATTGAAGTATTCATAACTAAACAACACCACAGGACAATTAACATGCAACTTCACCCTGGTAACGATCAAAGAGAAGATGCACCAATGAGACAAGACAGTTCCCCTGGGTATACTTCAAGCCATCTTATTTCACATGTTGGACCTTACTTGGATATCTTCCTCACACTGAGGCTGGACTGTATTCTACAAATGCCTGGGTTTTTTTCCCACTGCCCTCACAAGTCAGAGAAATTAGCCCAGAAAGAGACTTTTTCCAGGCATCTGCATTAAACAAATGAATCTCAATCTAGTCACAGAAAACAAACACCAAATCTGACTCAAAGAGTTAAGATACAATTTAGATCTCTAAAGTCCTGCTACACTCCTTTAGAATCTTAGAAGTCTTGGCACACATTTTATTAGCAGCAATTTCAAACTCACTGGTAGATCACTGATGCAAACATTGACAAGTGTCAGCCTGCCACCAATCCCTGCAGCATGCCCTGAGAAACACCAGTTTTCCCACTGGTAACTGCCTTACAAGTATTTTTTTCACCTTTAATTCACTCTATATCTGCCCTAATGCTTCTGGGAGCTAATATTAGACTCCAGCTGCACAGTTACATAGTGCAACTGCTCTGTGCTGCATTTATTCAGTAACCTCTCTGTCAAACTTTTACTTTCCACAAAACATGAAATCAGGGATGTTGGATGAAACCTATTTATCACAGGTTGCCACAGACTGTGACCAGTACTCTCAGTCTCCCCCTGAGCTCCTAAAAGCTGGATTTCTCTTTGCTCTCAGAGTTTCCTTCAGCCAATAATTCTGCAAGTTCCTGTCCTCACACCCTGGTATCCATGGTCCCATCACAGGGCAGCACAACATCTGCAGCCTCTTGGTTTTCTCTCTGCCCCTTTTCCCTATTTTCCTATTTGCCCAATATCTTTGTGCTGCACACTGTACAACATGTTCAGCTGGAGATTAAAAAAAGTAAAGTATTCCCTAAGCAGATCCAAACTTTCTTTTGCTTACCTTATATATAATGAGAAAAAAAATAGTGTATTAATACTTTTTACCTTTCCTTAACGTTCCAGGCTCTTTGCATTCTTTTCCTTTTTTTGCACTGGTTGCTCCTAATAGACAAATCTTGGGTACAGCAAAGCCTGTTTCCCTTTACTCCTTGATTTGGGGACACAGTGAGGGATGGAGCAGCAGTGGCATCACAGAGGTTTGGTTATCCTTACTTTTGCAGTCGTCTGGTACTTAGTCCTGGATCAAGGGCTTTAAACAGTTCCCCACTCAGCTCTGGCAAGAAATGCAGCCCAACATCTGCAGGCATGCAGGGGCTAATTGTAAAATACTCCCCAGGCTCAAACTTAGTGTAAGTAAAGAAGTAGGTAGGGTTGCTCACCATAGATTTTCTGAATTCCTTGGAGGTCATCCTGGGGCAGTTTGAAGTTGTGTGTTTCCATGTACTGGTAGAAAGGAGCCATGATGGCACTGGGATCATTGGAGTGTTCCAGACCCAGAGCGTGCCCCAGCTCGTGGACTGCAACCAGGAAGAGATCATTCCCTGTGGGAAGAAGGCAGACAGGTTAGCACACAGCCACAGCCTGAGGCCATCCCAACACCCTCTTGCCCATAAAGCCAGAAGCAAATGCTTTGCTCTCCTACTGCACAGCAGGTCAGCTCCTGGAGATGGTTTTAGTCCCAAAAGTCTGCACAGCCTTTAGCCATTGTCATGGAAAGGGCCAGAGGGTGCCAGCCCCAGAGTAGGTAAAACAGGCAGTGCCTGAGTGAAAGCATACTATAGGCTCTTTTGTAGAGAATTTACAGAAAATGGCCAACAAAATGGTCACTCTGATACCACTGGCTCCTTATCTGAGTGCTGCCAGGAGAGGTGAGACCATAGACAGTATGATAATCAGTGGTGAGTGCTTTGTGCCCCTTCTGGGTCCTCTGGTGCCATGCTCTGATCTGCCCTGGACCAACAAATCATCAGGGAGGTCTGCAGGCACCTGGCAAGGCAGGAGGAAGCACAGAGAAGACCAGGACAACACCCACTGTCCCCTGTGGGCAGCCCCATCTCCTCCAGCACGGGCTCCTCAACGTGCTTTTACTCTGCTGGACCCCTTGCACTGCCATGTGTGCAGGAGCTGAGCACAGGTAGCTCCATCCTCCCCCACTCCCACACAGGGAAAAGATTGGGTTGGATCCCAGTGGTGGAAGACAGAATGAAAAAGGAGGAAAGAAGGATCAGGACTCCTCCTGACAGGAAGAAGAAGGGATGAGGAGCCCTGTCTGGTGCAGAAGCTGGGAGCAATGCCAAGTAGGTGTACCTTCAGCTCCACAGGCACACATTCCTCTTCAGTCCCACGGGCCTGGGACCCTCATCTCTTTGAGGTAGTGTGATCCTGGAGTCCTACTCCATAAGGGCACTGGAAAGTGACCCAGGCAATGATGTGCAGGGATGAAGACACAGCCAACAAGGACTGACATAAGGGTCTCCTCATGGCAGTAAAATGTCTGAGCCCTCAATTCTGCCTGAATTTGGGCTCTTCTGGTTTTGGTTTTTTTGGCAAGGTAGAAACCAAGAGCACTTGCAATCAGACACTTGCAGTCAGTTGTCAGTGGCACTTCAGTGGCTGCTCTGCAGCCTCTCCAAAGAGCTTCCTCACACCTCCAGCTGCACCTGCCTTGGAGGTACCAAAGCTCAGTTCTGTGCTGAGCTCTCCCTGAGACAGGAGTCGCAACAGTGACTCACACAGAACCATCTCCACTTTTTAAACAGTTACTGTTTCACCTTTAGCCATAAAAACATGACAAAGCAGTTTCAGGGATCGACAAGCCTCTACAGCAGGGAGCTTTGCCAGCATCTGAAGATACCCGAAGTCAGTACCAAACAGAGCTCCTCCAGCCAGTTAAATATTCTAAACATTTGAGTTGGAGGGTGAAAGCATCTGAATATGCAAGATGTTAAAATATACAAATGCATTTCAAATAAAATTTTAAATACAACTGTCCAAAAATATATACAGCCTAAAATTTAGCCACATATTTATGTAAAATTTTAGAATTTCTGTATTTGGAAAATCCAAATGGAGACCTACTTAGTAAATTTTTTTCTCATCTGTTGCTGAAAAATTTGGTGTGTGCAGAACAAGTCAATACAACGTCCAACAGCATAGTATAAAATCCATGAAGTAGTTTTATGGTAAAGTTCACAGGACTGATGACTCTTCACAAGTTTTCAAAAACACTCAAGCTTAGAAGATGCACCCAGATTCCAAATGGGATTCAGAGATTTTATGTCCTTTTGCAAAACTTAAGTCTCCTGTATCACCTAAATGCTCATGAAAGCATCATTTTCACTGCTACCACAACTACTTACATGTGGAAGTCCACAGTAAAAGTCACTCAGTACAGAGCTGACCTCATAAGACTCTGCTCATCACTCACCACAGGCTCACAGTCTGTGCCCATGCTCAGGGACATCTTCCCTCACCTCCCCTCGGTGGCATTTTCCTCCTTGCTAAACTATCTGCAGTATTTGTGCTGCCAGCAGGTCTGGAACTTGTCTCTATATAACTCTACATACAAATCTATGGAAGTGACTTGCCTCTACTGGCTAAACCTTTACCAGGAGCATAAGATCAGGCACTATCTTAAGTTAAACTTGTTTTAAATAGCTTTCAATCACTTGTTTCTGCCCAAAAGAAATGCCAGCCCACTTTGCAGGTGGAAAACAAATCCTGCAGACTCACAGGATGGTTGAGGCTGGAAGGCACCTCTGGAGGTTGTCTGGTCCAATGCCCAGCTCAAGAAAGGTCAGGTAAAGCAGGTTGTCTTGTCAGGTTTTGAATGTCAAGTTTCTCGTACTGGGAAGCTGCACACAGGGCACTCCAAATGTGGCAAGTGGAAAGGAAGGATCCTCTCTTTGGTGGCATTGACCTGCTGCCAATGCTCTTCCAGAGGCAGCCCTGGATGCTGTCAGCCTTCTGTGCTGCTGTCTCATGTTCAACTTGCTGTCAACCAGGAGCCCCAGGTCCTTCTCTGCAAAGCTACTTCCCAGTCTCTGGGCCACCAACAGTCCAGGGGCAGGGCTGTGCATCTCCCCTTGCTCACCTTTCTTAGGTTCCTGTCAGCCTGTTCCTCCAGCTTCTCAAGGTCTCTGAACAACAGCATCACTGGCAG
Organism: Illadopsis cleaveri; assembly: GCA_013399915.1. Lineage (NCBI taxonomy): Eukaryota > Metazoa > Chordata > Aves > Passeriformes > Timaliidae > Illadopsis > Illadopsis cleaveri. The sequence continues at coordinate 26,430 of VXBB01007621.1, read as the reverse complement.
TGTCACAAACCACTCCTCCAAATCTCCTGTCATCTTCAAACTCACTGAATGTGCACTCTGCTATATCACTGATGTCATTTCATCAAGGTATTAGTCAGTACTGACCTCATGCAACTCCTCTGACACATACACTGAAACTTCTCCATCTTGCAGTTACTGCAGTCAAGGATGCAACTGATCTTCACACCACCCACATTTCTCCAGCTATCAGGTCCAGCAGATCATTGCTGTTTGTTCCTTGATCACCAGTGAGACAACCAGTAAGAGTTCTGTGATGATCAGCAAGATGAAGGCTCATTCCTGAAGAAGTACCTCAACCACCACGGTGGTCAGGCCAAACAGCTCTTCCATGATGGAACAGAAATACACCTTTTCCAGCTATGCTCAGGAAATACTTGTTCCTGGAAACACAGCTGTGGAAAACAGCTGCTGCTGTCCAGTTTTAAATCACCATTCTGACTGGCAGTTTTGTGTGAGGATGTCACAGAGCACAGAAAATGTTGGCTGGGAAGCCTTGCTGCAACTAGAGGTAAGAAACTCTCAGAAAAATGAACTGTCCCAAGTTCCAGCACAACCACAGTGGGCAGGTCAATAGTGGAGTGGAAAAGCTTTCCTCCTCCATGGCCAGGAGGCCACCCAAACACCCAGAGCAGTGATAAACCCAGGCTGGTGGCTGGAGCAGATTAAATAGAGCTCAAGAGAATTCCTAGAAAGTGAACTGACCTCCACAGAACGGAAGACAAGAAGCTACTCCTAGTTCTCTCCAAGTACCCTGATTCTCAGTGCTGTGGCTGCTTCTCATCAGCTTTTGCTGAAGGGCAGTCATGGCAGAAGCACACACAGCTCCCTCTCCTTCTGCTCCCTGCCATGGCCGAAAATTTCTCACCACTGTTTAATCCTCTCATCTTTCTATTCCAGCCTCCTTCCAGACACATCTGTTGATCTTATCCTTCCAGCATGCCCCTGTCATCTCCTTTCTCCATCCTGCTGTACACTCTAAGGGGGTCTCAGGTCTGAAACAACTACTACATCATTCTCAGAGAACAAGTGAGACAGTGCTGGAACCCTCAGAGGAGGAGATGGGAGAAAAAAGTCTTAAGATCATTTCAGAAGCCCAGAGTTCTCAAAAATCCAGCTCTGGATTTATCATCCTGTTTTCTCTTGAATGGTCACTTCATATCAATAATATTGTTAAGCAACAAGTTCCCTTTAATTTGCTAATGGTAGGGAATTCCATAGCATGGAAGAGAACACATTTTCATTTCCTTTTAAAAGGGTGGGCTAGGATTTACTCTGAAAATACTGAGGTATAAAACCACCAATGTGGTTCTCTCCTCCCACAGCACTAGGCCTGGAGCTGTGAGGGCTCTCTCTGTTGTCAACCACTGCTGAGCTGGAGGAGCCTGGAAAGGAGCTTGTACCTCCCACAATGCTTCTGTTGGTTCTTGAACATATAGAAATGTCTCTGACCTCCCAGTTCTCCACATTTCTTGTCCAAACAGCATTCTCCATAGTGTCCATCTTTTTGGACCAAGATTCAGATGGAGAACTAACAGCCTAGCTTGATGCTTTGCTATGGAAACAAGGTCAGGCACTGGGATACAGCTCCCTAATTTCCTGTTCAACCCACTCTCCCAAGACCAAGTAACAAGAAAAACTTGCACTCAGAGTATCCCAGGCACCTGGGCAAGACAGTAGGGTTGAGAAGGATCTGTACTTGGAGGAATCAGTCCCAAGAGAAATACAACCATTTTTGCTCGTTTGCACCATCTGTACAAAACAAACAGGTCTGGTCAGAGACCTGCCTGAGCTTCCTCCTTCCCAGTTCTAAGGAGGCAGCCAAAATGAGCATCAGAAAGAGGACGACCCTGTAAAACTGGTGGGATTAAGTCGGCTCAGTGAGTGAAACAGCTTGACCTGCTATGCTAAACACAAAGAAACACAGTTAATTTAGCTTTGAAGTTGCTGATGTGTTTTTCTTACCAAGCACAATGTTATCACCACAGAAAATGACAGCTGAGGACTTACCTACAGCACTATAAAAGCATCTTCCATTATCATGATGCCACACCAGGTTAACACTGTTTACTTTACAACCAGCTCAACGGCTCTATACAACTTGAAACATAGGTTTAAGTTGAATTTTCTTAATTTTAAAAAATCTGTGTTCAGGATAAACCTCATTAGCTGGTGTGCTCCCAGATGAGCTAACTTACTTTAGATAAACTGCAATATAATCACACATCAATCCCAGATCTTTGGTGAAAGGACTCTCAAATTGTTTGTAACATTCTACCTTTCCCTGCAGAGTAAAGAAACACATGGTTTTATCACAACAGTGCAGGAAATACTGGACTCATAGATAAAGTATTTATGTATGAACCTCCTTCAACTCTAAAACTCCACCCCTCCTGATTCTTTGATTTTAACCTTCCTCTAGAAAAATCATTCAATAGGTAACAGACACCTTGAGACAGCTTTTCTTTGTGAAGTTGCCAGCACGTGCTTTCTTGCACAGTGTCATTCCTTTTAACTATGAAAAGCCATAACAAAATGCTTTATTTGGCTAAGTAACTCACTGAATAATTCCTGTAGGTCAGCAAAGCCACTTGCTGAAATGCCTGTCAGTTCACAGCAGCAGGTCACAGGGACTCCATTAGGGCAGTGCTACCAGTTATTGCCATCAGTGTTTACCCCTGAGCATGTGGGTAGGCTCTGGAGAGCACACAGCACTGGGGACTGGAAATCCAGGACACAGCTTCTAAGACAACAGAAGTACAAATAATATTGCATAACTGATTAGCAGCAGAAAAGAGACTGAATCTCTGCTCTTCATCGTGTTAGTTTTATACTTTATGAACTGCATCACTCTGCCAACACATCTACATACTGTAGTGTACTCAGACACAATTAAAAAGACATATGAAGGTTATATTTTCAAATTTTATTAAAGTAAGAATGATACTGAAGAAGTCTGATTGATTGCGTGTGACAATAGCATGCCTCAGGTAATTACAGAAGAGATGGTGTGAACTAAACATGCTTTAAATACACTGAAATGATCCCTTCCACCCCAACAGCCACGTAGAGACAACTGTTTCCCAAGCACAACTTAAAGAAGCTTTAGGGCTACTCTAAGCTATGCCTTGGTTCTTGCATCTTCAGACCTGGCAGGTCTGACCTGTCCAACAGAAGAACATGTGATTTGTCTGTGCTCCTCCATTCACCTCCACAACATGCTCTACTCAAGGAAAGCTTTTCAACCATCTGAAGACCCTGAAGAAGGGGTGATACCGCTCTGGAGTTCTGTGGAAAACAGCTTTTCTGTCTAGAAAGGAAGAAAATACATGTTAAAAAGAAATACAGGTGTAACTTTGTTAATAAGAAATTATTGTTACTTGTAGCAATGAACATGTATGTTGCTTCTTAAGGAATTAATGAAAACTCTGAAAAGTGTCTATCTAAACAGCTTTCCTAGAGAATGAAGGAGCGATCTGCAGTTTTAACAGCAACTGTACCACAGCCATGTTACACTGATCCTCAGGAGACCAAGGGACTGCAGAAGGACAAAGAACCACATTATGTTACCAACATGAAAGGTTATTTGCCTTTACTGCCCAAAAGGCAGTGTGCAAATCAGGGCTGGTAGCTGTGTTATACACCTTACTAAGGGTGCAAGCTGTGCTTTATCTGACATGCACAGAGGACACTATGAGGACAACCTCCTGTAGAAACTCAGAGGAAAAATACAAACTAATGGTCTGGAATGGTGAGACCAAAATTGACAGAGTGGGCAGCCAGAAAGAGGGGCAGTCATTCCATTTCAGCTGGCTTAGCAGCATGACAGTCAGTGGAGTAAGAGTGTTCTGCTGAAAAATTAACCCCATCTTTCACAAATGTAGGTTGTAATTCCATAAACAGTTCAATACCAAAGAATTACTAATCCCAAAATGAAAATTCCTATTTGCCTATACCAGCAGAAAATTTGGTAGAACACACAGTAAAGCAGTAAAGAAAAAAAAATCACAGAAACACACAAAATGTAGACGTGACTTTCATTGCATTAGTCTTGAAGAGGAGCTATTTGTATTTTAGAAGTATTTAAAGACAGCAGGGTCTGCTGACAGAATTCAGTCCTGACCCAGCTGTGGGAAACACTGGAAGGTAACTAAAAAACTCCAGGTCTTGGCAAAGGCAGTGTGGACAATGCAGTCTGTGATATTTGGAATCCTTTTCTGCCCATCAGGTTGAAATGATATTTAATTCTTGATGCTGGCAACAGACCAAGTGTTGTTCTGGAAGCGATGAGAGTTGCTCTGTGCCACAGTGAGGGTGTTCTGTAGAACAGGAAACTTTCTGTCTTTGTCCTCCCCTGACACACAAGTTCCTAATGGGGCTGTAAAGACGGAGTAGAACTGAGACACAAGAGAGCTGGGATGGAAGAGATCTCCCCATCAGAGTCACATCCTTGGTGGATTTGGGTAGAGAAGGCAATACTAGTCAAACTGTTTTCAAACCGTGAGCTCTCCTTCAGAAACAGGAGAGAAAAGGAAAAGGAACTTAAGCAACTCCCAAGTTTGGTGCTTGCATGTGATGTCAAAATCCAGAGTATTGGGTGTCATTTCCCTGCTGATGCTACAATCCACCTCTGCCTGTGATGACCTGCAAACTCTTTTCAAGAATTCCTCTATTTTTCTTTTTTTTTTCTTCCTGATGTCCTGTTGTTTTTCTCCTCCTCCCTTCAGCAAGTGGAATGCAGCAAGTTTATTAAAGACACTGCTCCATTTTGGCTCATTTCACAGCATCAGTTTCTGCTTTACAAAAGGAAAGTGATAAAAAGAGGCTTTTTGGCTCACCTTGATTCTCGTGACCTGCTTTTTTCACAGTTGGTTTTTTTTTTCTTCCTTTTTAAGGGACTGACACATCATTGTGATCCTTACTGGCTCTTTTCTGTGAATCCCAGAGTATTTCATTCTCTGTGAAAAGAAGTAAAATACTTTACTTTGATTATACATAAATCAATAGGATTCCAAATACCTATATAACTATATTCATACTCTGTGTATTGAATGACTACTAACAAATGCAATGGGATAACACTTTTCTTTAAAGAACACTGTGAACATCAGGTGTATTCACAAGTACCATCAGGTGTATTCACAAGTACAGTGTTTTGAAAATTTGGAATATAGAGATGACCCTTATTAATGAATTTCTGCAGTAATCAATAACTAGCACTGCCAAAGTTTAAGATCCAGCCTGCATTGTGAAGTCACTGCTGTGTTTGTAGAATGACAGCAAACACACCAAAAGAAAGCACTACTTACAGAGAGACTGTCCAGGGCTGGAGAGGAGAATCTGAAGACAGAAATCTTCCCTGTGTGCTGATAGGCTTCCTCTCTTCTCCTTTAGGTTGACAGGACAGGGATGTAATCTCAAACTGTTGCTGATTTAAGCTGCCTGATTTGATTTCTTTTTACTGTGGCTGGCTGTCTTGAAATCATGTGTCTATATCCTTGCTCAAATCTGTTCAACGAAGTGTGTGAGAGAGCTCTGGCTTATGGGAATGAGCCTCTCTCCAAGCAGCTACAGGATGAAACCAGTGTTAAATAGGTATGTCCTGGAGATTAAACACTGAACTGGCCTTCAGTGAACAAAGTACCGAGCAACAGTACAACCTGGTGATGTGTTATCAGAAGGCCTGAGAGAATAAATTGAAATTTTAATACAATTTATGCCCCACTTGACTTCCAACATGTATATGAAAGCCTTCCAGGTCTTCTGTGTTAAGGGACATGTGAGTAACTTCAAGGCAGCTCTGGGTTTTGCTCTGGAAAACGCTGATGCTCATTTTCAACAACAGTGTCAAAGGCCTGAAAAATAATGATGGATTCAAAATGCCATTTGTTAGAACAAAACTCTTTAGATGTGGAGATGTTCTGTATCTGAGAAATCAAAAAAAGAAGATTAAAAATCTCTTTAGCAGCCAAACAGCACAAAAATTACACGTTCTCTGTTGTGAGTTACTCATTGTATTCACACTCTGTAGATTGCCAGCCTCAGTACTTTCATAGAAAATGAACATGAGAAAAAGTGATAAGAAAGAAATGAGACAAAGCAAGGCAAGACGCAGAGGAACAGGAATTCATTGAGGAGAAAAGACTACCAAGTTCTGGTAATTTGCTGGGTGAAGGCACAGGGGTTAAGGTGCATTTTCTTTTCCAAGCAGGCACTGCACTGGCACAAGTCAGGTAAGGGGGGAGCAAGCAGAGTGTAGAGAGTCAGCCTAGGAAAATGGATGCCAATACAAATCTCAAAGACAAATAGAAAGCAACAGCTGGATACTCTGCATTCCTCTCAGTTCCCTCCCTCCACATAAAATATCACAACTATAATCAAACAAAACAAATAGGATAAATAATGTTTAGCCAGCAATGTTTCCATAGTGACTGGAAACACCTGGAAGTCTTTGATAATGAAGAACTGTATGACTAGTTTTTACCTAAAAAAAGCCAAACCTACTGATACATCCCCCTTAGTACCATGGAATCTGCTGGATATTCTAACATACATTCTATGTTTATAGGATTAGTCTAGTTAATGCTCCAGAAACCTTGTACATTCAGGGATGGGAAAAAAAAAAAAGGAACAATCAGAGGTGGTTATTCAAAAGGATCAAACAGCTGGCAAAAAATATTGTCAGCTACCTTCTCATGCACTCATGCACCTGTGAGCATCAGCGGCCCTCCCTCAAGAAAGATTTCAATATTAAACAGTCCTGTTTTTAGAAGGTAACTAGCTGATAGAAACAGTGAATTTTATGAGCTGAATACCTTGTTATGGCTCAGAGTTGCCATGAGAAGTAACAGCAATTTGCTCTTAAGTTCTAGGAACTCCCATTCTGTCTATGGCAGTGCTGGAGAATTATGGAAAATTGTAGATTAAAAGGCATGGCTGGAAGCCACCAAGTTTAACTTTCTTCTTCAAGCAGGGCTAATCTCAAAACTACATCAGGTTGCTCAGGACATCATCCAGCCACTTTCCAAAAGTCTCAAAGGATGGAGTCCCCACAACCTCTCCAGGTGCAGCCTCTGAGTGCTACCACTGTGTAGGTGAAGAAGTTTTTACCTTACACCCCAGGAGGAGTTTTTCTTGTTGCAGCTTGTGCCCCTTGTCTTTTGTTCCTTTCTCTGTTCCTCCACCTCCATGAAGAGTGGGCCTCTCTCCTCTCTCTAATATCTCCTCAGGTGGAAGACTGCTATTAGAAGCTTCCTGCCCATCCTCCTCCTCACTAGACTGACCAAGCCCAGTTCCCCTAGTTTCATCTTGCTTACAGGGATACAAATGTCTAAAGAATCAAGAAGGTTTGTGATGTTAATATGACCAGAAGAGAAAACAGTAAACCTCCAGTGAAGACAGTGCTTTGAACACACTGATCAGCAGATTAAACATTGACTAAAGCTCTGCATTCCCCCAAACAGGCCTGTCATGATCACTGGCTGTCAGTAAGCTCCAAAATTAGCTACTGCAATCAAAATTTTCTCCTTGAGATCCTTGCTGAATATTCACATTCGTCAGCCTAGACAACATTTGGCTGTCCTGAAAAAGCCTGTCAGGTTCCTGAACATATGCCACGTCCAGATGGTGACTCCAGGAGTGCTTGCTCTGCTGTTCAGGTAGATGTCCACTGAAACAATGCTACTCCTTGTGGCAGAATCACAGGGAAAGAGCTGTCCACTTCCTCACCTCTGTGGCTGACAGAACCTTCCCAAAGGTGGTTCAGGCCCTTTTCCTTCTGCAGAAGCTCCTGCACTGAATTGGCACTGAATTAACTGAAGGTGACCTGTGAAATCTCATCTCCCATACTGCTTCTGCCAGTGTCTTGCAAACTCTGGCACTATTTTTGGTTGGCTTTCTCTCAGAAGCCCTGCAAAGAAGCCTCTGCAGGAACACACTGGGATCTGTGGGGGACACACTCAGTTGGAACAATTATAAAATTTGTTTACTTGCTGTTAGCAAAGCTCAGCATTTCTTGCCAACATCTAAAAAGCTGCCACAGTGGTCATCCTACATTTACAGAGAAAACTTGGTACAGGTGTGGAAGAGAGGCACTGAAAGATGAACCCTGTGGTCTGTACAATGATCACTCAACGTGAAGCTGAGCCACACTGGAGTTGGTACAGAAATAACTCATCAGCTGCGGGTGTTCCCTGAAGGAGCTGAAGTGCCCTGGGCACACTCCCACCTACAATGCTACATCACAACAGATGATAGGGAGGGTTTTAGAGACCAACTCTGGGCATGCTGAAAAAAATAAAATCTGGTGATCCCTGGCAGAGTATGGATACCCAGGTCTTACCTTACTTTAGTATTAAAAAGATTATCTAATCTACCTGCAGCGGGTTGACAGACACCACAGATTTGGTGGTACAGTGTTACCAACATGCATAACAGCAATTTGCTTTTAAAACACCAGGAGGGAGATTTGTCTGGGATGATTATTAATACTATTTGTACTGTTAAACTGGAGACAAAAATTTACTTTCTGTAATTAACCTGGATTAAACAAATGTTTGAGCTGTCAGAGGTGTGTAAGAGCTGTTATGTGTCACACTGATATTAAACTGACAGAACTAACTTTCAGTCACACAGGATTGCTTTTTGACTTGTTTTGGAGTTACATACATCTATAACTATTATTTCCATATAAAGTCAATTTGATTTGGTCAGTTAATAATCTATTTCATGCATAGCTTCTATGCTTGAGCCAAGTAAGGTGCCAAGGGAGAGAGACTCCAGCACGGCCAAGTCTGTTCACCCCCTCTCAGGCTTTTCCTGCCTGAGCAACATGTCAGTGTTGTAAGTCTTGAGACGGCCAGTTCAAAGCCTGCTTGGCTGTTTCTACAGCACATTTCAAGTAGAAAAAGGCCCAAAACTTCAATAAAGGAGAGGAAAGTCTGGTGTTCCTTCTGATAAAACCAGCGGTCGGGACACCGGCCTGTGCTGATGTGCAGGTGACCAAATGCTGCGTCTGAGCAGCCAAGAGGGGCCCCGTGGCCAGGGAGCAGCTACACCCAAGTCCTGCTGAAAGACAGGGACTCCAAACACAGCTTCACCAGCCTGCATGTGCTAGGCACCAACGCTTAACAAGTCTGGGACCAGCTAAAGGCCAACAGCTGCTTTCATTCCTATTGAAGAGCACCTTCCAGGAGAAATACTAGGTCAGTCTCCACCACTGTGACCATGCCAGCTGCTCTTCATGTGTGGTTGTGTAGATGATTTATCTCTAAATACTCCCCCTCTTTTTCAGTTGCATCTTGTTTGCCGCATCACTTTTCTGATTTGCCTTGGCTCCTCCAAATTCCAATGTTCTGCTTCATGCTTCCAGCTGCTCTCATCAACATTATCACCAGAAAACAAATGAATTCTGTATCCCATGATCCCAGTTAATAAGAGCTGCTCCAGGAGTTCAAACTCCTACCTGGTTTTATCCACCCTCATCATAAGATTATCTAAATTAATCTTCCACAGCTTGCTTATGAAAATGCCAGAGAAGGCAGTACAATTATGAAGATAAATCAGCAACCATAAATTGAAAGTGCAGTCTTACTCAGCTAAAGAAACTGAATGCCTGAGTGAACTGTAACTAATATCCAGGGGGAAGGAAACTTTGCATTCACTTTGAAAGCCTATGCAGGGGTCATTCTTCATAGCAGAAGAAAACAGAAGGGTTGGTGCATGTGCCTCTATTATCAAGGGCTCTAGAGGACAACCAACAGCATCACAGCTATTATGATTACACCAACAATTTTAAGGGACATGGCACTGGCCAAACTGTCCACAAGGGCAAAATCAGTGTAAGAATGACAATGCAAAATGATAATGAGTATATAAATACCAACTAACTATACCCTAGCTGCGATGATAAAGTTGTCAAAAACTCCAGTGGATTACTACAAGGCATCTTTACAAGACAGAAGCTTTCATCAACAGGATACACAACATTCTGTGAGTACAAACTGGAGATGACTGTTTGCATAGAAAGATCTGCTCGAATCATTCTTATTTTTCCTGAGTGGATGAAATTTCATGTGAAATGTTTCACTTTTATCCATATAATTTGTACTGCTAGTGAAGACTGCAAAGCAGCTCTTCCGTGGGGTGAGAGCTGCTTCCAAACACAGGCAGACTGGGCCTGTGCAGGTGCCACAATACAACGTAACAAATGCAGACTCACAAAAGCAAAGCTTCAGATCAGACTGGAATAATTGTAATAAAACTATATGGGTGAGAGGTCAGCAAAATATTCTAAGGATCTATGGCACCAGTTTCAGCATTCTGCTCTGTTGACAGGAGATTTACTTTCACAATTGCAAGACTAAGAGAGTTCCAAGGCAGATTGCTCAAATTTTCTCTTCAACTAATACACATTCTTGTCAGGAGCAGAACATTTTACACTGTGATATTCTGTGGGTTGATGTAAAGGTACCATTATTACTTCAATTGTATTTCAAGACTCTTACAGTCATTGGACATATACTGAATGGCCAAACCAATTCTTCTGCATGTGAATAAACGAGAGCTTTGCTAATGATTTACTGGTACGGCTTTTTTATTCTTTCCCTGAGGCTTCTTCAATTCCAGACTGATCAGCCCTGTTGCCACAAAATACATATCTTAAGGACAAGCAAGACCATGTTTGAAGAAATACTTCCTGTTAAACAGATTATATTGTCCCCACTAATACCTTATTTTCAACAAAAATTGGCAGTGAACTGAGCAAGAAACCTCTGACCAAGAAGAAACTCTTCAAGCCCTGCTAAAAGAATTTCAAACAGAACACATCAGAGGTGAAAATCTGAAGCTAGTGAATGCTCCAGTGACAAGGAATAGTGAAACAGAAGGAAATCTCTCCCTAAAGAGGCCTGGATCATCCAGTGAGGAAGCAGGACACCTTCACAATTGCACCCCAAAGATAAGGATGCAGGCAAAACCAAATTCCTCACACAGTATGTCTATAATGCTCTGACTACAGCCTTACCACTGTCACCCTCAAAATATCAAATTCCCCTTCTACCATCAACACTTCCCCAGAGGGAAGGGTCAAATACAACCCCACCACTCTCAGCATCCTCAGTGGTGACTCTTTAAAAGAGCCTGTGCAGCCCAGTCTATGCAGCACAGTAATCTGAAAGCAAATACACAGGTGGCATCCTCTGAAAAGGACATCTCAATTCTTCTATCAATTCTTACACGAAGTGTACACCAGCCCCTCAAATGCCAATTCATGAACTTTGAGAACAACACTCATAACAGTCACTCAGCACAGCAGAGAAATACATCATGTTTTTGAAAGAGCCACATGGATAAGAATAGCATAAAAACCAGCTTTTATAAAAAGAGAGACTCTCTGTATGGCATTGCTCTCAAACACTATCCTAAAAACTGCATCAAAAAAAAAAATCCTCAAAGAAGTGATCACCTATGGCAGAACATCCTACCAAAGGATGGATAATTTTCCGCAGAGCCACCTCTGCCAGTCTTTAAGCTGGCTCTCAACCTTGCTAAGCTTATCTCAGAAGGAAGCATTTTCTGCAGAAAATGAGAATAGAAAAAAACAAGTACAACTTGTCAAAACCTTCCCTTCCACTTTCCTGTAAGGACCTTCTACCCCAGACACCAGCACTCCCAGGTCTCATACACAGGCTTTCCTGGGAAGTCATATCCAATACCTGGGCCTCCCACACTCCCATAGCTGATCTCAAACAACTACTGAGGCCAGACTGAAGTGGCACAGAGCACTGACATACACAAACACACCTCACTGCTGCAGCTCTCACAAGGTAACCACTCAGTCTCTGACTGGCTGTCACTCCTGAGCCCGGAGGGAGCCCTCCAGCCACAAACCTAGGAATAAAAATTCCTAACATTTCAAGACAGCAAAACACTGCTTCTTGGTCACACTACAGCTTCCCACCTCTCCACACCACGCCTCTCTCTTTCTCAGCCTACACCTCCGCTAGTCGTTTACACATGCCAGGAAACATAACTTCTCTTTCCCTACAAAGACAAGTATCGTATCATTTCTGCATTCCTAAAAATTAGCACTCCCTTGCTGAACCTGACAGCTCCACTTCCTGTCAAAGATGATCTGATACCAACTCACAACACAGAGAGATTTTCCCCATTTGCAATCTAGTCTGAAAGCAAGCTGTCACCTTTAGGCCAGGCCTGAAGGTGGCTTGTGTGCCTGAAAGCTTTTCTTTTCAAACTGCACTGTTTGGTCTAATGAAAGATATCACCTCTGCATATGTCCTTAGGCATCATGGGCACAATGACACTGCTGTTTTTACAGAGTTTAAAAATCAAGACATATTTACAATCCAAGTCAACTTTTAGTCCTTATCAAAATATCAAAACATGATTTTGACTCCCTAAAGGCTTAAAGACACGTTATTCTTCCCAAACCATTAGGACTGTGAAAAATGGAGAGACATTTTGTGAGGCCACTGTGAAATTCTAATTATCAGCCTTAACTTTTTACAAGGCATCACTATTCTCAATCAAAGGTTTGAAAATAGAACAGAAAGGGCTCATTGCCTTTAGACAGTAAGATAAAGCTAGAAAGATGCAGAAACTCTTCATGCTTAATAAGATAAAAACAGTTGTCCCAATCATCAGTCTCCCTTAACTAATCAGCCAGCCCAAACTCTGACAGGATAAGGAATTCCAGAGTGTGAGAAAACAAATACGGATCAAAACAAATTGACATTCAAATATCCTCACTCTCAACTTTCTATTCACCTTTACAACTAACTTTAACTGCCCTTGGAAGGTATTCCATTTGATACAATTTCAACGCTCTTTTGTTCATCTTTTCCCTCCCAGAGTTGTAGTTTTTGTAGCAATTAAGGCCCAAATCTTGAGAGATGTAAGAAGTCAGCAGACATACTCTTCCGTTCACTCCTAAAATTCACACCATGCACAACCACAAACAAACTAATAATATTCTTTTCCCATTTAAGATAGAATACATATTTAGAAAACATCTGAACCACTGTATGGGAGGTGAAAGCTCCACCAAGCAAATACTTTCTAGCTGAAAGCCTGTCAGTGTGTCTGCATCCAACTTATCCTTGCTGGGAAAGACGATCTGCACTCTTACCATCATGATTAGAATTTCCCAGGGTCCATGGCTCATCTGAGTCAAAGTGAGTGTCTCCTCCGATTCCTGGTCCAGGAAAGTAAGCGTGAGCCAGGAATCCACCTTCTCCATCAAAGGGAGAACTGTCTCCATGGAAACCAGAAGCAAAAAATATCATAATATCTGCCTCCTTTCTGTCATTTTTAATTTCATGGTAAGGGACCTCTTCGAAGGTAAGTGGTGTCACTCTCTGCCAAACATCAAAGGCCTGACGAATGGCTCTCCTTGTGTCAATCTCGCCAACCTTGGGGGTGTAGTTGTGTACACTGTGGGAATGAGAAAGAAGGGATGTTTCAACTTGGAGAATGAATTTGAGACTTTATCAATATATAGCCACACAGTTGCAACTTCCAAAGGGAAGTTTTTTGGAGACACTACTCTGTGCATGCAAAGTTTTGCTGTTATAAAGAAAGCTACCAACAGAACTAACACCCTGATCTGAAGTCTACATTTATAAACAAGAATCTTCATAATGCTTTGGTTGGTTTTGGATCACTTCCTAAAAACCTTTCAAATCTGGGTGTAGACAGCTGAGTATCTTTTTAAAAAAATGTAAATTACTTCAGATTTTGTCTGAATCTTTTGTCTCAGATTTTATGCTGAGATGGAATCTACTACATGAAAAAAACCTGATCACTAAAATTCATTTTGAGAAACAAATACCCAGTAAACTACATAACCTTACTTATAAGACCTGCTTCATTGCCCGAACTACTTAAAATATTTTAGAACTCGTAAGAGTGATGGATCCATCAATTTTGTGCAGTCCTGTCCATGACAGCTAAAGATACAGAGTTTGGGGAGAGTAAGGGGCACTTACCTGCACATAAATGTCCCATAATTCTAAACTTAATGTTTAAAATGCTGTTCATGAGGTGTTTTGTACGTGTGCATATAATAGTCTCATGATCTATTAAACTTGACTTGGGGAATATGAAGTATCTATGTCATGGGAACAATTTTCAGTCTTTAATGAAGCTGGCTCAACTTAATATAAACACACTGTAACACATTCAGTGGTGAATCAAGACAGCCATCACTTGAATGTACACTACAAATACTGAAATGGAAAGCTAAACAACTACTGGTTTGACAAGGGCAGCAGTGCAGCCGTCTGCCAATCTGCTTCTCTTGTTTATGCATGTGCTTAAAACATATTTTATTTATACAATACTGTACCACTTTCCCCTAGGGTCCAGAAAAGGTTAGAAGATGGATCTGATTCTCAGACCTTAACATAAAAAATCTGTCCCTTTACAATTTGAGCTAAAATAATGATTATTGGTGGAAGCTTTGAACTAGTCCCCAGAACAAGTCCCTCCTCCCAGTCTCTGCAATCCCTCACAGTTACTTGAAGCATTCTCCTCCTTTGTCAGAGTTCTTGGCAGAAGTGACAGAGGGTCCCAGTCCCTGATCCTCTTTCCCTTCACACCATCATGTCCTTTCCTACACATTCTGGCACTTTCCCCATGCCGGTCACTCACAATTCTACCTCTTCACTGCAGGCATTCTTTCTGTCTTAAGTTTTACTGAGATCTTCTCCTTAATGACTACATCTCTAATTTTCACTCCTTTGCAATCTCCTTCCCCACTCCAAAAAATTTAGAAGGCTGTAATTTCAAGTAGAGTGTGTGTTAATTTTAATTTGAAGTGACATTCCTATTGCTAGAAACCTCCACTGGCCATCATTCAGCAACTGCTTTTCAAAAGCTCACAGCCTTACTGACTCAGAACACGTCTCTGGGAAACAACTGCCCCTCTGCAACACTCCCTTGACACCTGTAGCTCACCCCAGATGGCCTAACCTTAGCTGGCCTAAGTCTGGATAAAAGCAAGAGCTCTACTACAGGAGCAAAAGTAAAACCTCTGCAAAAATAAATGTTGCAAATCAGTAGGAGAAAGCATCTCATCCCCAAACAGTGATGTTCCTTCTGCTTTAATGGTTTGTTAAAGGTGACACATGATCTAAAGTCTAGAGCCTTAGATTTCTAACAGAAGAAAAAGGACCTTTTACTAAGATTTTTCTGCCAAAATTACACAACTGATGGCTGTGATTTAGGTGCCTTTACTGATCAGTCACTTTCTAATTGATAACAGACTTCTCAGGTACTCCAGTGCTCTGACAGTATTCTCCTCCACCACATCCTTAGAATGAAAGCCTGGACTAGACATTACAGGGAGGATCCAGTTTCAATTTAAAAGTACTTAAAAATTCTGCATGCCAAACAAGTACAGACCATTTCTTCCCCATCAAAAAGGGGCAAGGAGGGGCTGTACCTGTAGGTTATGTGCTTCTGTCTCCACTTCTGGCCAGTGAGTGCATACCGCTTTTTCCTCCGGCTGCGACGTAGGTGGGGATGATCCGGAACGCCACATCGAGGCTTCTTCATCCACCTGCAAGTAAAGGGGGAAAAAAACCAAACCAAGCTACACAAAGAGTTTGGAAAAGAGATTCCAAAGAACTCAAGTGGCTGGAAGACCCCTGAGAGAAGGCCAGTGCTGACCCCAAGAAGGGTTCAGTCCTTCCTCTGTCAGGCTTTTCCACTGCACAGGGCTGTGCTACCCACCTCTGCTGGCAATCCACACACCTCAGCACATCAAAACCACTTCATATTTCCTTGTGGAAACACAGATTCCAGATCAGGTAGTCCCTGTGCTTGACAAGAGCTTAATGATGATAATGCAACAAGAGACCCAAACCAAAATCGCAGGTGGGTGTGCCCTGGGATCAAGCACACCAATCATCTACTGGATCCACTCTCCATTTGGTGAAGTGGTTCTGTGCCACTGAAAAAAAAATCCAATTCATACCTCTCTAGGTAAAACTGAACAAGTGCAAACACAATCATCCCAGACAGTAACTAAGGCTTTCACCTGAAATGACCCGAACAGATCCCTTCAGTCTCTGGGTCACACACATCAAATTCCATTAGGTACTCCCCATAACTCCTGACTCTTGATGTCACTGATGATGCAGGAAACTGTAGTCTCTGTTGCCAAGTGAACTGGAAGAGCAAAGGACACTGTCCCTTGCACAGGGATCCAGGCAGTATTATCAGGAAGTCCACTCTCCTTCCCTACCTCCTTTACCTCTAGCCTTGACAGATCTTGTTCATTTCCTAGAGCAGCTTAGGGGTGGTCAAACACTGGAAGAGAAGTGGCAGAATCTCCATCCTTGGAGATATTCAAAGCCCAACTGGAAATGGTCCTGGGCAACCTGCTCTAGATGTCCCTGTTTCAGCAGAGGGTTGGAGTAGATGACCTCAAGATGTTCCTTCCGATCTCAAGGATTCTCTAACAGAGAATCAAGGAGAAATAGACTGTTCCTCAAAATACACTTGCTCATGTGGGCATAGTCCAGAGAAGCCAGAAGTGGAGGAACAAATCTGCCCATCAGTGCATGTGGCTGGGGAAGAAGGAGACAAGGACAGAGACTGAGGAACTACAGGTACTAGTCTCCACAAGTCCCCAGTCACATCCTTTAAGATTTTGCAGTGTATCCCAGGACAGGAGAGCAGAGCCCAGGAACAATGCAAGCAGTCTCTGGCCACAACCTCTCCCTAAGCATATTGGCACTGCCTCAGCCACTGGAATTTTTCAGGCATTTCATGCATTTGATCCACTCACTGATGGCAAAGGCAATTGACACAAAGCCCTTAAGAACACTTTGCAGGACATGCCACGCCTCATTACACACGAGAAAAACATTCTAGCCAGTCCGGGCCCATTTCTCACAGGACACCAAATTGTCTCCCCCCTCCTCAGTAAGGTTTCTCCCACATCCTTGGCCACCCAGGGGACAACTTCTGGCCTCCAAATGCAGACATTCCTTCTTCAGTTGTAGCCAGCAAATGGCAAGTAGTCCACACTTGCACCTAATCAATGCACATCTTATTCACCAAAACATATTAGCCCCAGACCTTCAGAAAGAGACAGTCTCCCATCACCAGCAGGTGGTTTACAAGACTTTTGCCCAGGACACCTTCTAAATTAAAACCAACCAGACAGACACTGTGCCTCACCACAACATTCTTTCAGAACACACACACCTGCTCCCAGTTGAGGCAGCCATGGAGCCCTTTCTTGACTTCACTTCCTATATGTAATTCTGGTTGCTTATAAATTTCATCTGTCATCATCTCACCACCAAGAACAGAGCAAATGAGAGCTGTTATACACATCGCACTGTACCTGACAAGAACCCAAGCTGTATATATAAAGCCAGCACAGATCTTCCCTACTTATATCACCTCACATTTATCAGCACTGTATGTCTTTCAGAAATCCAGGCAACCTGTGGAAATTGGATCTGTCTTGCCCACACAACTGCTGCCACCTTCAAAGAAAAGCAGTTCATCTAAGATTTGCTTTCAGAAATATCAATTCAACCTGAACACACTGTGTTTTTTCCAAGTGTCTTTTATTTGTGCTCTTTTGCATTGCTTCTAGCACTTTCCTAGAGAGACCTCAAGCTTACTGTCACCCGTATTCTCCCAGATATTTCCTGAGTTTTCAGGGTTTTGCTTAGTTCCACTCATATGTTATGGTACAATGTTTTTATCATAACCTTACACAAGCCATAGTGTAAATCAGATTTTCACCTCTTGAGCTTCATGGGAACTCCAGTAGTCTGAACATCACCATCGTCAGGCCCTGACTATACTCAGAAAATGATCTTCTGTTTTATCCTTACTAGTATCATCTAGAAGACAAAATATTAACAGAGCAGTACTACCAAGCCTGCATGTGTAGAGAAGTCACTGGGACACAGCACTGTCCAGGGCATTGCTGACACACCAGCAGGACCTCACATCTCAGCATCTGTTTCCTGCCAAGTTCCCAACATTTGCCCTAGGCCCAGCTGGCAACAGGAATTCACCCCCACACAGATCAGCCCACTGTTATCAAAGCCAGAACTACACAGAAACCCCACAGAAAGTGAACTCCCTGCCAATAGTCAAATTACCTGCCCCTTTGCCAGCTCCAGGGACAGGCACAGGGCATAGGGCTGTTTCAGAGGAAGCTGCAATACCAACACCTGGGGCTTCAAGGACTTCTTGAGCCAAAGCTTCCAAGGTAGAGCTGTTGAGACTCATGCTGCCCATGGCCCCTAAGTACTCTTTATATAGTTTTTTAACTATATAAAAACCCCATTTCATTTAGGCCTGTCTGAACCCCCATATTCTACCACAGTTTATTCCAGAGCTCAGCTACTGCCTGTCTGAAGCCAAGTAACAGAGCCCAGCCACCTGGTTGGAGCTCAGCAGTACCCAAGCTATCATCAGCCTGAGGTAATGTCAAGCTGAGAATGTTTCTGGATCAGTTCCCTGATTCAACTTACTTCCCAGACATATGGGCCCTGGTCTAATCACATGGACCAGGGTACAAATCCAGCCATCTCTCCTCCTCTCAGCAGGGCAGGTCTGTGGCAAAATATCCACAAAACTGTAGCTTGCTGCTCTTAATCATCTGTAGCTGAGCTTTATGACAGTCATTCTCTACTGAGCAGTTTGGATAACCCCCACTGTGTTCCAGGGGAAATCATCACATCAGAAACAACAAAAGACAATTACTTGAAGCAAGATTCAAATACTTATGGTTGATTCCCCCGTCCTTATTTTTTAAATGGGAACACTAGTAACACTGGATCATCAAAATTTATACTTGGCACTCTTGAGGCACAGACTACTGCATTCCTCCAGCTGCTTGGCATCAGAAAACAAGCAATTTCCAAAAGCAGTGACATCCAGTTCTTCTCCAGACACAGCTGCTTCCCCAGCTCAGGTTCCAAGCCCTTCACAAGACTCTCCTAAAGAGAGGGAGCTGTCACTCTCAATCCCCTGCTTCTGAGCTGATGGGAGTGGTATCTTTAAACAGCTGTGATGCGCCCCAAGGTGAGAGACCTGCACAACAGGCTCAAGACAAAGCACAAGACACTTCCAACACAAGATGATTTCTTGGCTCCTTCCAAGGCCATGTGATTGACCATGACAAAGACAAATCACCACTTTTGTTCAGCACTAGTGTGCCTTCTCTCCAGCATGCTCCAGGACCATATCTTTGCCCAGCTGCTCTGCAAAACCACAGTTCAGTCCACCAGCTGCAGGCAGACACAAAATTTGCTGAGGCATTATAAGTTGCAGGGTCTGAGGAGGCTGTTTTACGTATTCTCCCTGCTCTCCTCATAGGAAACTACATATCCTTTGCTGAATGGACCCCCATCCAACCTTCCTTTTGGGTACCAAAAACAGTGGTGTTTCTGTCCATCTCCCACATGCAGCACCTGCATGGTGGCTTCCACATGCTTGGATACCAATCCTGGAGAAAAAAAACAAGCTTCGGATTTAATGGCATGTGGGAAAGGAGATGAGAAACTTTAGGCTTGCATAATAAGTGTAAATAACTCTGATTCTTAAAGTCACTTCAAAGCGACAGAACTTATGACACTGATGGAAGTGACAGAAAAATTCCTAACTGCAATCTCAAAACTCCTAACACAGACTGAAACAATGGCTTAGTAAATGCTTGAGTAATTCAGAGTCCTTGGAGGCAGCCTGACTTGCCAGCTCTCTTCCTTCTGCTCAGCTTCCACAACCAGGTCTGAGGAAGTGACAGCCCAACACAGTCCAGGCAGATGCCCCTCCAGCTCAAACAGCAGGCTCACTGCTATCAGCAATCTGGACCTCTTTTACCGTTCATGCAAATTCTAGGCAAATTCCACCCTGCCACACAACATATGGACCCACTGACTCAGGACAGATGGCGGCAGAGCAACCCAACCTGCCTCCAAAGCACACCAGTGTTTGGTTGCAGCTGAGGTCTCAAGCTTTTGGAGACTTGAGTTTCAGAAGAGGGAACCATCCAGGTTTTTCACTCATCAGCCTTTGGGTGTTCATACACTGATCAAGCCCTGCCTATAAATACAAACTCACTAAAATGTGGGCAACACCTTCCTTTCCTTCAGAAAAACTTTTATTTACTGAAACAGGGACTCCTACACACAGTTTGCTCCCTTCCCGTCACTGACAAGGCAGCAGAAGCGGTTCCTTAACTTTCCAAACTAGCACCCCAATATCACAGCCCCTTCCTTCCCCAGCCCCTTCCAAACCATCAGCATCCCAAATCCAAGCTTGTACACACCAACTGCATCCACACAGCCTTGCTCAATGGCTCTGCTTTGGCATTCACCTACAAATGTTATTAACGGCAAAGAGATCTCAGATGGAAAATTCCCACCTTTAAAAAGCATTTAGTTTTCAACTTATTTGAAAAGCAAACAGGATTTTCTCTGTCCCTTAATGCAAAACAAGGGGCTCTTCCTGTGAGCTAAAGGAGGGAATGTTACATTCACTGAAGAGGTAGTCCCAGCCCAGGATGATGCCCTCCTATCCAATTCACTAATTTCTTCTGTTTCTCCCTCTTCCTGCAGTCTGGAAGGCATAAAACCAAACCCCTTTGTTCTTTACATTATTTGGTGACTTTGTGGCTCTTTCTTTTGTGCTACCATGTCCCTTTTGCCAGCAGTGTGCCATATGAGGAGAGATGAAGAATCAGGCAGAACATGCTTTGAAAGGGTCTGCTAATGTAGCAAGGTCAAGGGACAAGGAGGCAGGGCCTAAGCAAGTTCCATTGGGCCTTCTCTTTTTGCTCACCATGAGATTTTTTTCCCCAGAAAGCCTTAGGAAGACCTCTTCATTCTGCGTTAGTTAGCAGATGCTCCTCAAACCAACAGCAGAAGGATCCAGTCACTACACGAGACCCCAGCAGTAAAAGAAGAAGCCACTTCCTCACCACCCTTTGCAGCCTACATTCAAGAGAAGACTGAAAAACAAAGACCCTCCAGCCCTGGTGATTTATACCAATGCTTCTGAGCTATCAAAACTCTGATCACAAGCAACAATACCTGGTCATTTTACAGCAGAGAACATTGAATGTCCAACAGTTGGCAACTATGGGCAGCTAAGTAGCCTTGACTACCATCATCAGACTACAATAACTCACTTCAGTTCAAACTATGGATCTATACAAATAGCATCTATGGAGATACACAAATTCCATTAATTAGGAAATAGATTAGAAGCCATTTCTGGAGCCAGAATTTTAACCTAAATTCAGACAGAGACGGAAATAAATTAAAACCTTGATGTCCTCCATTTTCAGAAGCTCACAGGATTCACGTTTTGACTGTGCACCAGCAATGGGGATCTGTGTTCAAAGAACACAAGAGCTTCTTCTCACAGTCACAAAAAATACTGTTGGCAATAAGAAAAGTGGAATTGTCCACAGGTTTTTGTTAGAGACACCTTCTCATAATCAAGGCTTCTCTGGTACAGTCAGTCAGGCAAATCTATCCTTTTTGAGGACTTCTTGCACCTGGAATAATTAGGCAGGAAATATGACAATGCATTAAGAAAGAGAAAGACAAAAGTAGCCTATATTAATCTTACTCAATAGTTGTCTGGTCCAAAACTCCTGTTACTGGGATTCCATAAAACTGTTGCATAGTGGCAACTGCAGACTGCACAGCTTTTCCTGACTGCAAGGGAGACATTTGGCTGTCAGATGGAAGTAAGTAGCCATAAGTTTTTAACCAACCCTGAAAAAGAAAGAAACAGATGGTAAGATGCTACAGTAAGTTTTCAACATAACAGTTCAGAACACTTCCTCAAAAGAAAAAGTGACAAATTATCCCCAAAAATTTAGCCATCTCTCTTTTTTTTGGCTAGGTTTGGTAATATCAGCTGATTCCTAGGAAGGGCTGAGGACCCAGCTTGATATCACCTGTCCTGACAGGACAAGGCAGACCTGCCACTTGAAAATGAGCATCATCCCTACTGAGCAACTGGGGCAGACTTAGGTCTTTGGAGCACCAGAAATGCCCAAGAAGCTTTGTTCTTGTTCCAGAGACTTCCTGTGCACCCTGCCCCCTTGCTGTCATGAGACTCCTCAGCTCCCACTGCAGCAAGCTCCCAAGAGCCCACTGCCCACTACCCACTGCTGTCCCTGGACCATCTTTCTTGGAATGAAACAGCCCTGAGAAATCCTTGAAAACACAAATTCAGCTTTGCACTTGCAATGAGCACAGGAGTAATTCTAAATAACCCCAAATGAACCCAAACAAACAACAACAAAACCCCCCAAAAACCCCAAACACAAAAAGAAAATCGAACAACCAAAAAAAACCACACTCAGAATGTTTAAAGACCCTGATTACGTGGGTGTTTCCTCAACCAATAGCTAATACCAGCAAACTGTCAGAACAGGACAACAGCCAACTCTCCTCAATGAGCTCTGTCCTTTTTCCCTGCCTCTACCCTAAAATGCAGCCTTAGATAAAACTGCTTATCAAACTTGTCAAAATGCTAAGGACAGCATTTGCAAAAACATACAATTATTCAGGATTTTTTTCCTCTCCTCTCTTTCCCTCCCTCACTTTGATATGAGGATAAACCAGAATATTAAGCAACAACAACAATAATAATAGAATAAAAACTTGTTTTCATAAAATTTTCCCCATAATTTTCATGCACACCCCCTAGCGCTTCATTCTTCTGGTTGATTCAACTCTTAGACCAGGATTATTATGAGACCAACATATATCCCATAAGCGTTTTTCCCATTCATCTGACCCACAGGACAGTCCTCACCACATAAATACTGATAAATGATCTGCATGACCTGTTTTCCCACTGACAGCATGATCACTCAGGGAAGGGGAAGAGAAGATGTTTATTCCCTCTTAACATAACACAGCAGCAGGAAAGGGGCTCAAGTCAGGTGAAGCACAAGTGGGAGAAAAATCCCCTTTTCTTTGTGACAACAAGGAGATGCCAGAAGCCACTAGGGAGAGAGAAGGGCCTTGCTTCTAAAACAGGAGAAAGAATCATAGAAGGGTTGGAAGCCCATTTTGTTCCACTCCTTTGCCATGGGCAGGGACATCTTACACTATGGTCTAGTTGGTTGCTCCAAGCCCTGTCCAACCTGGCCTTGGACACTTCCAGGGATCCAGGGGCAGCCACAGCTGCTCTGGACCACCTGTGCCAGGGCCTCCCCACCCTCACATTCCTTCCCAATATCCCATCTAACCCTGCCTGCTGGCAGTGGGAAGCTATTCTCTGCGTCCTGTTCCTCCAGAGCCCTGTCCAAAATCCCTCTCCAGCTCTCTTCGAGCCCGTTTAGGCACTGGAAGGGGCTGTACGGTCTCCTCGGAGCTTTCTTGTCTCCAGGTAAACACCCCCAGCTCTCCCAGCCTGGCTCAGAGCAGTGGAGCTCCAGCCCTCACAGCATCTCCATGGCCCTGCACCAGCAGCTCCTTGTTGGCCTCATGCTGGGAACCCCAGAGCTGGTGGCAGTGCTCCAGGTGGAACACGGAAGAGACACGAGAGCATGGACTGGGCATGCCAAATTTCACCAAGGACACATACAGTGCTACTAAACACAGACATCATCAATGGCTCCAGACAAAGCCAACCCGCAAAACTGCTCCAAGACCATTTGCTACCCCTGCCTTGGCCTCTGACAAGCACAATGTGAGGACACGCTGTTATAACCAACATTAGNGCTGCGGCTGCGCAGCTGCCCGGAAGGGGAAGGGGGACGGGGAAAGAGGAAAGGGAAAGGGAAGGCGGGCAGCGGAATCCGCCGCTTCCTCTGCTGGTCGGCCCGGGGCTGCCCCGCGGGGAGTGGAATATGCAAAGTTTTCTTAAGAAAGGCTGTTCTTCGGTGTGACCATCTCCGGACAGAATGTNGGAGATGCCAGAAGCCACTAGGGAGAGAGAAGGGCCTTGCTTCTAAAACAGGAGAAAGAATCATAGAAGGGTTGGAAGCCCATTTTGTTCCACTCCTTTGCCATGGGCAGGGACATCTTACACTATGGTCTAGTTGGTTGCTCCAAGCCCTGTCCAACCTGGCCTTGGACACTTCCAGGGATCCAGGGGCAGCCACAGCTGCTCTGGACCACCTGTGCCAGGGCCTCCCCACCCTCACATTCCTTCCCAATATCCCATCTAACCCTGCCTGCTGGCAGTGGGAAGCTATTCTCTGCGTCCTGTTCCTCCAGAGCCCTGTCCAAAATCCCTCTCCAGCTCTCTTCGAGCCCGTTTAGGCACTGGAAGGGGCTGTACGGTCTCCTCGGAGCTTTCTTGTCTCCAGGTAAACACCCCCAGCTCTCCCAGCCTGGCTCAGAGCAGTGGAGCTCCAGCCCTCACAGCATCTCCATGGCCCTGCACCAGCAGCTCCTTGTTGGCCTCATGCTGGGAACCCCAGAGCTGGTGGCAGTGCTCCAGGTGGAACACGGAAGAGACACGAGAGCATGGACTGGGCATGCCAAATTTCACCAAGGACACATACAGTGCTACTAAACACAGACATCATCAATGGCTCCAGACAAAGCCAACCCGCAAAACTGCTCCAAGACCATTTGCTACCCCTGCCTTGGCCTCTGACAAGCACAATGTGAGGACACGCTGTTATAACCAACATTAGCTGCCCTCGAGCAGCAAGGACAGAGGACAGTAACCAAAAGAGCTCGAGGTGGGGCTGCCCTTGCGTATCCCCCTTCCCTCCCGGCTCGGAGGTGGCAGCGGGAACAGGGCACCACACGATGGCCACCCGGACACTCCGAGAAGCTGCTCCCGGAGACTGATGCTTATGAGCACACAGGAGGGGTACGGCTGCTTCTCTGGCCGGTCCCAACTTGCCGAGGCGCGGCCGGAGGAGCTGTGCCCGCACACCCGAGCTCAGCCCGGCCCTGCGGGAGATGATGGAAGGCTTCTGGCAAAGAGGCGGAGGAACCGCTGCCCGCCCGGCTTTCCAGCCCTCNTATGCAAAGTTTTCTTAAGAAAGGCTGTTCTTCGGTGTGACCATCTCCGGACAGAATGTGATGTCAGCTGCGGGTAGCCGACAGCAGGACAGCTGGAGGAGCAATCAGCAGGGACATTCCTCAGGGGATGAGGGCTATGTCAGAAATTTATGTGTGCAGAAATTTACTAGCTCTAGCTTGTGAAAGGCCTTCCCAGATGAACTGCTGTGTACCAGAGGTAGCGTGCGGGGGATCAAGCTCAGCCACGAACTTCACCGATCTCCCTCCTTCCAATTGCACCCCGTTTCCCAGGACACTGCCAGCACATCAGGATCAGCAGGACTCACCCCGACACCTGCACAGCCAGCCCTGTCTCTCAGAGGCTACAGGAGACCTTCCCTCCTGCCAGGCCAAATCAAAGCTCCCTCCTGTTCCCCGGCAATTCCTTCTGCTTGCTCGCTGCAGGCAGCCAGTTCTGCCCCAGAGCAGTTTGGCTCCTTAGAGCCTCTTCTCAGCCGGGTAAGCACTGGAAAGTACCAGCAGCTGGTAGGTCTTCCCTCTGCTGCTTCAGCCCTGCAAGATCACTCTGGGTTCTGTTCTGAGTTTTCTTCATTTTTTCACACCCTGTCCAGATAGGAATAGCAAATCCATGTTCCATTTAGGGCATGCTGTGTAACCAGAAGGGCTGTGAGGATGGAGGCAGGCAGCACTCCATTCCTCTGTCCCCTCTGACCATCAGCCCCTGCCAGGACTTTGGGCAGAGACCGCCTATCTCCCACTCTCACTGAGCTCCTGCAGTTCTGCTCTGTAAACTTCAGTGCATTTGTCTGCAGGGATGTTCCCATGCTCTCAACAGCACTGTCTATTCCAGCTGATACGGAGCTATCAGATCCTTCTGTGACCCCAATGCACTACAAGGATGAACTGGTCATTGTTTTCAAAATGATAGAACTACAGAGGTCTGGTTAAACCTTCCTGAGGGTGTCAGTTTAACTCGTTTCTTGTCACAAAGGAACAAGTGTGTTGTGAGAGGACTCCTCACAATACTGCTCTGTCCCCTCCAATCCTCAGCAAAAGCACTCTTTTTCACGTCATCCCCTATGTCCTGTGGACAGAGGGCACCAAAGAAAGCTGCTGGAGGTCTAAGTATTACAACAGATTCTATATTTACATCCTAAAGAAGAAGGAAAAAGAAGGAAAAAACAATCTTAAAGAAAAGAAGAATCCCGGCTAGCTCAGGTGGCCTCAGAAGAGAACCTCTCAAATCAGCTCTCCTCAGAGCTCCAGCAGCACAGCAGGCCATGGCCCCACAGACAGGGCCATCTCTTACGGGGCCCTGCAGAACTGATGTCACAGCTTCTGCACGATGGAGCCCGGAACCCTCTCTACAGCCTGGAGGAAATGTGCTGGAAGCAGACGTGTGCTG
>VXBB01007620.1:100497-121440 GCA_013399915.1 Illadopsis cleaveri | reverse complement strand
TGGCCACAGGGCCACGTGTCCTGGCACCGGGTTGGTGCTGGGAGCCAGGGTAGGAACAGCAGCCACTCTGCGCTGTAACTTTGCTGCCTTCTATTTAAAGACTGCCCTGAGTCAGGAGAAGTGAGTGCTACTGGGGATGACAGTTGCTTCAGGCAGCCCTGGGGAGGACAGGGTTGGGGGTAAACATCACCGGCGAGGGCCTGAGCAGGGAAAGGGATGGAGGGCTCCCGTAGCACCGAGTGCGACAGGGCATCTGAGACCTCGTCCTTCGTAGGAGATGAAGAAGAGGAGGAAGAAGAGGAGGAGGAGGAGGAGGAGGAGGAAGAAGAAGAAGAGGAGGAGGCCATAGATCCAGAGGAAGCAGAGGAGCTGACTAATAGGTATGTCTCCTGAGGGACTCATAGCCCCAGAGGGAGCTGGCAGCTCCACCCCAAGGCATCATCCCCCAGGAACTGCCAGGACTGGAGTCCCATGCTAGTTTAGTGGCTTTTCCCCGTTCCCTTACCCAATTGCTGCAGACAAAAAAAAGGGGGGGAGTAGAGGGCTGTAATACTTTTTTCAGATTAGTATGGCTGTAATTAAGTTTTGTGTGGTAAGCGCCTACCCCGAGTTCCGTGAAAGCTTTTCTATTTAAAGATCCTCTGATGTGCCAGCTCAAGTGGCATCTCCTTCCACTCCTCCCTCTCTGGCTGACTCTTTGTCACATATGGATCTTAAATGCTCTGCAGATTTGCTTGTCAGAGAGAAAATGCTCAAAGATTATAATGGTGCATTAAAATTGGTTCCTTTTTACGGCCCTTTATGCCTTCCCACTTCCCTCCCTCTTCAGTTTCTTCTTTCTTTAAAAAGGAAAAACTCATTGTACATGCCTGCTATTGCTGGTCATGATTTGTATGGCTGATTTTTGTGGTGGAATGGGAAATATTCTCTCCCTTTGATCTCTAATTTTTTTCTCTTTTTTTAAGTTTTTTTGTTTTCTTAATAACTTCCACAGGAACGGATTATTGTCCTGCTATTGCTCTCCTACCATTAGGAATGTAACGAGTAAGGCTGTGGCCCAGTGCCCTGCCCAATGGTCCTGCGCAGGATGCGGAGGGGTCTGCAACCTGAGCCATGCAGACAAACTCTGGCTGTGCCAGTGCCTTTGATTTCGTAAAGAGACTGCAAGGCCTGAGAGTCTGTTGAGTAGACCCCATCAGTTTTAAGTGGATACTGTAGGAAAAACCTAAGATGTTAATGT
This sequence comes from Illadopsis cleaveri, assembly GCA_013399915.1. Classification (NCBI taxonomy): domain Eukaryota; kingdom Metazoa; phylum Chordata; class Aves; order Passeriformes; family Timaliidae; genus Illadopsis; species Illadopsis cleaveri. Next base: position 120,200 of record VXBB01007620.1, on the reverse strand, counting down.
TGTTAGCTTAAGTTTGTTCCAGAAACCTATTTTTTAAGAAATGTATCATGCAGTTCCTAATACCTCCGTGCTGTGAAGCCATCTGCATTTACTATCACTCCGTGTGTATCACAGTTCAAAGTACTTTCTGACATATCTGATGGTCACTGGAGGAAAAAGATGGCAGTGGGAGGCTCTCTGCACCTAACTCGCCCAAAGTGCTGCAAGAACAAAAGCCAAATGGGGAAATGCAGCCTAGAACTGTAGGAAAACCTTCCTGAATGGGAAATAAAGACCTAGTTTTCCACAGTGCGGGGACAACCTGGTGTGTAATGCTTTATTCCCAAGGGAGGTCTTGCCTTTTCAGTCCTATACTGGCAGAGGGATTGCATGCCAGTAAAACACTGCTTGCACTTGGTTGTATCCCTGCAAGAAAATCAGCTGAAGTCCCGGAGTGGAGATGCTCACTGCAGACAACTAAAAACATGATTTAGATTGATAATTTTTAACAGAATCTGCAATAAAATGGCTAATAGTAAAACTGAAATTGTAAAATACAAGTAGGAATTGCTAAAAAGGGAATGAAATCTATGTAGCCTCTATGTTATTTACTATTTGTGCTGAGAGAATGACTTCTCCATGGGTGCCTGTTAGCAGCTAGTCACAGCTGCATCTTGCTTCTGGCTGGCAACATCTGCAATGCAAACTTGGGCATTGCATCTCAGCACTTATTTAAATCACAGAAAACATTCTCTTTAGTTCCCAGTTATATTAAACACAGCAGAGTTTTCCTCTGTCCTTAACTGTCCTACTAATAAACAGGTCAGAGTCTACCAGAGAGGTAGAGCTATGCTAACTGGTAACTGAGCATATTTAAATTGGTTAGTTATTTAATAGGTTAAAATGGTTAGTTTAATTAGGTTAAAGGAGTTGTAAAATTTCAGGTTCGGCACAAATGTGATGACTGCACTGAGCACTCAGAAACAGCTTAGAAAAGTTAAATAAAACTGACTCTTTAATTGCTTAGATGTTGTTGCAAATGTCAGGGTTGTTGAGCTTCAAGCCTCCTCCTGTGGTCAGTGCCTGGGCAGAGCTCCTGGCAAGAACAGACAGGTTGAGCCCCTGGGACATACTAACTCAAGCTGTGAGCTAATTATTTGTTGACAAATGGGTTTTCAAGCCCCCATTGCAGAACAGATTTTTTTGAGTGCATGGGCTTTGAAAACATAGCTTAGAGGAGATGTAACTAATATGCAAACTTGGCTGAAGGCAGCTTGTCCTGGACCCTGCTGCCATCAATTTATTTTTAACAACCCCAAGTTCTCTGTTCTGCTTTCCTCCTTTGAATGCAGTCGAACAGCACCTGGTTGTGCAAGTCAGCAGGGAAGTCCCCACTGCCTCCTATTTCTGCCTTTCAAGCACATTAAATAGCCTCAGACCTATTCTAAATGAGAGTTATGCGGCAAGATGACTGCTCCAAGGTCAGGAAGTGCCTCTGTGAAACAAGCAGAAGAGCCCTGGTGTTCCTCTGAGATGCCAGTCCCTGAGCTCTGACCAAACCACTCCAGTTCTACACTAGGCAGTAACTGCAACAAATAGAATCCCAAAAGCTGCACCAGAAATTATGACTTATCCCAAAATTACAAGGCATGCATGTGAAAAGCAGAAGAGTTTGGGTTTCATGTCTTTATTACCCTAATTAATGTAATGTTTTAATAATTTGGTTTCCTAGCACAGTTTTTTATGTAAGTAATGAGACTGACATGCAGCATCAGAACCTATTAGAAAGGTGGGATAAGGGTTTCATAACCTTGTCAGCACAAAACCCCCACTGATCTGTGTAGGACCTGTACAATATTTTTTTGCCTTTGGTCATTTTCCTGGCTAGGATAGATGATCGTGTTAGATGACTTCTGTTTCTAGCTCCACGTATCCAATTAATCACCTAAACAGGGAAAATATTTTGAATACTGTGTTCTTTTAGGCAAGCATGAGTATGATGTTAACAGGTTTTAATTTTTGTATTGGTAATGATGAAAATTATGTCTAGCTAAAGTAAAATTGTTTACCATTTAACTGGTTTACATACCCACTGGAATATCTGTGTCTCTAACAAATGTGTGATGGATGAGCTGTTCTGACACAGTTCTGTCTTTCAGACCATTCTCAGCTGATTTCCTTCTACAGTGGGAAGGTCTCTGGATGTGTCTGTGTGCAGGGTTTACATAAAAATGGCACTGCAGCTAATTTAAGTGTTTCCAGACAGCTTGTTTGCCTGGAATAGGTAAGAGTTCATTTTATCTGCTCATTTAGTGTTTACCCATAACCAGTGGATGCGGAGAAAAATGGGGAGAAAGCCCTTGAGTTCTGGAAATGGTTTTTTGTTTGTTTGTTTTTTTAATGAAGCAGTCATTCCACAAGATCAGAGGTGTGTAAGCTTTAGAGACAAGTCTCATTTATAGTGATTGATGAAAATGGGTGTAAAGGGAAGCACAGTGGAGAAGGCATTTTCCTGCCGTGCTGCAGCATCTGTAGAGCAAAAGACTGGAATAACAGCAAATGGATGGTGAGAAGGAAGGGGTGGGGAGTACTGTGGATTTGTCTTCTGGAAAGTTACCATACCCTATCCAAAGCAGAGAAGGACATGGGGAAAGTGTGTGTGATTTTAGATATGAGGCAGTGCCTGATTTGGGCCAGGGTGGAGGAGGCTGGCTGGGCTGTTCTTCTCCCACCTGCAGCAGGAGCATGAGCAGGGAAGGTGAGAGAGGTAGGAAGCAGAGCTGTGCGGACCAATTCAAGCGGATCAGAGCTTAAGCAAAAGGTAACTGAGAGCAGCTGAATGGGGCAGAATGCTGAGGTGGGGGCATTGCTGAGGGGAGGGGTGCAGCCAGCCCCCACTTGCTCCTGCAGCTGAGCACTCCATGTTTTGTTTCTCTTCTGCCTTTTGAGTAAAACCAGCTGAGTCCTTAATAAAGGCCTGTGTTGCAGTAGGGCTGTCAAACTTCAAGAAGTTCCCCACTGGGTCTCAACAGAGTGATTATGTAACTGTCTAAAGACATTTCCCACCCAGACTGAAGTGTTTGGTATCTGTGCTTCCTCTAAACATGGTGGAGAATCCAGAATGCAGGAGCATGGCTGACCTCTGGGCATGGAGGTACTGTGAATTCTTGAACAGCATCTGATCCTGCAAATGGCAATGCCACTGGGACATGCCATGACCTGGTGTCTGGAAAACAGAGAGGTTGTGTCCCTTCATATGAGATGGAACAAAATGCAGGAGACAAGCCCCAGTCCTGGCTCCCAGCTACTCGTCATAAAACCCAACTTTGTAGCTGGGCAAGCAGCTGTCTTACTGTTTTTAGATACTAGTTCCTTTGAATTTTGATAGATGCGTGAGCCACTCTGTTGCCAGAAGAGGCATCATTAACCGAAAAAAAAAGAAGTCAACAGTATCTTATCAGGTGAAAGGCTGGGTTTGAAATGGTGTCTTTCCATTCCCAGTTCTCTTAGCCTGAAGAAGATGGATGAACTGTAGCCCTGGGAAATGCAGAGCAACAGGCAGAGACCTTGCTGAGCATACTGATTGCTGTAGGGGGAAGGGGGCACCTTGGTGAAGGCAGAAACTCCAGACATGTACAGACTTAAAACACAAGCACAGCAAAGTGTTTCCTTCAGTTGGGAAGATGTAGGAGCTTTCAGAAAACAAGATTTTGTCAATGTAGACTACAGACACAGGTTGACATCTTGGTCATTTTATCTGTGTTGATTTCAGCTTGTGAGGAATTATGCAGCAAACAGCTACACATTTTTTATGATACCAGCAGTGACATAGTCTGATATGAAGAGGATAAAGAGAGACTGGGAGAGTATCAGAAAGCTGATAGGCTGGCTCCATGTATCTGTCATAATAGTGGTGTGCACAGGTGGATAGACCCCACTTACTGTGAACACAACCACTCCAGCAGCTGGGGAGGTGAAAACTCTTCCTTCATAGAGTACATAAAGGAGCATCTCTCCAGCATGCCAGGTTCCAGGTTTCTACCTGAAATCCCTGTGAACACAGCACAGAAGTCATAGTGAGAAGCAGAGGGCTGTGACAAGCAGGAGGAGGTAGGAAGAAAAATCTGAGTTTGAGCTATTATGGCAGGAGGAACAAAACTAGTTGTCAGTGTCTCCAAGACTAAGAAAAGGATTAAGTCAATGTCCTAGCAGTGAAATAACATGCTGATAATATAAGTGCCAATAGGAATGGGTGTGAAGTGTCTACATGGAAAAAAGACAGCACTGGTTTTTGCCCTGGATGTCAGTGGCTTCATAGCTACATTTACAAGCTGAAACACTGCAAACATCGTTTTGCAGTGGCAGACACTTCCTCTGACTAGAGAGGGGTCTTTCAGCTACTACTGTGCAGCTTGAAAACAGTTCACAAAAGGGCAGCATTTGGAAGTGCATTGGAAGTAAATGTTTGAGTTCTATGCCTCTCATTCCGGTCTTAAAAGTATAAAGCAACATCTCCTCACACTGTAGAGGAATATGCGCTGTGACAAGTTTGTGACCATGAAAATGAGATAATGATGCATATAATTCAAGCTTTTTGCATAGGCAGGGCCAAGGTAACCCATTCTTACTCATTAATATCAGCTCAAGTGGGAGTGCTGCTCTGTTCTGTATGAAGGTTTATTTAATAGCACCAAGTAGCGCAGAAAAATAGGTTTAAAAATATAAGAATGATGTAGAAGTTTAAAAAAATGAAAAAAAAAAAGATTTATCTGTTATTGTGGACTCAAATAACTGAAAGCTTCCTTAGTACTATTGCTATTGATTTTTCTTTTTTTAAAATTTAATTTTATTTTGCTGTGTCCAAGTCAATGACAAGCCATGGAACCGGCAAAGGAAAAACTAAGAGAAAAATTGGTATAGATGTGTTCTGCTATACCTCTTTCTCCAACCTGTAAGTTTTCACCTATGGAGCTAGCCTTTCCAGAGAGTACTACACCAAGGCAGATAATCAACTGTACATGCTGTGGCTTAAATCTGTTTGATTTGGCTGGGTTTGGGGGGCAGGAGGGGATTGGCTAACATGCAATTATTATTAACATGCATTATTTAGTATTTCACTATCTAGTATTTCACTCTCAGACGTACTTTACATTGTGGGCCTTCAAGTTGTCCTGCCAGTCACCATCTCCAGGCCAGCCCCATCACCACAACTGGGTTTAAGCCCCATTGCTGGATTTTGATACTGTGTTGTCCCACTGCAGGCTGGTCAGGCTATTGTCCCACAGGGTGACTTCAGCCTTCAGTTAGCACCAAAGACATCAGAGATGATCTGTGCCTTGGTCTGCACAGACCTGAGCATGGACCAGCCCAGTGCAGCCCTTCTTGTTCTGGAAAGTAAATTCATGGAAAGGTAAGGGTAGCACCACCAGTAGCAGGACTACATTTCTGTTTCCATTAGGTACTGAGCATTTTCACTGAGTGTCCTTTACAAAAAATTACAGTCCAGAGGGTTTGCTTAATGAAGCAGTTATGACTTTCCATAGGATTCCTTCTCACCTTCAAAGACCTCTGCCTTCTGACTGGTGCTCAGTACCCTCTGGCCACCTGCTTCTCAGGGGTGTCCTCCTGCCTCTGCAGCCTGCAGGTATCTCTGGCACCTGTGTGGTGTGGGGCCACAGCCTCTGGCAGTTGGTCAGATGAGTTCTGCTTTTCTGATCCCTGATCTGTAGCTAGGTTTCTTCACTTTAGCTGAAGTGCTTTGTCCTAATCAGTGGAAAAGTGGCCCTTCCTCTGTTCAGTGGAAGCAGGATGTTGTGTGGCCATAGATGTGCATTCTTCCATGGGAGTGACAGAGACTTCACTGCTTCTGCTCTGCTGAAGGCTACATCTTGTCCAGCAAATACTTTGCTCTTCTTTCTATCAGCTACAAATGTGATTTCCATGAATGAACTACTGCCTACTCAGGAAATATAGGAGTTTAGTTTTGATTGCCTTTTCTGTGCCTTTTTTTTTTAGTAAATATTGCAACCCTAAAAATACTAACCCTCCACATACTGTGTCTTTTAATTGCTTTTGGCTAATCTTTCGGTCTTAATTTGAAGAATTTGAAAAATATGAAGTTTTCTTTTCCAAAGCTTCTCAGAAAAGCCTTTCTCGAGCCTTTTTACTATTTTATCTGAGAGATTTGGTTGCAGCACATGATAGTGTATTGATTACACATCATAAGTTTTAAAACTAGCTTTATGAAATATTGTGGTTTCATTGGGGGAGGTGCCAGTATATTTTAATTGTTGAATGTATTCTAAATTACTTTGTTAAGTATCTAAAGTGCTTAGAGGATAAAATACATGAGAAGAGAGTAACAAACCAGTGGATAGACTCTCTACTGCTTTGAGCATTGTATAATCATTCACACTTGCGCAAAGCAAGTGTGGGTGCTATTAAAACACTGACAGTATCTTTGAAGTGTTTAATGAAAGGTTTAATTTATACTGTGAGATAAACACATGCTGGAGAATAGCCCCAGAATCAGCTCAATCTCACACTGGCAAAACAAGGTCAGATCAAAGACTGCTCTTCCTGCATTGTCAAGATAATTTAAACACCTCCCCTCCAGTGAACTAACCTTGTAACATGCAGTTTTACACAAATGCATCTAAAATATAGTTGTGAGATGAAATATGACTTTTCTTATGCTTGTACTTCAAAATTTATGCGTATGCAGTATTTTTACAACTTTGAAAGCCATTTTTGTTTTAATGAAGAAATTCAGCTTTTTCCTGCAATACTTTAATTTGTTGTGTGTTTTTACAGCTTTCTTTTGTTATTTGTTCTTTTCTTTGTAGTTTAAAAGATATTATCCAAAGTGAAGATGTGAAACCCAAACTGCAGTACATCATGACTAACCCTTCCTTTTCTATGGTAACATGCCAAAGTGAAGACAGTGGAATAACCTGGGAAACCAGCTCAAGCAGATGTTCTACTCCCTGGACCTCAGAAACTAGTACAGCTTCTGATCTTTACAGCATGGAAAGTTCACCAGTAGGTTCTCCTCCAGGAAAAGTTATCTTTATTATGGATGAAGGCAAGATCGTTCGGAAAAGGACACGGAAATCTTCAAATAGGGTGCCAATGGGTACAACACCGAAGGGAGGCCAGTGCAATAAAAAACGTGACTCTTCTGGAATGCAGAGGCAAGAACCAAGAACTGTTCTAGGAGATGTGCAAGCCTCCATGTTGAATGTAGAGCAGGTGGAAGCTCAAGACAGAGATGAGGAAATGTTGGACAACAAAGAAGATCTAGAGAATATTGCAGAAGAGCCCGTAAAACGTGCTCCAATAAGATCAATATTTAGGGAAAGCAGACTGAGAAAAGTCGGTCCAATTCTTGGAGGACCAGTACAAGCTAGAATCCAGCTGTTCAACTCAATTTTTGGGGGGACTGGACCAGCCCCTGAAACACTGGAGAAAAACAGAAGCCGGAGAAGTAGCTCAGCTTCAGGAGATTCTGAAAAGTTCCTTGAAACATCAGTAAAAGAAAGATTGCAGAAGTTCGGTTCACTCTCAGAAGCAACACGTCCAGTACATTTTCAGGGAGCAAGAAGTAAAATTCTTGAAACACCTTCAGAGAGAAGAAGGAAGCAAAGACAACAACTCACAGAACAAGCAGATCAAAGCTTTTCTTCACCAACATCACCTCTTGAAAAACAGCTTACTAAGAAAAATGATGTTTCATCTGAAAATATTGAACCATATAAAATGAAAGAATCAACTCTTCAACATGAAGAAAGAGAAGAGAAACAACCTCCTCTGGAGACTCAGGTTTCAGGACATTTGCTGAAGAATGAAGAAGAAACCAGGAAGCAGCAAAGTCATTCAGCCACGGCCAGAACATCAATAACAGAGTCAACAACTTCCACATCACTCAAGTCTCACAAGGAACAAGTGCTGCTTTCCTCAGCTGAAAATGCAAACAAGGAGCCAGGCCAAACCCTGCTCACAGCATCAGATCATCCAGGCGAAGTGAAGAAGCAGGAAGTTCAGCCCAATTCTACACCACAGTCTGTTTCAGCAGATGTTGTTAGTGAGTTAGATAGACCAAGTTCCCAACATATTTTGCCTACAGAGTCTATGTCAGGACATCCTGAGAGGGAAACAGAGAAGTCTTACTTACCTGATGTTCCATCAGCTAAATCCGAAAATTCCACTTCAACTGAAGTAAGACAGGAAGATATTATTCCTCAGTCATCAGAAACTGCACAGTCTGAGTCTGAACATGTGCTTTTAGCATATTCTGGAAAAGAAACAGAGAAGCAAGAAACTGAGTGTCCATCATCAACAACTGCACTGTCAGAGTCAGCGACTCCAGGTCCAATGTATTCACCTGAAAGAGAGGAGGGTCAAAAGACCCCATCTTCAGAAACTCAAAATGTTCATTTGGAGAACAAAACAAAGTCTGAACAAGACTTTTCACTTCAGGAAGGAGAGAAGCAAGGAATTAAATTAAAACCACCAATTCCTGAAAATACAGATTCCAAATATTTCAGCATTTCATATCCTGTTCATACAGAACCAGAAGAAACACAGAAAACTTCAGCTACAAATAAAGCAGTAGATTTTGATCAATCTGATTTTTCCATTGAAGAAAACAAACAAGCAGAAGGTGGGCAAATGGAGATGGAACATCCAGGCCTCTCATATTTCACTGAAGGAACTGGAGAATCAGAGACAACACAGATGGAGACAGAGCATCTGGACTTCTCTTCTCCCAAGGAAGAAACAGAGGGATTGAAGGGTGAACAGATGGAGATGGAGCATCCAGACTTCTCTTTTTCCAGGGAAGAAATAGAGGAACAAGGAAGTGCACAGCTAGAGACAGAACTTCCAGATTTCTCATATTCCAAGGAAGAAACAGAGGAATCAGAGAGTGCAATACCAGATACAGACTATCCAGAACAGCTTTTTTGTGCAAAAGAAAAAGAGAGATCAGGAAGATCACAACTAGAGATGGAACATCCAGAATTTTATTCCAAGGAAGAAACAAAAGAACCAGAGTGTGCACAGCTGGGGATGGTGCATCCTGACTTTTCTTTTTCCAGAGCAGAAATGGAAGAATCAGACAATGCACAACTGGAGACAGAACACTCGGATCTATCATATTCCAGAGAAGAAATGGTGGAACCAGAGAGTGCAGAGCTGGAGATGGAGCATCCAGACTTTTCTTTTTCCAGAGCAGAAATGGAAGAATCAGACTATGCACAGCTGGAGACAGAGCACTCAGATCTATCATATTCCGGAGAAGAAATGGTGGAATCAGAGAGTGCACAGCTGGAGATGGGTCATCCAGACTCTTCTTTAACCAAGGAAGTAGTCAAGGAAATGCAAAGTGCACAGCTGGAAAAAGAACACCAGGTTTTGCTTTCCAGGGAAGAAACAGAAAACCAAGCATTCAGTCCTTTTGAGCTGGAACAGTCTTATTCCTCTGAAAAAGAAAAGCAAGAAGAAGAAGAAGAAGAGCTTGCACTGGTACATTCAGATTTATCATGTTTGACAGAGGAAGCAGATAAAGAAAACACTACAGAACTCCAGTTGGTACATCCAGATACACTTGATTCCACCAGAAGGGCTGAGATACGACAAACTGGGTATCTGGAAACAGAATTTTCAGATTTACCATTTCCCATGAATAAAAGAAAGGGGCAAGAACTGTCACAAATTGACAAAGGAGAACAGCCACATCCTGTACAGCAGGATTCACAGTCTGGAGGTGAACTGGATTCCTCTGCCATGGCAATGCAAGGAGAAACTACTCAGCTGTGGCCAGAGCATCCAGCTTGGCCACATTCTACCAGAAAAGAACAGGAACATAGAACTTCGGAGCTGAAGGTGAAACAGCCAGAGATAACATCTTCCACTGGCAAAACAGAACATCAAAAATTGCAACCAAAGCTGGAACAAACTGATTCACTGTATTCCCAGGGAGAAACGGTACAAGAACCTGTACAGAGAAACTTGGAAGGTCCAGAGCCATCATATTTTGTTAGTGAAGCAGAGCAACATGGAAACGTACAAGTAGTTTCAGAAAAGAGGGATTCCTCATTTATCGCTGGAGAAGTGATGCAAAAAGGAGTAGAGTCAGAAACTTTGCAGTCACAATTGACTGACAGAGTAAAGCCCTGGGAAACAACACAAATGGAGCAGGAGCAGTCTTTTCCTTCCTGTTCCACTGCTGGAAGTCAGCAACAGGAAACACCACCACTGAATGTGCCCCAGCCAGATGTTTCATTGCCCTTTGGCAGAATGGAACAAGATACAGAACAAAGAGAGGTGAAACAGCAGGAAACAGACCAACAAGAAGCTGTGCAAATGGAAACAGAGTATTCAAGTATTTCAGAAAGCCTGGGTAAAGAGAAGCCACAGGTCATAGACCGAATTAATTTGGCAGAGCAAGAAATAGCTCGACCAGGATTAGTGCATCCATCTTTGCCATATTCATTCAATAAACAAATACAAGAAGAAATGCAAACAGAGCCAGCATATTCAGAAAAAACATTTTATGTAAGTACAGAAACTGAGAAGGAAATTATACAACACGAATCAGAGCAACAAAAAATAGTACATCCCGAGCTGGAGCAAATATTATTGCCTTCTTCCAGTGAAAAAGAAGCTCCACTGGAAATGGAAATAACTCCAGAATATCCAGATTTGCCATATTCCTCTCATGAGCTAGAAAAATTATTGAAAGACCCAACCTTACCATTCCATTTGAAGCAACAAGAAACTGAACCAGTAATGGTGGAACATCCAGATAGTTCATGTGACAATGGTGAATCAAAACAAGGTGACATTGTGGAGCAGGGGTCAGGACATCCAGAGCTCTCATACTCCATGGAAGAAACTCAGCAAAAATCAGAACATTTGGATTCACAAGCAAGCCTGGGTGAAGCAGCACGAGATGAAAGTATGGAAGTAGAATCTCACTACCCAAATCTGTCATGCTCACAACAGGATTCACAATACTCAGATTCATCATTTTCCTTTGGTAAAGGCGAAGAACAATCAACTCAAAAGGTTGAGTCTAAACATCAAGAATTGCCTAAAGTAGCTAGAAAAAGAGCTGCTCCAGCAACTGCACCAATGGAGTCAAAACATCCAGAAACTGTACCACGGGAAATGAAGCATCCTGATTTGTCACATTCCACTGGTGAGACAAGTCAGGAAGAAGTAGCACCATTGGATCAAAAACACAGAAAACCTTCTCTTGGCAGAGAAAAGCCGCAGAAATCTGCAAAGCAGGAGTTAGAGCAAGAAAACTTAACACATTCTCCTGATAAAAGGGACACTTTAGAACATGCTCAGAAGGGCTTGGATCAACCAAATTTATCATTTTCCATGGATAGGCCGGGTGATGACATGACACCAGCAGAGGCAGAGCATACTGATGTGATATCTCCTCTGGACAGCACAGAGGTACAACAAAGAGTACAAGAAACAGAGCAAACTTATCCCTTTGGACAAATGGAACAGAAAACAGTTCAGCCAGAAGTGGAAATTTCACATTTTTCACATTCTGTGGGTACAGCAGAGGAAAGAGAAATGGCAGAACCAGGGCAGGAACATTCTGATTTGCCTTACTCTGTTTTCAAAGTAGGAGGGCTGCAAACATCACAGCTGCAACCTGAACACCCTGGTCTACCACATTCCCTCGACAAAGTGCAGGAAACAATCCAGCTGGGATTGGAAGAGACAGGTGCATTGTATGGTCATGACAAAATGGAGCAACTCTCACCTGCACAGCTGGAGCCAGGTCATGCAGGCTTGGCACCTCTGGCCAGGGAAGTGGAGCAACAAGGGATGGAACCCACAGCTGTGGAATGCTCTAAAGAGGAACAGTCTGTCAGCAGAGCAGAGGATCCACAAGCTGCAAAGGAGAAACAGAGAGCTCCAGATGCACCATCCCAGAGTGGAAAAATGGAGCGAAGAGAAATGTTAAAAGCAGACCCAAAGCATCCTGATTCACTGCATTCCGTTGATAAAGCAAAGCCACAAGGAACTACACAACCAGTGTTAGAAAAGCCAGATCTGTCATCTTGGCCTGGCACAACAGAGCAAGGACAAACTGCTGGAGAGGAGAAGCCAGGCTTCTTGCATTCTTTCAAAAAAGATGCACAAGGCAAGAAAGCATGGACAGAATTGGAACACTTAGAATTATGTCATTCTCTCAGTGAGGCAGAACAAGAAACTTTAAATGCAAAATCACACCATTCAGATTTATCTGCTGGCAGATTAGAACACCGTGAAATCATACAGCCTGAGGCAGAAGTAATGGATTTATCATATTCAATTGGTGAAACACAGCAAACTCAAGTTGCTGACAAGGATTTGGAGTGCCTGGATTTATTTCATTCCAGTGGCACAGTACAGCCAGAAAAGATTCAACCAGGGCAAGTACAGCCAGAAAAGATTCAACCAGGGCAAGAAAAGACAGATGAGTTTTCATCATCTCTCAGCAAAGTACAGGAATGGAAAGATGCAGGAATGCAGACACAGCACCCTGAGCTGCAGCGCTCTATGGAGAAAACAAAAGGATGGCAAAATTCCCAAGCAAACTCAGAATATGCAGATTTGTCATTCTCTGTTGGCACAGCAGAACCGCATAAAACAACACAGCCAGAGTTGAAAGAACAGAGTTTGTTGCATTCATTTGTCAAAACAAAGCCATCATGGGCTGCCCCACCAGAGTCTGAACACGCAAATGTCATGGATACCACGGGCAAAGTACTGCACATGGATTTGTCTTCTTCTGGTAGTGAAGAAAAACTAAGTGCACAGCTGGAGGTCAAACAGGAGAGGAGAAGCTATACACTACACCCAGAGGAAACAGTACAGCTAAAATTGGAACAACCAGTGTTTTCAAGTCCTCATGGCATGGAAGAGCAATCAAACATATCCCCACTGGAAGAGGAGTTTCCAGACTTCTATTCCTCTGGCAAAACAGAAAAACAGGACCCTGCACAAGCAGGGTTCATGCCTTCTGATGTTTCATATTCCACAGGAAAATCAGAGCAGTTGCAACAAGAACAACCGAATTCAAAACATCCAGATTTGTCATACTCTCTTGGCAAAGCAGAGACTAGTGTAATAAAGCCACTAGATCTATCATATTCCTATGGCAAGGCAGAGCAACCACAAACTGCCCAGCTGGAGCATTCAGAGATACCATATTTCACTGGTGAAACAAAGGGGAGGGATGGGGTCCAACCAGAACAGCCATGTGTTAGTTTGCAGTCCTCTGATGTTGAAACAGAGCAGCCAGAAACAGCTTCTGTAGCACATACCTTTGCCACGACTGAGGAGCAGGGAACTGCACAACCAAGCTCCAAACAAGCAGATTTATTAAGTCTTACTGACAAAGCAGAAAAGCGTGAAATGGCCCCACTGAGAGCAGGACATTCACAAAAGCGAGACACTGGTGCTCCTTCATCTCTAAGTGCTCAGCTGGAAACTGAACAACAAAATTTATCATTTTCCTCTGAGGAAGCAGACAGCCACAAAATTCAACCATATTCATCTCTTACTGAACAAACAGTGTCTGTACCTTTGGGTGCTTCACATCCTGCCTCTGAAACAAGCCCTGAGGGAAGTCCAAAGTCTTCACCTGTACCTGAAAGCTCACGCCCCAAACATTTAGATATATCTTACTCCCGCCGTGAAACAGAACATGCAGAAACTGCCCTGCCTGAGCCAGGGTCCTTTTTTGAAAGAAAAGCAGAGAATACAGAAAGTCTTCTACGTCTGCCTGTAGCTGCAAAGTCAGAGGCTGAATGTGAAATTTTACCTGAAGCTGAGAGAGAACAGACTCCACATTACTTTCACACAGCTACACAATTAGAATCTGAACAACAAAATTTATCATATTCTGCAGATAAAATAGGAACTCTAGAAAGTCAGGATTACTTGACTGTACCTTCAAAACCTCAGTCTGAACCTTCAGTTCCATTTTATTCAGCTGATGAAACATGTCAGCAAAAAGTTCCATCCTATTCAAAACCAGTCTCTGAATATCTGGTTCCCACATGGTCCCTTGCTGAACAAGAAAATCAGAGTATGCAGCCACTTATTACCCAGCCCAAACAATCAGAGTGTGAACATGTAATTCCACCACACAATGAAAAACAGTTGCAAAAAATTCAACTCAGTTCACCTGAAACAGCAAGCCTAAAGACAATGCACTTAGGGAGTATGCCTCAAGTGCAAGACCAAGACAAGCCAGAATCTTCTTTGTTGGACACAATGTATTTGTCTCCAGAACAACTAAGAAGTTACCCCAAATTCACTACTGAGCAATATGAGCAAGAAATGCAACCTGATATACAGACAGTGCCAAGGTCAGTGACCACAGAGTCAAAGGTGACTGGTGTAGCAGATGAGCAAGCAGTGTCATCAGAGTCATTTATGCCTTTTCATAAATTACCTGGAAAGTCAGAACTTGAAAAGTCAGTATCAGTGGCTCTCACTCATGATGAAGAGAAACAAAATATTCCATCATCTTTATCTGATGTAGCAAGCATGCTTGGAAAGCAATCTAACAAAGTTTCAGGCATTTACACTGAAAGAGAGCATAGACGTGAAATGCAACGTTTTGAAGACCAAAAGCCTACAGCCTTGGAGCATCTGGGAGTTGTTTCATCAGACCTTGTTCATGAAACTGTGACACAAAAAACTCAGCATTATTCTGGTGAATTGGGCAGCCTTTCTTCAGCAAAAGTTAAGCCCCTTACCTCAAGTTCTAAAGAAAAGCAGAACCCAGATATTCCATCTTTTGGTCTGGCTAGCTGGCTGGTAGAAGAGGTCAAAGCTCGCTCAATCAGTCCAGTAGGGGCTGTAGATGTAGACACACAAGGAATTCAGCTTACTCCAAATGAAGCTTCTGATATTGGATCAAAACAATTCCCAGTTGGAAGTTGCACAGAATTTACAGTTCATGAGACTACAGAGACTATGGGACATACATTTAGCGTTTCTGAATCAGTGTCAAATAAATTTCCTCACAGGAAGTCCTCAGACTCTAGTCTGAGAACACAAAGGTGTGATTTACCATCTCTGGTAGGAGATGATCAAGGTCCAGAAGCTTTTCTGGAGCATGAAACTACTACTTTAAGCCCTACAAAAACTGAAGCAATGCAACATCAGGAGGCAGGCAAAATGTCTGAAGTGCCTGAACATTACCTGAGAGGAGAAGAGGAAGAAATGGAACAGGCAAGTGCTGTTGAGGACAGTCAGCGTGCTCAGGAGACTATTGAACAAAAAGATCTATTTAATATAATTTCAGAAGGTTATGAAATACTCAATATTCATGCACCTACACATATTTCTTCTGTTGATCAAGAAGAAAGTAAACACATGCCTGATAAATTAGAATACTTGGAAACTAATCCTTCATTCAGAAGAAAATTAGTTGAGGATGACCAGAGAGCCCTAACTTCTGGAAGAACCACAGAAATTTCAGAAAGAACCACAGAAATTTCAGAAAGCTCAGTGTCGGGAAAGACTGCAAGCCATGACCTAATAGAAGTGGTCAAAAAGGACGATGTTGAGGAAACTGAAGAAACTCTAGAAGAAAACCTCCTGTTGCCAGAAAACAATAGTTATGCAAAATTGGATCCTAATAATGGTACTGCTGATATGGATTACTTTGAAAAATACACATTGATTGATGACAAATCCCCAATTAAACCACAATTTGAAAGCCGAATTTCATTGTCTCCTGTGACAGAAGACCCCAAAGAATCTATGGAAGAAGCCAAATCTTTTGAAGAAAGTACTGAGGTAGATACTTTGGAAGAGTTTTCCTTACTTGAGGACATGGATGAAGTCTTTTATGGTAGCACAAAAGGAGAAAGCAAAATGCAGTCTTATGCAGATGCCTCAAAACCTTTACCACTGCAAAAATCACTTGATTCTAGCACTAAAAGTGTTACAAATGTAGAAGATGAATGGAAGTCACCAGGGACCCCACTCTTTGATTCAGAAGAAGGAGTGCTAGAACGATCCCTCTTGTTCCCTACCACGGTTGCTCCAGTTAACCCCGAGCTTTTAGAGGAGCCCCCTGCTCTATCATTTTTATACAAGGATCTCTACGCAGAAGCAGTAGGAGAAAAGACAAAGGATGAGACTCCCTCTGATGAAGACAGTGGTAATTCTAATGCTTCTTTCCCGAGTAGAAATTCAGACACAGATGATGGAACTGGAATGTATTTTGAAAAATACATTCTTAAAGATGAAATTCCAAGTAAGGCCATAGGGCCTCAAAAAGATCAGATACCAGAAGAAGAGTCCTTTAGTGGAGGAATTTTGGCTTGGAGTTCAGAGAATAAGCAAAAGCAGGGATCTGGTGATGTTCCATATGTCAAAACTGAGGTTCTATCAGAAAGAGGTGTTATGGAGAGAGACAAATTCCAGGCTGACAGCAACATTCAAGCAACAATTTGCAAGCCAACACATGCCATTCCTTTTGGAAGCAGAACAGTTCTTTCAGGTGCAGGAACTGATACCACTGAACAAAGAGAAGAAGAAAACATACCAGTAGAAAGGACTGAAGAGTTGCCAGAGCAGTCAAGTCAACAAGGATACAGTCATCAAGTGGATTATCAGGGAGCTGCATATCAAGAAGCTAGTGCTAAGCAGGAAGAATGGCAAGATATAACAGCAGTTCCTCAAATGGAAAAATATGTTCCATATGTCAGGGCTCCCACTGAAGAGAGTGTAGATGATCAGTTTACTCAGGAACATCTGTCCTGTGTTCCTACCATTCAGCACACAGAGAATCCAGACTTGCAAAGAGAGGAGCAGCACCGTGATGTTTATGAAGATTTTGCTGAGTCAATGGACTATGATGTGATTACACAAGAAGAGCTTTTGCAGGATGAAATATCGTCTCAATTTACACACGAGGAGCTATTATTTGAAGACAGGGACTCCTTTGATCATGCTGCTGATAGTTATGAATTTGTTAATGAGCCAGAACAAAGAACTCCTGTTGAGCTTGAAGATTCAGGCTTTGTGGTGATGTATCCTGAAAAATCAGCAACAAACATTCCTCAAGTTGAGAGCCCACAAAGAGAACTGAAGAAAACACAAGTAGACACTTATTGTTACCACTGCAAATGCCCAATATCTGCTATTGACAAGCTTTTTGGAGAGCATAAAGACCATGAAGTCACAACACTAGATGATGCTGCAACCAAGATGAAGGTAAGAATTAATTTGGGTAAAAAAGTAGCTACTAAGGCTAATTTCTCCAGTCCTCTTGCACTGTCAAGAGGAGAGGCTTCAAAGAGCAGTCCAGAAGCTAAGATGCAGTATCTATAAAATAAAAGCTGTCCCTACACACCTTTTGGAGATCTTGAAGGGAGACTCTCTTATTAAGGTATTCTCTCGAGTCCTAGACTTGCTAAGCTAGTGTTTTAATTTATTCAGAAGTTTGAATGGCCTTTTTTATATATAGTTGTTACCAGACTTTTCATCTTACAGTCTTATCTCTGTAAGTTTTTTCTTCTTTGATATGTAGGGGGAGAAATGGGAAGAATGTTGTTTCTATGAAAATAAAACTTGAGTAACAGCAGCTCACTTCACTTGACAAGGTACAAAAACCTCCATATGTGGAGACTGGTATCATCATAAAGTGCTCCCTGTCCCACTTACACGTGTTGGTTGCTTGGAGATGTTAGACAAATTACCTTACACAGTTTTGTTAAAGTGCCAACCTATTTTCTGTTTCATTCAATTTCATCTGCAAAATGGCCTTAAACAGCAGAGGGATGTTTTACAAGGGCATATAGTGACAGGATAAGGGGCAGTGTCTTTAAACTGAAAAGGGGCTGGTTTATATCAGACATTAGGAAAAAAATGCTTCACAGTGAGGGTGATGTGGCAGTGGAACAGGTTGTTCAGAGAAGTTGCAGATGCCCCACCCCTGGGGGTGTCCAAGGCCAGGCTGGAAGGGGCTCTGAGCAACCTGGTCTAATGGAAGGTGTTCCAGCCCATGGCAAGGAAATGGGAACTAAATGGTCTTTAAAGTCCCTTCCAACCCAAACCATTCTGTGGTCTGTTCCAATAGCATTGTGGNAATCTTGATTATTTGCCCTAAACATTTTTAAAGGGAGCTTTCAATTGTATTGTCCAATGTGACATTTGTAATTAATGTAAAGTCATGTGCTTTTTTTCTACAGATCTAGCTGTAAAATTCTGCCATAATAAGAAGCTGTTACAGAGGAAGATAACCTTCCTTTTAGATTTATGCTAAAATTAAAACTAAGCATTTTTATAAATTATGAATTGCATCAGAGCAGCTGAACAATTATTTTCATAAAAGAAGCACTAAGGAAAAGTTCTGAGTTGTCTCTGATGTCTGTTGTGCCTTGGACTGCTTTTGTTTCCACTTTACCCAACTAGTGATTTTGATGACATCTTGTTTATANTCCAACCCAAACCATTCTGTGGTCTGTTCCAATAGCATTGTGGCATCAGCGCAGGAAACAGTTTATAGTCCTACTTCTTGCCACTATATCCAAGCTGTTCCCCCCTACAAGACAGATAAAATGCCCTCCATTTCAGTAAGCTAGTCCATTGATATAAATACTAGTGAAAATGCTTTTTCCGTGGAAGCTGTTGTTCATTAAAGTGAAGTTCTGCTTGTAAAAACAACAGGTATGTGATGTCTCACTTCTCCCATATCAGATCTGTTCAGGTACAAGTGGACATATCATACAGATGTTCCTTTCTTGGTTGCCCGCTGTTTACTCTCACCCCAGTAAATGAAAAGTGAGATCTCTTTTTTGGCACATGTTCATTTGACAGGAACACAGATTTCATGTCATTTTACTGAAATTTCAGAAGAGCTTATATTAGTGGTATTTATCTTTATATTACCTCATATGCAAAAGAGGGAAATCAAAAGTAGGAGGAGTCAGTGTGACAGTTTCACATATCACTACTTGCAAACTATCTCCATGGTGCTCAGTTGCAGAGCTGTTTTTTCTTATGTGCCCATTCATGCTTGACTTAGCAGTGATAACAGGGCACGAGTAAGTCAGCAATAAAGTCACAGATCCCAGCCACCCCTCAAATGTGCCCGCATTACAGCGAGAGAAGTTAAACGGCAAATAAACCTCCCATGACATCACTCCCTGGCTGTGGAGCACGGATATGAAGCCAGTATTAAATTTGGCTGCAACACAGGCCTGGCTTCACATGATTGCTAGCACTCAGGGCTCAGGTTACTTTGAGACTGCATTTGTATGTCTCTTGTTACTTCTGTAAAATTACTGAGAAAACATTAAGGTAGCAAAATGCTTGTTGCATGATTTTTAATTTTTTTAAAATTATTTTTTTATTATTGGTGCATGAAAACTGTGAGAACATAGCTTCTCAGTAAATTAAATGAGCTATGGATGGCATCTGTCAGATTTTACAGTTCATCCTGACAAACAGAAATTTGTCTCCAAATCTTGATTATTTGCCCTAAACATTTTTAAAGGGAGCTTTCAATTGTATTGTCCAATGTGACATTTGTAATTAATGTAAAGTCATGTGCTTTTTTTCTACAGATCTAGCTGTAAAATTCTGCCATAATAAGAAGCTGTTACAGAGGAAGATAACCTTCCTTTTAGATTTATGCTAAAATTAAAACTAAGCATTTTTATAAATTATGAATTGCATCAGAG
>VXBB01007620.1:88260-100353 GCA_013399915.1 Illadopsis cleaveri | reverse complement strand
TTGATGACATCTTGTTTATAGGAATTATATATATATATATATATATATATACACACACACATATACACATACAAAAAGGTATATCTATTTATCTATATATCAATCTATATAGAGACAGATATCTATCTTTAAAATTCTGATTTAAAAAGCCATGACACAGTATAATGTATTACCCTCACGACTACTTTTGTTATCTTCCTTTCTATGGGCTTGTTCTTGTGATCTCTCAAGGACACTCATGAGGCTCTGAGCACCCTCACTCTCTGGCAAAGCTGCATTGGAATTCATAACGTTCAACAGCTTGTATGGACACAGCACCTTATCAAACTGAACTCACTTGTTCTGGTTTGGAAACAGTTCTGTGACTGTTCAGTTGCTATTTCTGTGCTTGTCTTTGCAGCCAGGGTGATACTTGAACTTACTTAGCAATTGTTCCAATGGTGGCTCCTGGCAAAAGGAAAATATTCACCTAAAATAAATTCTGTGTAAAAAAGTTTATAAAATAACCTGCCTAAGTTACGGAAATATTTTAAATTTCAGGATCAGTTAAGTAAATTGCTAGCAGCACTGGAAGATAAGTCAATGAAGATTGAAGCGTTTGTGAGTGATATTGAATTGCGATTTAACTCAGTTGAGGTAAGTCCAGTGTTTTATCACACTAGTTTTCTTTCCCTCTACAAGATTACTTCTAAGATATGCTTGCCTTGTTGTGCAGCATCATTGCTTCCACTAAAATGGGCTGCTTCTTCAGTCCTCAAATTGACTTCTCTGGAAGTTCACTGGAAGACGTTAACTTTGGAGGAAGAAAAAGATTGGTTTTTTGCACATTACTGCAAAGTGGAATATGTAACTGTCAAACACTGAAGGAAAAAGTTCCCTTAATTTTGTTTATGCCTATAAAAACTCACACTGTATCTTTATTTAGAATCCCATGCAAAGCAACTAAATTTGTTGGCCAGTATCTTAGGTTCTGATTGCCCAAATTCTTAAGCCTTGAGAAGTGTATTAATTCCAGTTGTAAGTATGCACTTCTATCTATTTTTTGGTCAGACTTCCTATCTCAGTGATCAAATATTAAAGTTTAATTTTAAACCCTAAGAGGAAAAAAAAAAAAAAAAAAAAAAAAAGCTGTTTTTTTTTTTTGACAAACGGGCATGAAATAAGAGGCCGACATCTGCCTCTGCAGGTNTATTTCCCTAGAGATATTTCTCCCAGAGGAGTTTGCCTGCAGAAATAAAATTGTCTAACTGTCAATGTGCCAGAATGAATCTGGTGGATGGCTCATGTATGGGTAATTAAGAATTTCTGTATATTCATTAAATGTTGTCATTTTGTTCTGCAGGAAAACTGTAAGAAAAATGCAGACTTATTGGAAAAGCAGAATGAAGAGATGCTTAAGAAAGTGGTAGCACAATATGATGAGAAATCAGAGAACTTCGAGGAAGTGAAGAAGATGAAAATGGAGTACCTGTATGAGCAGATGATAAATTTCCAGCAAACTGTTGATTCAGCAAAGGAAACTTTGGAGACAACAGTAAAAGAAACAGATGAAGTGGATGGATTTGTTTTCCTAAATGTAAGTAAAATTGGCTTTTATGCTGTAGATGTTATGATATTAGTTAGGAAAGGACTTCTGTACCTAGGGTCTCAGTGAATTTTTTTTTAAGAAAGCTAAATCCTGCTAGCTCAGCTATTCTACTCTGAAACTGCTGGATCATTTGGTTTTGACCTGGGAATTCTCAGAGAGAACTATAGAGAGGATGCACAGGACAAAAATGTGACTTATGCTACTAAATCGTTCTGTTCATTTTTTAAGAAGGTGAAAAGACAGTTTGATAATGTACCTAGAATTAATAACTGAGAAGTAAGTCATGTTAGAGTATCTAGGTATTTTACCATATGAAAAATGAAATATGTATTATGTATAATAATAAACAACAAGAAAGTGATCTTTGAAACAAGAAAATGTAATTGAAAAGTAAAACGGTTTCTGGGCTGTAGGGGTTTTTGTTGTGTACTATTGTTATTTGGGGTTTTGTTGTTGTTTTGGGGTGTTTTTTAATGAGCAGATGGGCAGTGTTTATGGACTCAGACTATTGAGGCTGTGATAAATAATTACTGTTGAAAAACAGTGAGAGGCTGTGTTGGTTGTTGGCTGGGGTGAAACCTCGACAGTGAGATAGGCTGAGGGCTGTGCATGTGACATGAGTGTCCAATGGTCCTTCCTGGATGTCAGAAACATCTCCAGTGAATCTGCAGGACTGGACCCACTAACTCGTACAGTTATTAGTCTGAAACTTTGTTCAGAGGGTGTTGCTGGTCCTCCAATACTGTTCTTGTGCTGCAAGACTTGTCCTTAACTGGGCCATAGTATTTTCTTCTCTCCACAAGTGTATTACCAGTCCCAAAGAGGATGGAGTTTCTGGGATAATGATCTTCCCCCATTGGGAAATTAACATGTGGCCTGGAAGTTGCAGATAAACTACCTTGGAATAGAATAGAAAGGCCAAATTACTGTCTAAAGACTGATCACTCACGTAAAATAAACCAGATTTCAAAATACAAGTGTCCAGCCCATATATGCCCCAGCTTCAGAAATGATGGACCAATATTGGGCTTTCTTCCCTGCTCTGTGCCACACAATGCTGTAGTATCCTGTAACCAAGTGAATGCTATGGTAGCTTGGCTATTTTGGGATGAATGAAAAGTCTAGATTGTTTTCCTGATTTTGTGAGGATCAGTGCTGTGGCAAAAAGATAATTTTGTAATCTGTAATTCTTTTGTGGGGATGTGAAAATTATTGCATTTCCCTGCTCCCTTCTATTAGTGATAAAGGACAGGAACTCTTTTGTCCACAGACCAGGAAACATTAGCTGAAGATTCCTGGGGCATGGGACAAACTCTCATTCCACAAGTACAAATCTCACATGGCTTCTCGTAATAAGAAGTTATGAAGGACATTTTAGCAAGAAATTGGATTTAACTGTTCTTAATGTGCAAGTGATTTCTTTCTCTAAAAGTCCTGGTTTAAGAAAGTATTTGATTGTGCTGTGTCTTTAAATGTGGATATTGAATACTGACCTCTCAGGGACTTAAAACAAAATTTATACTCTAATATCCTGCTGAGCCAGAGCTTTGAAATGAAACATTTCTAAGGAAACAAATTCTCTGCTGGTGTGAATAAGCAGCATTCCACACAACCTCAAGTCAAAAAAGCTGTGTGTTTTATGTCTGTGGAGAGTAGAAAGACTGTTAGATGATCATGATTGGTTTTTCAACACTTTGGAGGTTTTGAAAACTGTTAACACATTTCTTTTCCCTTCTCTAGTCGTCTAAAGAATTGAATAAAAGGTATATGCAGTATGGGTTAACTGCACTGTAGTGAGCATTAGGCCTAGCATGCTGGATGCTTAATTTAGTGTTTGTGAGCTTTGAAAACACACCACTAATAATCAGAGCTTTAATAAACCTTGCTAATAATGAAAATTAGAAAAGTGGCTTTATACTTGTTGCTGTAACGGACTGGTTTTGAAGTGTTTTGCACATATTTTGTAATACATTAATTAAACAAACAGCACGTTAAAACATCAGCTCAATTTTACATCTCTACACAGACATTTTTAAATAGATGCTCCTTGTAGTCATTACTATACATACATATACAACAACCATTGTGACTATGCTTTCACCTTTTAGACTGATAAGACATATTACTGACATGTTTCTTTTTTCACTAGTCTGGTTCTGTATCACTTAGTCTCTGAAAGGTTATAACAAAGCAACACAGGTAGTTTGACTATGTGTCTGAATACAACTCCAGAAAAATGAGATTAAGTAGATTTCAAAACCTGACTAGGAGACTACAAGCTGATGTTTTCCTGTGGCTTTCCACCAGCACTGCCTGATCCAGGGTGTTTCAGAGGGGTGGTGCTCCACCATAACTGCATCATGGTCTGCCTGTACAGACCAGTAAATGCATACAATCACAAACAGTTCTCTGCCATGTGGGATTTTCTCAAGGGAGTTATTTTGTTGACTCCCATCCTTCATGAGTGACGTGTTCAACCATAAGCCCATGTTCCCCCAAAATTTTTTCTAGGGTAGAGGGAAAACATTCAGAGCAGTTGGCTGCAGGCTTCTCCTGTGCAAGCCCCCAAAACTGCACTGCCCAGCCCCCCAGCACCCCATACTTTCCCCAGAGGGCTTGAGCATTGTGCACTGCATATCAAACATACCCTTGTCAGTGCTGCCTCAGCCATTACAGGGATATGTGTGCTGACATGGACTGGGGTATAACAGTGACACCAAGGTTTCAGTTTGCAGTCAAATTACAACCCCAGGAGGGCGATCTGAAGAGAATGTGCCAAACACCCCTTCAAGGTTTCTAAATCTCCAGAATTAGAACTGTAAATCTGGACTCACCTGTTGCAAGTCAAACTGTCTGGCCATGTATCTGCATTTAGTTTATTGCATAAGATTAGAGCAGGTAAAATGGGACAAAACAATTTTCCAAGGCTTTTTTACGTTTTACTTACACAGTAAAGTTTATACTGTTTGGTGCATGGGCTCGGTTATTAATTTAGTTTGATAATACTTGTCTTCCTAAAATGGGTTAACAAGTCTATTTAACAATGCATGTCTTTCTAAATAAAGGGTATTTTACATTTGTTGTGCTTTGTTAGGATTATGAATAATTGACTATTTCAATGACTGAAAAAAATGAAGGGGAGAAATATAAAATTCAGATGCCTTGAAAAAACAATTTCTTCCATTTCCTTGAGGCTGCTTTTGTCCCAGGGTTAAAAATGTTTGGGTTTTTTTTCATATAATGAACCCAGCAAATACAGGTTAAATAAGTGCAATCTATCTTCCCTCTCATGTATTTTGGCTTGCCACAAGCAGCTGCTTTACATTACATCTTTGGAGTCAGCTGCTGTAGTTAGCTTTAAGGTTTGTAACCTTTAAAGGCACTGCATTAGCAAGCCCAGACCCCTGTGTTCTTGAGACTCTTGCTGAGAACTTCCACAACTTCACATTCTCATGGATTAAGTGTAAAAAGACCATGTGCACTGTCACTGTGCTCCTGATTCAAAACTGCAGTATGGGCTAAATGTTCAAAACCAGGGAAACGGCTTCTCCTTGCATGCTGTCCTCAAGTTCCCAGGAAATATTCAGAGAACCATATGTCACGTGGTCTTTGCTTCTGGCCTTTGGAAAACTATGCAATACCACAAAGGATTTACATGAACAGATGTGTGCTTTCTTCCAATTAGGTTACTTTCTGCAATGGATACCACTCTCTCTTTAGAGAAAGTGCCCAGTGCTTTTTCACTGTTTGAGCACTATGCAGACAGTCCAGGACAAAGCAATCAACACTCCTCACAACACGTGGCTGGTAAGAAACTCTGGATATTGTCTTCTCAAAGGCTAACATTTTGGAAATACTTTGGAAATTTCAGGAAGCTAAAAATAGAATCTATTTGAGAAGTGTAGATTTGCAAACCATGTAATTAGCAATCAGAGTTGAATGTAAAATGAAGTTTAATTGTGCACAAATGTTTGGCTTATAGTAGGTACAGTAAGATGAGCAAGAGGGAGAAGTGCTAAATTGGAGGATTCTTGCATCATTTCAGACATCTGTACCTCAGACAAACGGAAGGTCCTGATCTGTAAATCTCCCAGGGCTAAAGAAGTTGCTTTTCCTTGCATGCAGCGATAGAAGAAGCAGTCAAAGGGTCTCTTGAGCTCTCTTCCTCTGAGGGTGGCAGCTCGAGAATGCTTAGTGTGTGAATGAGAGCAAGGGGCTGGTTGATGGCTGAGGTCCCTGGACTTCTCACAAGAAAATGGAGGCAACTGAAACTCCTAAGGGATGCGAAGGGAAAGTGGTTAACTATAGCTAGAAACAGCCTCTGCCTGGGAGGGTAGCAGTGCAAATTGCACATGAGACAGGAGTTTACTTATCTCTGATATTTCATGTCCTTTCAAAAGCCTGACTGGACTTTCTGCTCTGCCTGTATATATAGGTGTATTATCTAGATCTGGACAGCTGTCAACAAAGATCTTGTCAGCATCATTCTGTGGATTCATTTTCTTCATAATGGGACCTCACTCCAGGGTTTCTTTTTCAAGAGAACAGTGGTTTAGGGATCTCCCATCTCACTGTCATGCTTTGTGGCCTCTCATTTGTAGTCACATGCACCACTGCCATCATAGTCACTCCATGGGTTTTGAAGGGAAGCCCGTTTCTCATGTGTTTGGACCCTGAGCACTTAAATTAGAGCATTAGATTCCCTAAGGTGCTTTGTTCACTAGCTGGATTTTCAAGACTAATGGGACACTGGAGAAGTGCCCGCCTTGTGCGGATTCTCTGGTGTCCAACAAGGGCTGAGTGCACGTAGCAGTGTCAGTATGGAGAGATTGTCTCTCTCCTCCACACCACTGCTTTTGTAAGACTTAGAGGAACTCAAATATATCTGAGATGTAATGTCCTTGTCAGATGCGTATGAATTTGCCTGTGGCATTTGAGGCTTCTCAGGTGAAGCTGGACGGGCATTTGTGCATGCAGCATTATCGCCGTGTCATTTTTTTAGGAAGTCTGATAAAAAGACCATTTTTGCAACTCACTGTGCCAGTTAACTTGCTGGTGTAAATGTGCTGTGTGTCTTGGCTTAGTTCCTAAACTTCCTCTTGCAGTCCCATGGGTGCAACTGTTCATTCCTCCTAGGCTGCTGCCTACTGGCAAGGTCTTACAGGAGGACAGAGCCATGTACTTCATTTTCCCCACAAGCCACTCCAACATTTATTTCCCTAAACTGCTGAGGTCTGCTTTCTGGGTTAGTTTGCATTAGCTACTGTGTTTGCTGGCTCCAGACCAGTTTTGCTTTGACAAACTGCAAATGAATAATTGTTCACTAGTAAGAGATCTTCGAAACTCATTATCCTTTATGCTTACTTAATCTCTAACATGCCTAGTTTTCTGTCTTCACTTTCACTGCAAAGTATTTCAGCTGCTATCGTGATTTTTACTTTGGCAAGTAGTAGACAAAAAAATTTGGTGTGTTTTTCTTATTTATTTGATAAATTTATTTGTTTTTTTCAAAGTTACAACCTTCCTGAAGGAAGGTAGTTACATGTATACAGGAAATTTGATTTGGAATTAAATGTCTTGACTACATAATTTATCACATATTGGGGAGCATCTTCAGAAACTTGGAATTTTATTTGACTGAAGCCATATGATGAAATGCATATGAATATGCCAGGTTTCTTCAATCCATGCATTTTCCTTCAGAAAGAATTGTTTTTTACTGAACAATTTCATGGAACATTATTTTCACCACTTCAGATACATCTTTCCTTCAAAATGCCCTCCATTTCCAAATTTTCCATATCCCCTAATGAAAAGCCCTTTTCCCTCAAGTTCTTCCTCCTTTCATGTAATCCATTTCCATTCATAAATGCATTAGCATAAAAACCCCTTGCAGCATGTTGTTGAGCATAATGGTATCCGGGTTCTGCCTGGGAATAGAAGAGTGAAAATAATTTCAAAAATTAAAAATAATTATTTTCAAAACCCACTGCAAGTTCTGGCCTTTTATGCTGGAAGGTGAGGACCTATGCTGATTGTAAAAAAGTTTCCAATAGAGACACAGAGGAATGTATCCGCTCTCCTTCTTCAAGTACACAATGCTGAGGAAATATTGTTTCTCATTACAAAACTCATGGATTACTGTGGAGATTACATAGCATGACAGGAAACTTCCTTACACCACAGGACTTCAAAGAAAACTTAAGTGGTGAGAGCATATGCCACTTTTCTGTGGAAAAATATCATTCACTCAAACTCATTGCAAATACCTCATTTTTAAATTAAAATTCACGTAAAAAGGGACCATTTAAAAGAGGACAATGCATAAATGTTCTGTTTCTGAAGAGAATAGTTCAGCTTCTTGTTTGGAAATTGCTTCCTTTCAAATTGCTTCATATTATGCAAAAGGAAATTAGAAATCAAATGTTTCTCAGTGTTGCTGAACTGAATTTTGATCTATCATTTTTTTTTTTTCCAGAAGTTTCATTCAGTAAACTAGCTTCTGTTCAGATTTGGCATAATAATAAATCTTGCAACTGCGGGGTTTCTGTGATCAAAAATAGTGGTTTCTAGGCAACTTCATGTGAAAAAAAATGGTTTCCCCACCATGTCCACTGAAAGGAAGTATTTTCCTAAAGATGATAAATTTCTTAATTGCCAACTCTAGATGCAGTCAAAAGACAAAATGAGGATTGTTTTTAGCAATAAGAAGGATAATTTTTTTTCAATGGGAAGCAGATGTAATGCTACTGTACTGGTAGCTCTCTGTATAAATCATAAGGAAACAGCCAGCATCTGCATTTGCCTTGTTCATGCCACAGGGGATCATCATCATTACTGTGGAGATAACTGAAAAGAAAGCTAAAGCTTTCTGCTGAGATTCTAAGAGAATTCATGAAATATGGAAATTTACTGGGTGAAGAAATAGAACCATATATTTTCGTTCCCTGCAATCACTTTAACAATTATAATCTTTTGGGCTTTTTGCTTCTTTCTTTCCCCTCCCTCTCTTCTATGACATAATCACAGAGGCGAACAATATCTCATCTGGTGCTGGATCTGTGTCAATCAGGAGACAAAAGTTTGTGTGAAAGCTAGGGAGCCTTGGAAATCTTTGAAGCACTTTGTGAGGAATGATCCTGGTAGCCCCATGGGCTTCAGGTGCTTTGGTAGAGCTCAGGTTCACCTGCAAACCAAGAATTCTCAGTCCCCTGAGTCTGTGTGGAAATGAACGTGGCAGGAAGGAGTGCCAAGCTGTAAGTGTGCATTAGGAGTCCACCCCAGAGCAGGGGTGGACCCAGGAGTGCAGGGAGCCTCCTGCTCCCCAGTGCATTTAGAGCCTTCTCTGCCTGAAGCACATCCCTGCTTCTGTCAGCATCAGCAGCACTGGCACACTGCAAGAATCCCTTCCTGGCAGGGCAGGTATTTTCCCCTGCCCATGTTTCTGGGATCAGTACACATATCTCCCTGGAGGAGAGTGTAGGTGCACGCTGTGTGCTGGGTATGGGTGGTCGGAGTACTAGGACTGCATCTTATTTTGTCCAGACTTGTGAGGGAAATGGGGGGCTTCCAGCACTGAGCAGATCCTTTTTTCTGTTCCTAGTTTATGAGGATCTGTTTCTCTAAAACTGCACCAGTATTCTGGAATTCCAGCAATATTTCCTGCTGTACTTGCTCTGTGCAAATAAGCAACCTGAGTGAAAATAAGCAATGGTTGAGTCATGAATTTGTGAGTAATTTGGCTGAAAACACAGAAGCATGTATAACAATGGGGGACCTTCCTCTCAGTCCCACAGACACCGACTGTCATACCTCAGGAGCCAAACTCAGCCACCAGCACCTCCATTGCTGTCTACTGGGCTGTGAACGACGGGGATACCATCGACTGCTTCCAGGTCTACTGTATGGAGGAGCTGCAAGCCAGCAAAGATGCAGGGGGTGTGTAAGGTCTTGCCCTTTCTGCCCTGGCCTGGGGTAAGCAGATGGGAGGGTGGGCTGCAGAGGAGTGCCCAGGACATGGAAAGAGGAATGGCTGTGAAGACATCATGTATTGAACTAAAGATAGCCAATAGGGGAGAGATCATGAGGAAGATGATGTTTCTTCTCCTCCCCTTTGTCCCTGCAAATGCAAGATAATATCATGGTCTGTAAAGTCAAGAGCAGTTGTTTTCACCTGTTGAAGTGCCTTTTCATGAAGAGGCCTGACCATCAGACAGGATGTGTCCATGCTGCCCAGGTATGCTCATGGGGACTGCAGACAGAGCTCCCAAGGGGACAGGTTTCATTAGGTTTTTAGGATTCTGCATGTGCTTCAGAAATATGTCCCCATTGAAAAAGCATTAGGAAAAGGTAGTTAGTATTTCCACATGTAGATATACATTTTTTTCAAAATATTTCAAATGTTAAAAATTGAAATTTAATAAAGGGGATTGAAATGCTCATTTGTTAAAAAGCTCGAAGTAGAACATAAAGTCACTTTTAGTGACCAGGCTCTGCACAAATCCATGTATGCAGGCTAAAGGGTGTTAAGGGCTTTTTGTAGTAGGTCATTTATAGCTAAGTGCTATATACTTCATTATGCAGAATTGTTTATAGTGCTACATAGTTCATTATGAGGACTGAGGGCAATAATCTCCACTTGCCATGAATGGCTTTTCTGTACTCTCAGCTCAAGGGCACATCAAAAGCTTTCTGCCAGAGTGAAATATGGAGATCTTAGCTAGTAATAATTCCTGGATTTTTTTTTTTAATTGATTGTTTTTAATATGTTATTTGAGAGTCCAAGTTGTAAGCCCTAGCAGTGCAACCACTAGTGTGAGGTTCTGTGCTTGTGTGTGTTCTCCTAGCCTTAGTAGAAGAGTACAGAGTGACAGTGAAAGAGAGTCACTGTGTTCTGGAGGACCTGGAGCCAGATCGCTGCTACAGTGTGTGGATCATGGCTGTGAATGGCACAGGCTGCAGCTTACCCAGTGAAAAAGCCATTTTTAAAACAGGTACGTACATTTTTTGTCATTTGATTACTACAGGTTTCAGGTCCTTAGACCAATTTAGTCCACAGTGTTACTGACACAGAAAAAACTGCTTCATTGAGCTCATCTGGCAGATAGCAGGCAATTCAAGTCATTCCCCTGTTTGCTAAGACATAGTAGTGTAATTGTTCCTGAGGGGAAACTTGAAGGCATTCAAATTTGAAGATATTTCCAGTGTTGGGCCACATGGCTGCGGCATCAGGGCAGCACATTATGTTATTTATCTTCTGAGTGTGTTGCAGAGCTCCATGGAAGCTCTGGGAAAGCCACCTGGCTGCTCCCTGTTGCTGCTCCCTCTCCTGCCCACAGTGGAGAAGATGGCTGCATGTTTTGCCTCTCTCCCATCCATCTGAATACATCCATGTTGTATTGATTTAAGATATTAATTTTTCAAGGGAAGGACTGCTTTACTGAGGTTACATGCTGTGTCTTGCTCAGTGGGACACAAATCTCAGGCGTGCCTGAAAGGCTCTGCTGTTGCTCAAGTAGTATAAGTTGAGATGAGTAACTAGATGAGTATTGCTTCTGAGCTTCATTTGTCTGATCCATTTTTCTGAGCATTAATTTCTTTAATAATTTGTATTGACAAAACTATTGCTTCTTGAATTACAAGCAAGCAGAAGCATCCTTGTGTTTGAGGCCCTCCTGTCAGACAATTTTTTCAATGCTACAGGATAAAAACAATTATTCCATTCCTTCAGTCACAAATACAGACAAGGATATCTAATAATTTCATAGTAAAAAATTCTGTACCACAGTGAGTTTGTTGTTGAAATCACTTGGCAGCAGCCACAGCTTCAAGCCTTTTGCTTCATCTACTAGACTTCAAATCTGTTGATAATTCTCCCTGATACCTAACTTGTGATTTATATTTTAACAAAGGTTATTTTCCAGAGAGCTTCAAGAGGAAATTCAGATTTTTGGCCTCAGTGATGCAACTGTGCACATGGTGCAGACTTTCTGCCAAATGCACAAATAATTATGAGTTATTGCTAGCTAATAAATCATAATTTTAAAAGGGGGTTTCACCTTTCCTAAACCATTATTTTTAAGAAATCTCATTGTCTGTTTGTGTCAGACTCACCATACTTTTTCATAAAAATTGAATCCTTCTAAGAAAAGTTAATTTATATGAGTCTTTAATGGCTTCCTTCAGCCTGTTTCTTTAAGAAAACAAGTAAACTGGGTAAAATGTGGACTTATTAAACACCTTCCTTCAAAGCTCAGTTGAACTCCCTCTGGAGTGCATGAGCCCCAGATGGACTTTTGGGGACAATGCTGAGGACTGGCTGATACAAAATTGCTGCATCTCTTCAACACCAAAGGCAGAAAGATGAACACCAGTAATGGAAGCCACTTCAGTGGGAGTCCAGCTGCTTTAATATAAAGATAAAATACTTCCATTCTTCAAGCAGCCCAATGAACTCAGAAGTAAGATTGTAGAGTTTACTTTTAGTAATTCAGATTAAAATCCGC
>VXBB01007620.1:56170-77960 GCA_013399915.1 Illadopsis cleaveri | reverse complement strand
AAAGCAGACTTTTCACAGGAAGCAGATGAGGATTTGTGCTGCTTAAATTTTATGTGATGAATTATGCTGCAAAACGATCATAAAGTGATCATCACACCAAATGAGTGCACTGGATGATGAGGTGGTACAGGAACAAAGGCCTCAAACTTCATCAGACAAAGTGAAGACAATCCCTCAAGTGAAATGCTGAAGCTCCTACATAACTCAGTTGTTTGTTAAAACAGTGTATGCCTTTCTCATTTGGAGTTTCTATATGGTGTTTGTTATTTCAGTAGTAAACAATACAGTTAGGGAACTTAGCTACTGGCATAAAATAGTCTTCCCTAGTTTGGATACCTGCATACATTTTAATGCATCTTCAACATTTGCAGATCTTTTGCTGGGATAAAGAAATCTGAATTGAAAGTATCCCTGGAGCCCAATGTGAACTATTTCTTCTACTTGCGGGCTGTCAACCCATTTGGGACAAGTGAACAAAGTGAAGCAGCTCTCATCTCAACTAAAGGTAGATGATCAATTCCTGATGTCAAAACAATGGGATGGAAGGGCAAAGTAGCCAAACATTTTTCTTCGGAGATTATTCCTGAAGTTTCCAATATGGTTGTGACCAAGTTATTGAAGTTTTTTTATCTTGTTAACTCAAATTTATATTAGTTTTTTTCCTGCTTAAAATTAGCATAATCAGGACTACTTCACTTGAAGTTTGTGTATTTATGTCCTGTGTAAAACTGGTGTGACCTCAGAAGCAAAACTCTTGAATTCTGTCAGAGAGATTAAATGATTAAGTATTCTTCAGAGATCTCAGTTTGCTTGAATCTGACAGAGCACAATCAGATAAAAGTTGTCATGACCTTAAAGAAAACCTCTCACAATTAAAACCTAATGGAGTTTGAGTGATGAGGAAGCACACAAAGCAGTTTTAAAATGTAATGGATGATTCAAACTCTAAGATTTCCAGATAAATAGTGTTATGTAAAGTTCTTCCAAATCAGCCTCAAAATTAAAATTTGCTATTTTGAAAATAGCAATTGATAGAAAATTATTCAAACTTCTTAAAGACCTCTTTATCACCTATCTGAATTTCTGAGTATTAGACTGCTGTCTCACCTTGGAAGACACCTTGCATTTGCATCTCATTTTCTATCACTCCTACCTGCCAGCAGAAACAACCCTGTCCATCTAAGATGGCTGTAATTGTTGCTTAACATTTTATGATTCATGTCATGTTAATGTAGCCAGCCTCTCAGATCTGTTGTTTGTTTGTCATGAATTGTACCAGGAACTCGATTTCACCTGCTGAGTGACACAGCACATCCTGCATTGCAAATCTCTTCTAATGCAACAGTGATCCACCTTCCTGAAAAAACCAAACTCACTGGGTGAGTAGCAGTATGATGAGCAAAACTATCCTGTGGAGTTTGGGATGAATGCTTCACTTCAATTTTTTGCCAATAGGCATCTTTCACATGACACTGATTTTGTAGAAGAATTGAATCACTTTGGTCATGCAACCTCTGGACTTCATGCGACTGACCCCCCCCTTTCAAACACTGCAACATCTCAGTAAAGTCAGTGGTGGGATTGATGTATGTACTGGGAAGAGTTCAGTGTCACACTAAGGAATGGCCAGGAAGTCAAAGGCCGTGGTACCTACTTGGACTGCTTGATTTATTTCAGCCCATTGTCACCGCTTAATCCATCAGAGCCTCAAAGCAATTTTTTGCTGCCCTGAGAAGGTCAGATTTGTGGGCTTAGCTTTTAATATACTGTAGATAGAAGTAATCCATCTTCCATGCTTCTCTCCTGAGGGCATTATTGGTGATGTTTTCCAAAGTATTTGTGGCTTTGGAGAACTAGGAAGTGCTCCTGGGATATGTTAACACAATTGTACCAGGCTAGCTATATCCACTGAGAACATTGCAGGGAGGTTGACATATTGCTATCAGTCCCAGGACAAGCACTTGTATAACTTGTGCCATACTGATATGGCTTTTTAAAAGGTAATGAGGATTTACTGGCTTAAGCACTTTTTGTAGCTGTTACCACTGAATGTACACAAGATGTTTGTGACTATGTCTACATAAAACCACCAGACTTTCTAGTTTGAACAAGGCTTCTAAATTTGAGATCTTTTAGATAAGTCTGTCTCAGTGCAAAGATAAAAAGACTCTAAGTTAAATCTAAAACCCTGCAGTTAGAACAACACAGTGCAATTCAGTAGTAATTTTACATGATGCTTCATGATTTGACTGAAGGAAAGAATCACAATATGGTTTGTCTACCACCATGTTTTCTTTACTGTATTGCCTCTTCCACAAACAGGTTTCCTTCAGTCCTGGGTGAACTGCTGCCTGCTCAAGGATGTCATTACTGGGAGATTGTTGTCTCTGCCTGCAGAAGCTACAGGATTGG
This sequence comes from Illadopsis cleaveri, assembly GCA_013399915.1. Taxonomy (NCBI): domain Eukaryota; kingdom Metazoa; phylum Chordata; class Aves; order Passeriformes; family Timaliidae; genus Illadopsis; species Illadopsis cleaveri. The sequence goes on along the minus strand of VXBB01007620.1, from coordinate 75,548 downwards.
GATTTGCTATGAGGCAATAACACAAAGCAATGTCCTGGGATTGAGTGATACCTCCTGGTGCATGAGGTGCTGTCCTACACAAACCAGGTAAAGAGGATTCGGTCTGGTGATTTGAGAAGTTACTTGTCCTTCATGAAAATAAAGCTGGCCAGCCACAAGAATCATGAAAGCAGAAAGGATTCTTCTGCTTCCTTTATGTAAATTTGAATAATAAGAAAGGGTCATTAACATAAGATCTTTAGACCTCCTCTTAGTTTAAAAGGTCTTATAAAGCACCTTAAAAATAAAATTAAACTCAAGCAGATGATTTTAGCACCCTTCATCCAGACAGTGAATAAAACTCAAAGAACTAGTTTGTTGCTGCTCATATCCTGATTTGCTTCACTCAACCCCAGCAAGTATATTTATTTCCATAAATGCAGCCCTTTCAGAACCTACTTCCATCTTCAGGAGATGTCAAGACTTGATAGGGAATGTTTTCTCCTGTCTTGTCCTTCACTTTCCTGCCACTGTGGCAGGACTGCAGGGTGCTGGGGTAGTCTGTGTTATCAGGCCAGTGCCTGGCTGCTTGGAGGTTTGTAAGGTACCACCCTGCTGCTTTGTAGAGGTGCTCTTGATCTAAACAAGTCTACTTTTTTCAGTATGAAATCGTAAAGATGTATGAACATTACTAGTTAAATGAAACATCCAAGAGGCTTTTTTTTTTTTCTACCAGTTCAAAGATGCCAAGTGAAAAGGCTTGTCAGGATGCCAGGCAGGGCTTGAAGTGATGCCACATTCGCTTTGCCTACGTACTGAGCAAAATGCTGCAGCCACGTGACAGGCTGCTTTATGCAGCCACCTGTTAATAGATTGGAATTAAGCTGCAGGTTATTTCTGGTAAATTGCTATGGGGAGGCTCACTGTATTCTGGTTTCCATTTTCCCGCAGCTTTCTTTACAGATTTCTTCACACTGGCGTGATGAGCGATGTCCACGTGACGGAACACCTGGCCAGGATTGGCATCCTGTTGGATTACAGTAGTGGCAGGCTATTGTTCTTCAATGCAGAGAGAGGACTGGTGCTATTTTCCATCAGGCACAAATTCACCGATGCTGCTCACCCAGCCTTTGCCCTGGAGAAGGCAGGAGTGCTTACCCTGCGCACAGGAATGGAGCTGCCAGAGTTCGTGAAGCAGAGCTAATCTCCTGCTTCACAGTTTCCAGAAAACTGGGAAATACAGCATCAGGGGATGGAGAGAGGAGGAGGTATGCCAAGAAGGGATAGCTAGTCTTCACTGATGCATGCAACGTGCACAGCTGTCCTTCACATCATCAGTAATTGTAGTTACTGCTCAGGTACATAGTCACGTTGAACCTGGAAGAAAATCGACTCCTTCAGATGGAGTATGCACCTAGTAATACACAGAGCAGTACTTCTAAGGGGATAAAGAAGTTTTGTTAGCTATGATAGTGCTAGCTGTCTTTTTAAAGTTAATTATGAACCCGTGTATCAAATAAATGCATTTCTCACTGCAATACATGAAAGTCATTGTTTCATCCTTTGCCAGGACAGTCAGAGCCTGAATCCAAGATGATGTGCTTGGAAAATGTATATAAATTTCAACAACTGAAACATGCTGCAGGTTGATATATCCTGTGCCATAGTTTGCCAGCTCTTTAATACATAAATTAAGAAAAATTGATCACATAGAGACCCTCATGTTTGCAACATGAGGGAGTCCCAAGCTAATTCTTCGTATCAGCCATGCAGACTCTGAGTATGCCACACCTGCCTACCCTGCTCACAGCAGACTAAGGGCCACCTGACTGTGTCAGTAAATATCTGTGCTTGTGAGTAGCTACTCATGAAACACAGGTATAAGGAAACTTGATAATAGTGGTAAAACTCCTTCCTTGTGTTTTTCATCCTCAGTGTTGGGTCAGTGGGTTTGATAGTGAAAGAAAGATTGCTGTGCAGGACCTTGTGGATCGCCACTTTTCTGTAACTGTTTTTTACCTTTGCTGTTCTAAATTTGATGCTCCTAATTTCAGGTTTATGTACATTTTCCTGCATCTGCCATGCTCTTTATTGCTATCCACACTAGAACCAGCAACATGACAATGAGGTGCAGTGTTTCAGGGCCACCAAAACAGGCAGGCTAAAATTGGTTTATGTCAGCGCAGGAGTAGGATGCTGATTTTTGTCGTTGGCTTTTTCAAACCAAGCACTTCACACATTGGTAGTATGGCTGTCTTCCTGCCTGTATCAGGCTGAAGGCACAAATGCCAGTGGTGCTGAACTCCAGTGAGCGCTGGGAGAAATTAATCTTAAAGCAGGCAGGCAATGTTTTCATACTGTGCCTGCTCTGGAGATTTCTGCCTCAGGGGTCTCTGTTACCAAACTCATTTTTGAGCTCAGCTGAAGAGCTGTACTCTCCAAATTAAAACAGGTTTCAGGAGTGTAATACAGTTTGCAGCTGAAATGAGGAGTTAAATGAGTTACAATGAAGCTTCTGCTTTTTATGCTCAGGAAAGGTGCCTGCTGCTGTTGGTTTATTTATGATTTAACACCATCAAGGCATGTGTTTTCTGCTCCAGCCTGCTATATGCTTGTCGTCCCACGAGAGCCACAATCCAGACTGTCACAGCAAGCTCAGGCAAGCCTGAGCTTGGTTAAGGCAACACAAATAGGATCCTGTGACCATTCATTTTGAGCTGGAGCTCTTTCTGGCATTTCAATAAAATGGTGCCAGTTCTGAGTCCCTGTCAGAGAGAGAGTGGAATAAAATAGCAGGATTGTGCCCTGTTGGCTCAAGTGAGAGTTTTGTAGAGGTGTGGAGGATGGTGAGAAAAGGTCCAGGATTAATTGGGAAAGAAAGACAGAAAGGGTATTGGGGGTAGCATTACTCTGCAGGCTGAAGAGGAGGAGGCAACAGAAGGTAGGCTGGAAACTCACACAAAGCAGATGGTGATAAACTAAGATGCAGGTCAGTGGTGTCAGCAGGGTGTGTTGCTCAGGTTCCTGCAGCCAGTGAGCTCACCAAAGGTTTGACTACCTCCAGAGCTTAATGTGGTTCTTAGAAGTAAGCCAGAAATATCCCAGTATTGGGGTGATCCTACCTATGCCCTCCTCATTCTGATCACTGACATTCCAAAAGCGGGATTGCTTCATGGGCAGCAATGTGATATGTTGACAAGGGGAGAGACAATGATAAAAGGAGAATAAAATGACAGGAAATTATCTGGAATTTTTTTTTTAATGAAGGCAAGAAGATTAGTAATTAGTAATTAGTGATTTTAAAATGAAAAGTGAAAGCTTTGTCTATTGCCAGACATTATCACTCAGGTACTACCACAGCACTTGAGCTTAGCAAAATGTTTTTATTGGAGGCATCTAATTCTTAGAAATATTTGGTTCATTTCAAAAAATGCTCTGTTTTCTTCATTAATTTTATATAAGGTGCACCTTTTGGATTGAGCATTATCAAAAATGTATTTACTGTTTATGTGAAAGCTGGGTAAGTATTTTAAAAAGAAAGTGTCACTCAAAGAACTTAAACAGTACTCATTTGAATGTCTAAATCTGGCCTGCTTTAAGATATGCCAGATGAAGAAGTCCTTTTCAGAAAAATGAAACAAAGTGTGCACTCAACGGGAAACTATACACAAGTTAAGATTCAGTATAAGGAAAAAACTCGTATTAGTGAAGAAAGCAGATTCTGAAAGCCACAGCTAAGCTGCTAGGACTTATAATATATGGTGCAAACTCTCCTGCCCTTGAAAAGTTCTGCTATAATATTTTACCTGCCTGATGGGCATTAGGTTCAGAAACTTACTTTCCAGAAGGTGACTGTCCTTAAACACTTTGGTGTACAGTGCAGTCCATACAATCTGGCATTCAGATGAACTGAGACTTTGATGTTTGTTGTACTCACTTTTTCCTGACAATTGTAGCTTGTATACTGGAAAAAAACCACAAAAAAGTCACAGTCACTATATCTTGGTTGTGCTTGATGAATTTAGCATTTAGAAACACCTCAAACCCAGCAAATAATGTCACATAACTTGGCTGATAATCACTAAGGGTTCATGACAATATTGAGAGGGTTGTGTCGTGTCTGTACACAGCCTAGTCATCACTCCATACTTAGAACAACATTTTAGAAGTTACACAAATGTCTGTAAAAGAGTTCACCGGTAATTTGGGGGTTGTTTTCATTCTGAAGTACAAAGGCTGATGCCTAACAACGTAAGTATTGTTAATAAATAATTGGACTGACCTGAAACACATTGCATTAAAAGAACAATTTCCTCTTGCTTCATCAGATTTTATATTAGGCTTGTAAATGCCTGTGCACTGAGATGAGAATATAGGCTTGACCGTAAAGACAGCAGCATTTGTCTCTACTGTCAAAACAGGGCTGAACTGAAATACTGCAGGTATCAGTCGTATTGATCCACAAACCCTGCTTAGGCCAGTCTGCCCCAGGGAGAATTTCGTGCTCCTGTGCGACGTCAGGCGGACGTTGGCAATGCGTCTGCGAGCTGCCGCACGTGTGCTGCTTCTGCGCTTGCAGGAGCACCTCTGCTCTTGAACTCCCTGTTCTTTCAGAGTGATTGGTACTGAAAATGGTCAACTAAGGCCTGATTTTACAAACAGGTACGTTAACACCACCCCCCCACCCCGACCACTGTTGTTGAAAACTGAGTGCATATCATCACTACATCTGTTATACGACAGATACTCAGTAAGTTGTTGCTAAATCCACAGTCTTGTGATATTGCCTGTGATACACATGTGAAATATTATTTCCATTAGCATTGCAGGGGTTTTTAATAGGTATGTAAAGATGGATTTAAGAGTAATGTGAAATTAGGATCTTTCAAACTGTTCTTACTTCAGACTAACAAGTAGGACCTGTAGCATGTTGAAGTTTAAGTTTGGTTTGAAAAATCACATTCTGTGGTGTAATCACAATTGCATTATTATCATACTACTGACAAATTTAGCTATAGAGAATCCCAGTATGCTCAGACAGTCACAGAACCACCAAGGAATAGAGAGAGACTCTTCCACTTCCAACCTTGTGCTGTGGAAGAGATACGAAGCTAGTAAGGTATCTACATTTTTCATGGTAAGTTTGTCCAGTTTTATGGCACAATGAAAAGCAGTATTTGTTGACCAGAGGTTACTCTGCAGGACAGTTCCTGTAGGATACAGGTTAGAAGGAAATGGAACAGGTTTCTACCCTGGATATTGGAAATACTCTAGTTCCAGCCACCCTGCCATGGGCAGGGACATCTTTCACTAGACCACATTCCTCAGAGTTCCATCCAAGTTGGTCTGGAACACTTGCAGGGATGGGGCATCCACTACTTCTCTGGGCAACCTCTTCCAGTGCTTTGCCCTCACATAAAGATTTTTTTCCTAATATCTAACCTGCCTTTCTTCAGTTTAAAATCACTTCCTCTTGTCCTGTCACTGCATGTCCTGTTCAAAAGTCCCTCTACTCTCTCTCTTGTAGGCTCCCTTGAGGTACTGGCAGGTGCTATAAGGTCTCCCCAGAGCCTTCTCTTCTTCAGGCTAAACAATTCCAACTCTCTCATCCTGTCCTCACAGCAGAGGTGCTCCATTCCTCTGATCATCTCTCTGGCCCTGCTCTGTACTTGCTCCAGGCCTTCATTAGAATGGGCCCCAGAGATGGGCACAGCACTCAGGCAGAGTGCTCATAGCCTCATGAGGGTTGTGGAGCAGAATTACCTCTCTGGTGGACTGCTGGTTGTGCTGCTTTTGGTGCAGCTCAGGATGTAGCTGGTTTTTTGGGCTGCAAGGGCATATTGTCAAACCATGCTGAGCTTCGTGTCCATAAACATCCCTGAGTCCCTCTTGTCAGGGCTGTTCTCTATCCATCCCCCACCTAGCCTCTACTTGCATTTGGGATTTCCCTGGCCCAGGTGCAGGGCCTTGCACTTTTCCTCGTTGTACTTCATGAGTTTTGCACTGGCCTAGCTGTCAAGCCTGTCCAGGTTCCTCTGGATGGCATACCCTCCCTCCCAGGGGTGGAGCAGACTTCAAAACTTGATGTTGGCAGCAAACCTGTCATCAGCAAATTCTCAAGTGAATTTCCACTCCAGAATCCCCTCTGGAATCACCTCTGCAGAAACAGTACTGTCCTTTCCAGGACTTGTTTTACAAGCACTCTGTATTTCTAACACACAGCCTTCTGAGCCTTGAGGAAACAGACGAGTCATTGACAGCACTGTCAGTGCAGGGGTCAGCTGAACTTAATCCTATTACCACACTGCTGAGGAGTGAGGGATGGAGAGCTGGGCCTGGCCACAGCAGGCTCAGGAGAGAGCTGGCTTCTGCTGAACAGGCAAGAAGTTAGAGAAGCTTTGACTACTGGGACTGGCAAAAGGAGACCTCTGTCTGAGCATGACTTCACACAGTTCAGCCTTCTGAGGTTGTAAAAGTCTGCCTTATGTCCTTTCATGAGCCCTGCTCAGAAGGCAGAGTGCATATGTAGAAACATAATTCTTATTTTCATTCTCACCATGAAGAGGAGAACTACATTTTGAAGTAAAATCAACAGAGATTATTTTACCTAATTCTAATTTACCATGTTTTAGAGATATATATGTCTGGTTCCCGCTATCTTTAAAAAAAATTAAAAGTAAAAATGAAAAATCATACTTACAGCAGCCTTGGGAAAAAAAAAATCAACACAAAACCCCACCAAAACAAACAAACAAACCAAAAAACAAACAAAAAACCAAAAGAAAGCTAGAAATTATCTCTGAATACTTTATAACAAGAGAAGAGAGCTTTGCATCTACTCCACAGCATCCACTGGTTCTGGTGTCCCATGCTGTCTACCAGTACCATTCTCATTTCCCATGAAGGGTTTTAAACTGAAACAAATCTTAATAAAAATATTTTGAACAAGATGTGCAACTAGCAGTGTAAATAACTAATAAATGACTGCTAGTGCTTAGGAAATAATGTGTCACTATTTCCTGTATCAAGTGAGGGCTTCCTTTCAAAGCAAAGAATGAGATAAGTAAAGAGCTTTCTGTGCTTTGACTACAGCAGAGCTACACAGAAACACATGCTTATAGCTTGCCCAGGAACAGAAAGAGCATTACTGTCTAGATTATAAAAGCAGATTTTTGGAAATTAAACTGGGACATTTCTTGGGTGTTAAAAAAATAAATAAATAAGTGAATAGTGTCACTAAGCCCCAAGTGAAAAATTTACGTTTTTAACTCAGGGTAATTTACATCTATAATATGCTTTTCTAGCATAAATTGGTGCTGTATTCCGTGATTTCAATGCAGAAGGCTCAGCCTTGCTGCATGGCACTGCAGTTATTTCTGCACACATTCAGTAACTTCAGTAGAACCTGAATATGCTGGGCATGCTGACCACATGTGGCTCGTTTGAGTAGGTAAAGAGCAAAATAAATCAAACAATTCGGCAAAGTGTGAGATTTCCGGGATACCTTCATGGTGTAAAAATGCCACCAGCTTTACTTCCAGTTGTTCTTCCACAGTTGCTGGACCCTGGAAAACCCTATTGAAGGAGCATCCATCCAAGTAGTATCCATCTGAACATTATTCCTGCTGCAGAAGACATTCAGGCTGGAAAAGTTTAGTTTGCACTTTAAATCATGCCCAAAGTTAACAATTAAGTTAAAAGGACGAAGGTGGGTAAGTCACACTGAATGTACCAGGGAAAAAACCCAAACCCCTGAAAATGTCCTCCTCCCCAGCTACTCCACCAAGTACTTCAGGGTTGTGGCTCACTGTAAAGAAGTATTCGATGTTCTGCTACCAAATGCTGTCTTTCCAACCACTCTGTAGTGTATTTCTCATCTTTAAAAAACAGGATCTCTGCTAACAGCAAAATGCGTTACAAGAAATCCCAAGAATTTATACAGAGCTCTGGTTTTGGCACAATTTTTACACTGTTGTTTTTCAAACAAGACTAGAAATAATTTAAGATCTTCACATTAGTGAAATTCTTCCCTTAACTAGTATAATTTTGATCTTGAATTAAGCAGGCTGGCTTCAGCTTTCAAAGCTTAAAATAGTTATCTGCCTTTTACAGTTCAGTTTCTGTGTTTTAAGGTGGTACACTTGCTCTGTTCATATAGTTAACTGCAAGGCAGCTCTATTATCTCCAGTGCAGTGGTTATGGAGGATATTAAAGACTATAAAGTAATGGCTTAAGGGCTGCAACAATCAAGAGGATGCCAAAAGAACAAAAATTCATGACGGGCGCCACCCATGTGTAAACATTTAAATATTCCATAGGGAAGCAAAAGCTTGGAGATATTACTGAGTATTACTGATGTTACCCAAGGAAGATGTGAATGCTGACTTTTACTGCACAAAGAAAGAAGTGAATAAGAAAGAGACATATGCTTTATGTTTGGACCAGGTCTTTTCTTGTCAATTTCTAACAGAAAACATTCTGTGTACTTTACAAAAGTATAGCAGGTTTTACATAGGACACTGGATGTGGCACTCAGTACCATGGTTGAATTGACAAGTTGGTGGTCAGTCAAAGGATGAACTCGATAATATTAGAGGTCTTTTCCAACCTAAATGATTCTGTGATGCTGTGCACTCTTCTTTTTTAGTGTACAGTTAATTAGATCTGTTAATTAGATATCAATGGATCATATATGTATGCATTGGAAAAGCAAACATTTTGTCAGACTCATGGCACTGAAACTAATCCAGAGCAACTGTTCCCAAACGACGGCTTTACACAGTCTGGCTCCTTGGATACCCCACTCCAGCCATCCTTGATTCACTGCCTGCTTCAGCTGAGATTTCCAGTCTGGCTTGTGGACAAACTGCAGAAATGAAGCTGACACCAAGAGGAAAGACACTGCCAGCAGGACCAGATCCTTGGGGCTGCCACCAAAAGAACCACTGAAAAGGACAGTGATGCTGGGGTGCAGTTCCACCTCCTCAGCCCTGCAGAGGTGCAGCAGGGTAAGCTGTCAAATCACCCCTCTCAGCCCTCGTGTCCTATACTTAGGGCAAAAGAAAACTGGGAATGACAGGATGGCAAGTTCCAAATCAGGTTGCAGAAAGACAACAGGATGTGCTGGCACGTGGCACAGCTAGTCCCCGCCAAGCAATAGCTCCCAAACACAGCTGAAAATGGTAACTACGTGTGATGTGTTCTTGACTTGCAGCAATTTCACAGCAAAATGTCTCTTGCTGTAATTCTGTAACAGTGCAATTATTGTTCTTCATGTCTTACTGAAATTTGCACAGTCCAGCTGTGACAAGTAGACTCCTTTTTTTGATGAAAGAAAGGCTTTTTAAGGAAATTCTTGATTTGCAATGTGCAACTAGCCTTCCGTAATCTATTCTGTGAGCTTCCCTGTTCTCCCCCAGGTGGGGAAGGGGCTTGTACCACGAATGTAGGCCAGCTCTGGTATGGTACCAGAGTATATGGTACATCATCCCCACTGAATTGTGCCTGCTTGTAACTATCAAACTGGTTGGTTGGCTTGCTGGTGTGATAAATCAACCAATGACTTGTTGAATCCCACCTACTTTTCGTGGATTAACCCATACAATGCTGGCGCTTTTTTTTGTTTTAAATGTTCATACTCTGCTTGCAATGTCCTTTCTCCCATCAGTATTAATATCTTGGAAGACTCCAAGGTAAACTGCAGGGACAGACGTGCTCTGGAGCCAAGGATTGGGCCAAAGGAGCAAGAGGAACTTTCTTAAGCTGGTAAGACCTCAAAACTAGAGCAGAGAGAGGCACACCAGCCCCCTCTGCCCCAAGCAGTGGAGGAAGCAGTGGAGCCCTGACTCACTCACAGGCAGCTCTGGCTCACAGTGGGTGGCAGTAAGAGTGACAGTGGGCACCACACATACACAAGCCACCCCCAGGGGGTGTGAGGAACGAGAGCAAGGTGCAACAGCTCACAAGGAAGGGTGCACAGGGTGGGTGCTGAGGACTGCCTACTCAAACACTCAGCTCAGCTGGTGGTCATCACTCTCACTGAAGAAGCTTGGTTTTCACTCATCCAAAAGACACAGCCTCTGTGAGCCAAAAAGGATGGGGTGGCCCAGAGGGAGCTCCCACAGAAACATGGAGCTGTCCAGATCTCAGACTGCAGGAAGTGCCAGAGCCTGACACTGCTCTTAGAGGGCAGCAGAGAAAACAGTTGTATCAGATGTGATCATGTGGACAATCTGTTCAGCCAGGTGGCAGAGCTGGAAGAAGAAGGAGAAAGGCTGAGAAGTGCTGGGGACTCTGAGGAGATTGACTGGTAGAACTGTGCTCTACCACCCTTTGGACAAACACATCTGCCATTCACATCACAACAAACAATGGATCCTCTATCCTCTCACCACCGGGCAGAAGGAGTGCACATCAGGGATGGAGGGGAATTGAAATGAGGTTCTGCTTGGGATGGCAGGCAAATCCTCTCCTGACCTACCTCCCCTCCCCAGGTGCCCTTACACATCAGGTATGAGGCTCTGGACCGGGGAAAAGAGAATGTGTATGAATGTCCATCCAGGTTGGAGGGGTTTTCTAGGGCAAGGCAACCAGCCCCCTTCATCATGATCACCTTAATTGAGGGGGAAAAAAAGGGGTAGTAACTGGTGTTTCCCTTCTGAGAGGAGCAGAGGGAGTTGTGCTGACCAGATCCAACCCGTAGGGAAGTGTGCTGCCTCCCTGGGGCCACATCACCAAAAAAGTTCCCAGCCTGGCACAGCCCACTGATTATTGTATGCTACTGGTTTTCCAGGTAGGCTGCTGCTAAGTCCCAACAAGAAGCTGGCAGACAATCAGTCATAGAACCATAGAAAGGTTTGGTTTGAAAGGGACTTTAAAGATCATCTCTTTCCAACAGCCCTGGAGTGGAATGCCATTCATTAGATCAGTGCCCCAGTAAAACCTAGGCTTGAGCACTTCCAGGGGTGGAGCATCCACAGGTTCTCTGGGCAACTGAGAAATGCATCAGCAACAAAAGGAGAGCCAAGGAGAGTCTCCATCCCTCGTTGTTTGTGGGGGAAACAATGAGAAAGGATAAAGAGAAGAATGAGGTACTTAATGCCTTCTTTGCCTCAGTCTTTAATAGCAAGACCAGTTGCCCGCAAGGTACCCAGATTCTTGAATCTGGAAAACAGAGACAGGGAGCAGAATGAATCCCCATAATCCAGGAGGGAACTGTCAGTGACCTGTTATGCCACTAAGACCTGCATAAATCCAGGGGCCAGATAGGATCCACCTGAGGGAGTTAGTGGAAGAGCTTAACCTAGCTGCTTTCTATAATTTTTCAGGAATTCTAGGTAGCCAGGGAGGTCCCAGGTGAACAGAATTTGGCAAAAGTGACACCCATCTACAAGGAGTTTTGGAAGGAGTATCAGACCAGAGCCAGACCTCCCTGCCAGGGAAAGTCACAGAGTAGCTCATTCTGAGTGCCATGACAGTGTGTGCAGGACAGCCAGAGCTCAGCCCCAGCCAGCAGGGATTTGTGAGAGGCAGGCCCTGACTGACCAATCTGATCTCCTTCTGTGACAGGGTGACCTGCTTCACAGATTAGGGAAAGCCTGTGGATGTAGTCTGCATGGACTTTAATAAAGCCTTTGACACTGTCTCCCACAGCATTTCAGTCTCTTCAGTCCCCAGTGCTGCTCCCCCGGGCTCAGCACTGGGGCCAGCCCTGTCTAAGATCTTTATCAGTGACCTGAATGAGGGGATCATGTGCACCCTCAGTCAGTTTGCAGGTGACACCAGTCTGGGTGGGAGTGCTGATCTGCTGGAGGGCAGGAAGGCTCTGCAGAGGGATCTGGACAGGCTGGATCATGGGCTGAGGCCAATGATGTGAGTCTGATGAGGAGCAGCTGAGGGAGCTGGGGGTGTTTAGCCTGGAAAAAAAAAGAGGCTCAAGGGAAAACTCATTGCTCTCTATGACTCTGTGAAAGGAGACTATAGACAGGTGGGAGTTGGTCTCATCTCTCAGGTAACCAGTGATAGGACAAGAGAAAATGGCCTTAAGTTGTGCCAGGAGAGGTTTAGACGAGTTATTAGGAAAAAAAATCACGGAAAGCATGGTAACACATTGGAACAGGCTGCCAAGGAAAATGATGGAGCTGCCATCCCTGGAAGTGTTTAAAAAATGTGTGGATGTGGCCCTTGGGGAAATGGTTTAGCGATGAACATGATGGTGGTTCTGGGGTGATGTTTGGACTTGATGATCTNTGAGGGAGCTGGGGGGGTTTAGCCTGGAAAAAAAAAGAGGCTCAAGGGAAAACTCATTGCTCTCTATGACTCTGTGAAAGGAGACTATAGACAGGTGGGAGTTGGTCTCATCTCTCAGGTAACCAGTGATAGGACAAGAGAAAATGGCCTTAAGTTGTGCCAGGAGAGGTTTAGACGAGTTATTAGGAAAAAAAATCACGGAAAGCATGGTAACACATTGGAACAGGCTGCCAAGGAAAATGATGGAGCTGCCATCCCTGGAAGTGTTTAAAAAATGTGTGGATGTGGCCCTTGGGGAAATGGTTTAGCGATGAACATGATGGTGGTTCTGGGGTGATGTTTGGACTTGATGATCTTAGAGATCCTTTCCAACCTTAATGATTCTGATAATTCTGTGACTCTATCTACAGCCAGTAGATACAACATCTACAAGTAAGGGAACCAGTAGCCATAGCAAGTCTTTGATTTTCTCTCATATTTCTCCTTCAGCCTATAGTGACAGCATTGATTTCTGTTTCTGCAAGTGTCTAATTCAGTGACTGCAGCAATGTGAGAAGCACTCTCACTTTCTCCTTTTTTAATCTACAGTCAAAGCATGCATGTGTGGGAGTACATCATGCAAGTATGGCTTCACAAGGACTGACAAATTCGTAAAACACTCTCCTCTGATTGCATTCCTGGATGACCCTGGTGCAAATGATGAATATTTGGACAATTTTATGCCAGCTCATTAGTGAGAGAGATTGAGAAAAGAGAAAGAGCATTTAATTAAAAAAAAATTTTGAAAAAAGTCTGTGTGCAACTTTCAGGGAGACCAGGAGAAGACAGGGTAATATTAGTAAGCCATATAATTCTGAGTTACTCAGTAACTTGAAAAAGATGGGTCTATATCTTTCATTATATATTCTGCTTTGGAACAGAGGGCCATATCCTATTGAGCCCCAAAGATCTACCAGTATAAAAGGTCCATCACCTATCATAGAATCACAGAATGGTTATTGAGATTGTAAGGAACCTCTGCAGGTCATCTTGTCCAGCCTCCCTGACAATCAGGGCCCTTGTTGCTGGTTGCCCAGGATGATGTCCAGGTGGCTTTTGAAGATCTCCAAGGATGCTGTCACCCTCAAAGTAACAAATTTTTTTGCTATTTCCTGCCTCCTAGCCCTGTGGAGCCCCCATGCAATGTTTGGGGGGCATTTGCAATAGCCAGGCTGCTGTTTTAGAAAACTGTCTGGGAAAGGCTTGGAGGGCTGTGACTGGAGGATGACAAGGGCTATTTGGTTGCAAAGGCACCAGCAAGAGGGTCCAGCAAGAACAGGACTGTCAGCATGGACTCTGTCCAGGGGACCCCACTTCACAGGTCTTCAGGACAGGTGCCACAGCAGATGCTTGAGATACTTAGACAGCTCTGTCTTGGTGGCTGGGAGAGAGGGGGGAGGAGATTGGAAAGCATTCCCTGCAGTAGCCTGTGCTTTGGTTTTGAAACAAATGCTATCCAAAAGCTTCTGCATCTTTATTCAAATTCCCCTCACCACTGTCAGGTTCATCTGCTGGGCTGGCTGCACCCTGCCCTGCGGTCTGCTGGACAGAGACACTGGGAGCTGCTTGGCACCTCCCCGAGTGCCTCTCCTCCCAGGGGTGGGCTCACTGCAGGGGCTACACTCTTTGGCACACAGTGTAGTGCTGCAGCAGGGTTCTGCTGCCCATCTGCTCCCTGGCCACAGCCTTTTTCCAGCAGGAGGGCAGGCTGACCACGGGCTCCGTGTGGCTGCTGGCTGCCCCTGCAGTGTCCAGGGCGTGGCTGAGAGGCTGCCTGCAGGGCGTTACAGCTCTCACAGCACATCCCTGCAGGATGCGGGGGAAGCAGAAGGTGCACACTGCATTTCTGGTGTCCGTCAGGCAGCTGGAGCTCAGCTCCAGTGAGCTCTGCCCACTGCAGCTGCCTGGTGGAGGCTGCTGAGGCAGGAGCTCAGCTCCTGGTTGTCCTCAGCATGCAACACCGTGTCCTGCCAAGAGGGGTGTGTAGAGGTTTCTTGGCACTACAAATGGAAAAGCAAAGAAAGACCCAGAAAAAAGTGGGAGAGGAGAGTCAAAAGCCTGACAAATAGTTTCCTTGGAGGAAGGGTGAAAAGTGCCAGTAGAAGCAGCCCTGTGGGACAGCCAGCCCCGAAGAATCCGCTCCCTGCTCCCTGTTTTCCTCAGCTCCTTCACAGTCCAAGACATCCCCACCCACTCTGTTCCTCCCCCAAATGCACCACAACTTGAGCAAGCAAAGGAAGCATCCAGGGAAGGCAGAGGAAGGCTGGAAGTCTTCAGTGGCACCCACAGTTGTGGCATAGCTGCCACGTGGGACTGCAGCATGTGCCAAGGCTTGGCACAGAGGTAGTGTTCCAGGTGGAGATCCACAGCCCTGACAGACCACCAGGACCCACAGGGCCCTCACTGTGTAGCTGCTTTCCAGTCAGTTCCCTACATATACTGGTGCTTGTTGCTGCCCAAGTGCAGGACTTTGTCACTGAACCTGATGTTTCTTTCATCCCAGTTCTGCAGGTTGTCCCTCTGGCCAGCAGTCTTACTTCTAGCATATCAACCACTCCTCCCTGCTGTGTGCCATTGGCAAACTTGCTGAAAGTACACTTTTCCACACCATCCTGTTCATTAATAAAGATGTTGAACACTGTTGGACCCATTATTGAGTTCCTGGGGTACACCAGGTGTTACTGGCTTCCAACTAGACCTTATGCCTTTGATCCACCATCCTGAATCCACCTGCCCAAGCTTGTAACAAAAGTGTCCTTTGTAACCCCTTCAGAAACTTATTTTAAGATGCTGCAGTAAAATTAGCACTATATAATGGAAACTTTGCATGTAATCACATCTCAGTGGGATGTTTGAGCTTCACCATGACATTCTGGTGAGGCAGATCCCCAAGATTTTGTGGAGGTCTGATGCCCACATAGATACTGCTTAGCAACCAAGAGCTTCTTTAGGAGAAAGCAAATCCTTTGCAGCCTGGGAGCTGGTTGCTCTGACTTCCATCCAGGAAGGAGGAGGAGAGCTGAAACTGTGAAGTGAGTGGCTCAGGGCTCATTCATCTCCAAGAAGATACCAATGGCTTTGTACCTCACCCCATTATCTGTGTTGCTATCTGAACCAAGCACTGCTCAGAGCCAACCACTGCCTTGCAGACTTCCCTGGTACTCTGAGGACACAAGGAACTCTCACTCCTTTCCTCCAGGAAATTTTTGCTTAAAAGTCTGCAACCGGAGTCCTGCTGACAGAACTTAGATTTTTCTGAAAGCCTGTCCAAAATTTGTTCATTTCCTCAGCTCAGGCAGCATTAGCCTTGAGGAACACTGGCCATGAACCTGGTGGGGAGCTGGGGCCAGCTGAAGCTCAGTACTTGCTTGTCACCATGAGGATCTGTCCCTTCACCTATAAAAATACCACAGGACACCTGCTCCATGAGATCTGCTGAATTTTCAGAGCTCTAGAAGTGGCTTTGCAAAGGGACAGATGAAGGAAAGGAGAAAATGCTGAGCCAGTCCAGGAGTATCAGTTATTTTCTAGTGAGTGATGGGCACATCCAGAGGTGTCTGTCACAGCCCTGTCTGACACAGCCCATCCAGACTATGCTGTAGCTGCAGACCACTGGCAAAGAGATGCTTGTCCTGGGTTATTAACACTGCCCAAAGTTGGACTCCCATTGGTACCCTGAACCTTTTCTGGAGGATAAGGAATATGTGTCTTTCTCTCTTCCTGTTATTGTAGCTTTCCCAGCCATGGGGAAAACACACTGTATACAAAGAAGAGACAAAATGGAAAAAATATCCTGTGTTTCAAATGTTCTCTGTGTTAAAAGCTGACTCTAAATCTTTGATAGCACCTTCACTAACTCATCTTATGCTTCCTGTTTTTTCTGTCATTTTCATTGTCCTTTAATAGGTCCATTCTGATGTGCATTTACACTACTTTGCATCTCCTTAGGGTCATTTCTGTAAATATTAAGAGGTTGCCTTGGAATTCCTTCTATAAATATTAGGGCAGTCTTAACCAGCATCTCATATGATCTGTGGCAACATTTTGGAGCTATTTTTGGGGCCACAGTCTTTAAGGATGGTGTGCAGACTTCACAATCATTTTGCCCAGGAAAATTCTCTTGTCCAATAAAACTTTAAATTCTGTAAGCTCTCTGAAAAGCAATCTGGTACTTGATGTTCCTGGTGGCTCCAGATTTTTTCCTTGTGCCAAATGTAAATGTTCCTTGCTATGCTATAAGCAAGTGACATGCAGAAAGATCTATTTCTTTCCATTTTGCAGATACTTATTTACATGGTTGTGTCTCTGTACAATATCATCTTTGCATAAATCTGATTTGTAATCTATTTTCTCACAAGTTATTTTTCCACACCTCTGAACAGTGACTTTCCATTTTCTGTATGCTCCCCAGCTGCTATACTCTTCTTGTAGTTTGGTTTCTTCCTGACATCTACTGACTAATACAAGAAATAGAGACCAGCTAGTACAGAGTCAAGATGAATATTTTCCCAGGATTCTTACTTATGTTTGCATGCTCCCATAAAATATATGCCTTTTGTGTAATAGCACAACTTATGATACAGTGAAACCTACAGACCCATTCCTGAGCTACTGCTGCCATCCATCACTGTTCCCATCCCATGCATGTGTAACTATATATTCTTACCTAAGGGGTTTTCCTCTTTTTCTTCAGGTAGGGTAGGGTTATTCTGGGCTCTGCTTCTGCCTCCCAACATTCTTACACCACTGTGACTGTCCCTGGGCTGTGTTGTAGGTTAATGGAACAGCATACAAATCACTGAAGTGATTCTGAAATAGCAGTGGAGTCACGATTCTTTTTTTCATCTGGGTACTTTGGAGATGAGAAATGTATTTTGCAATTAAAAAATTGATAAATAATAGATTTTTTCAAGAATAAGTTTAGTTTCTGGTCACCTATTTTCTATAACAAGAAATTCTTCTGTGGCAAGAAGAATTGAACTGCACAGAAAGTTTTTGTCTGGCCCCAACACTAGGTGCATTTGTGCCTCTCAGTTGTCTCTGCTCTTCTTCATCAGAGAAGGAATTTGAAGGATCTCAACCCAGAGTGTTATTGAGGTGTCACAGCTCTTGACAAGCTCCTTTTATCTTACACACTTATGGCCTTCATTTGGGACTGTGTGCTGTATTTGTCTTTAGAGAGAGAAAAAATTATTTGTAAGAGAAAATGACAACTTTTGTTTTCCTTTTTGGTATGTTGTATGAACAACAGAATAGTAGTACCAAATCCTAGTTCACCTGAATCTATATGATTTTGGAAAAATAGTTTTGTCAGGAATGAATGAGATTACAAGAGGAATATCCTGTTAATGGTATTGAAAGGAAAATCTGTGTCAGTTCACTGGCAGTTCATCCACCTTTATGCTTTCATAATAGTGCTCCATATAGAAGAAAGAGAGGGAAAGATAATTTCCCAGCTCATATATGACTTTGCTGTTCCTAAACCAGCCTGATCCTTCACTTGAAATAAAAAAAAGCCTTATGGACAGAAGCCATTGATGCCCAACAGCTGGGATTAGCCAAAAAATTATATTCCAGACATATCCTATTTCCTTCATCTATGCTACAGTCATGGACTGGCACTGCCAATGAGGTCACTCTTCTGTGTGTGACACCTGGGGTATCTACCTGTGCTGGCCATGGCTGAGGATTTTTGGTGGAGCAAAAGTGGTGGTGAGATCTCTGTGTGTCACAGTGATGGGCACCTGCAGTTCACATCATTCTTTGGCAGATGACAACAGTGATCATTACCTGTCTTGAGAAACATGTAGGGTAGGGTATGCAAGAGGAGACATTGTGTGATAGCTCCAGAAGGAGAAATATGCACAGAAGACCCTGGCAGTTTCATCCTCTTTTCTGTTAGTCATAGACTGAAAGATCTGAGGGGTAAATCTGTAACCAGATCCACTGAGCTGAGGACAGTAATTATGAACTGGGGGCCAGGACTTGCATCTCTTAAGCAAGTCTCTAATAGGTTTTGGTTGGTTCCAGCTGCTGTTATCTGAAAGACATTCTGAGTAAATTGTACTATGTAAGTATTTTGGTGTATGGTAATGTTTCTGAATGTGTTCCAGGAACAGTGGCAAAAAATATCTTCACTCTGCTAATGAGTAAAGTTGTTAGCTTCTACAGAGGCCAACTTCCCAATATCATCGAAATGCCAGGCAGTCTGAGTCAGTCTTGATCATCAATTTGGGGAAAGAAATTCACTCTTTTTCTGAAAAATAGCATGAGAGAGGTGTGACCTCCCAATTACTCTGCCATTCCTCAGAACTGGGGAACCTGGTGTGAAGCACAGCACAACTTCCTGACATGGGCCACGTGACAGACATCTCTTTTATGCCCCAATGCTTCAGGTACAGAAAAAAAATTTTAAGTCTCCATGGTCCTCAATGTCATTTCCCTTCTGCACAGCTAAAGCCTGTTTTTATTTTCTGCCCCTCTCCCTTCCCAGGCATGGTAATCACCACCAGTGGAGTTCTGATTTACTTTTCCATTTGGCTTTTCTCTTATGCCACTTTTCATTAAATGCTTCAGAAAATCCAGGCCAGGTTCTGTGCTGACAGAAGTCGAGCTCTTGCAGAGAGATGGCGGATTCATATTTGTACATGAATATGAACAAATATAAATTTTCCTAGTCTGGAACTTCAGCCCCAGTAACATGTTAGGAAAAGCAGTTGCTGCGTCTTGTTTGGCTTGTCCTGTGGCTGCACACACAGGTCCCTGCCTCCCACCAGGGTCTGGCAGGGTGGGCCTCGGGAGATTTTGGATTTTGCAAATCTTCCCATCCCACTGTCCCTGCTGTGGCTGCAGGGAACCAAACCCAAATGAGCACCAAGGGGCTCAGGTTCAAAGGTGTATCCTTAAATGCCAAGTGTATCCAGTCTCCCTAACTGGTCACATAACTCCTTACTTCAACATATTCTCTGTCTTAATACCAAATACATCTCTAAAATTAGAACTAACAAGAATACTAAGGGAACAGAAGAGGGAGATAAAGCGATTTAAAATTCTAAAACTGAAAGCATTTTTCTCTTATGAATTTGATATGAAGAACAGATGGTCCTCTTAA
>VXBB01007620.1:45018-55770 GCA_013399915.1 Illadopsis cleaveri | reverse complement strand
AGGATGCATTTTCATTACTAATCTACATGTGCAAGAGCTAGACAATCTTGCCATAATGATGTTTGAAAAGGGATTGTCGTTGTCAAGACGAAGAAGCAAGTATTAAGAACTCTTATTTTCTTGATCCTAAAATACACTCTGTTTCTGGCCATCAAGCCTAAGCCATTTGCTTAATAAGTCAGTGTGTGTCTAAGAAGCTGAATTTTTCTTCTCCAGAGATTGCTCTGAAAAGCTCAGTTGTTATTAACTAAAACCACTGCCCCCAAAATGTAAACCCTACTGAAACAGTTTTGTCCTGTAAGAAATAATTTTTCTGCTTAAAAAACCCTTAGTATTTCTCTTTCCTAACATCTAATGATGAACAACTGGCAGGTGAAGGACCAACTTTTTTTAAGTCAGTGCCTTACTTGCCTTGGTGGCCACCACAAAATCTGTCACAGATCCAGACCATCTTGTCTTCTCTGCCTTCTGTAATCACAGCTCTCTTAAGCTACTTTCTATTCACATGGAAACAATTTTGAAAGTGGAAGCCAAGCAAGTGGCTCTCCTGTGGTACATTTTTATTTAAAAGAATTGGGTTATTAGCCATTTATGCTGGCTTGGTCTCCCACCATTCTTCTGTGGCAGCCCTGTGATGCTGTGTTTACAAAGAGGTTTGCCGATAAAACTAACATAAAAGGTCCATTTCAAATTGAACTAATTAAAAACTTACTGTTTGCCAGATGCCAAAGGGAGAGTATTCTGAAGTAAACAAGCATTTGGACCCTTCACCTCACAAATCAAAAATGCTTTCTCAAACCAAATGCTTTCTATTCCAGATTTGTTATGATGTTTTGTACCTTTCCTTCAATTTGTTTAATTTGGCAGGACTGTAATTACAGGCCAGACATGGACAAGTGTTCATCTGAGGCAAAGAACAGTGAGTGAAGCAGAATAGTCTTGTTGAATTTTCAAGAAGCATTTTTCAAGGATGAACATCCTGCTCTTTAAGCCTAAATACTCAGGGAAATTACAAGGCTATGCTTTTTTTTTCTAATTGCTTCTGTTCTCCTTTAAAATTACTGCATTCAGTAATTTTAAAGGGGAACAAAACAGAACAAGTTCATTCCAATCACATCACAGAAGAGGGTACGACCTCACTAAAGGGGCATCAGGAAAATTCAGACTGCAGCGGTTACAGAAATAAACATTGAGAATCTTCTCCTCTGTTCTCCTCTGCAGAATCAATGCTCTTGTATCACCTTTGTGCTGTTATAAGACTTTGACTTTACTAGACAAACTTGTGGTTTATTCCCCTTGTCAGCAGTGGAGAATACATTCCCTCCTGTTCCAGTGTTGTGGGAACAGCAGTCCGTACAATAAACTTAGTCAATGGAAAAAAAACATTAGGAAGTATCTGACTAACAAGAGTGTTTCCCCAGAGGTAGAGGAAACTGACTCTGCTCAAGAACAGTGTCTGCATGTTCTGCAGTTTCCATCCTTTGGCTGCTCCGAGTATGTGTCTGAAAAGGGTCTTTGTGCTGGAAATGAAGTACTCAGATGAAGTACTATCACAAAAAGTTCCTGTATGCTATAAAAGTTCCCACCCTGTGTATGTACTTGTGGCTCTTACTGCTTTCTGATACTTCTGCATGAGGAAAGACCATTTTTGTAATTGGAGCTGAATAAAAATAGCTCTTGAATGTGAAAGATATTTGCTGGGTTTTAGAACATTTTGATTTCTGGAAACAGACCACCTGCTGCGTAGGACCCATAAGTCTCCTAGCTAATAATCTTCTCTCCACTTGGACTAATTTTAGCTATTGCCACTTGAAACTTTTAATGGTTTCAGCCACCTACTGCCTTAATGTAACTTTTACAGCCCCTCTCTAGAGCTCTGCCTGTTCGTATATCTGAAGATTATAAATAGTTTTATTTGGAAAATGGTCATTGGAGATGGAGGTGGAGAGACAGGAATCATCTGAGAGTAAATAGATTGTTAATTCCCTTCTGAGCACTGAGCTGCTGATTCATTCCCAATCAATTCCCACACAGCCTGGGCTGAGTCAGCCCAGAGGGTGTTGAATAGTCAAGAGCAAAGACAATTCAGAGGATAATGGTTCTGAAAAGTCCAAAACAGAAAAGTGATTCAGAAGGGGTAACTAAAAGAAGAAAAATACATAGTGGAAACAGGGTAAAAAAGAAAAAGAAAAAGAAAAAGAAAAAGAAAAAGAAAAAGAAAAAGAAAAAGAAAAAGAAAAAGAAAAAGAAAAAGAAAAAGAAAAAGAAAAAGAAAAAGAAAAAAGAAAAAGAAAAAAGACAAGTAACCCTTATGCTACCATCTCTGTGTGGGAAACAAAGGTGATCAGGGAGCTTAGAGAAGAAACAGGTAAAGGAATGGATGGAAGAGATGAAAAGTCATTAAAAACCAAAAATAGTATAAGTATGAAATCATCACAAAGAGCCAAAAAGAGAAGATGGGCGTAGGTAGAAAGTGGACCTAAAGTAGGAATACTTCCCAGGTATGTCTCAGCCTAGGCACTGATTTCCCATCCATGTAAGTATGCACATAAAAGCTTGCATCTATGATGTCATACCCTACACATCCATGGGGAGGAAATAGAAGAAGAATGGCCCTACAGTCAAGGGCTTTCTCTTCTTTATAGATCAAAGAGCATGAGATGGAAAAATTACAAGATTCATATGAGAAATGGACACTTCAGAGATATATGAACATTATTGGGAAGCACATCCATCCAGATTGACGTCAGGCTTCTCCCTCAGAGTCTGCTGTCAATTAAGTGAAGAGGGTGAAGCTGAACTGGATGCTCTGAATCAACCCGTGTGACATTTCCACTGCCCTTGATTGCTCCAACACTTCAAAAAGTTCTCTTAAAAGCTTCCTCAGTCCTCACACTGCAGCTCTCTTAAATCTGAAGTTCAGTGCTGCAGCCTGCTTGGGCTCAGGACAGAGACTTGGCACACTGGAGAGTGTCTTGTGTCATGCCTTCTGCAGGAGCCTTCTCTCCTTGCACTTTGTTCACATGAAAGGCAAGTTGCTGCCATGGTGCTGTGCCTCCCACAGCAGTGAGCTCCCTGCTTGCATTCAGCACTGCTGAATATATGTTATGCCACAGTAATATAGCCTCTGACTTTCTTCTTCTTAAAGATTCTTATTTTAAAATAGCTTGTATATATTTAACCTGAGCTAGTTTAAGGAGGCCATAGGGAAGGCTTATCAACAAGAAGACAGGAGATTGTTAGCAAAAGACTATATTGCCTTGCATCTGGCAGATTAAAGCACAGTAAGGGTGAAGATTTAGGCACAAATTTCTGGTATTTAATCCCAAAGCTTGAAGACAAACACTTAAAGGCATGTCCCTGGGTGCATCAGCACTGCTCTGTGCAGAGCTACAGGGATGATGCAAGGCACACTTGAGTGAGATGCCCAGGTTAGGAGTGTGTTTGCCCAGTGAAAGGTGGTGTGTGAGTGGAGAGAAAGGGCACATGAGATGATGCTTGAGCCAACTCAGCCTCTACAGGTTCAAAGAGCACTTGTATGGCCAGCATTATCAGCTCAGACAGATGATTAAAGATAGGAAGGGATAAGCTCAAGTCTACATCCCCAATTCAGACACTAAGTTCCAGTGGGGTTGTGCAAGTTCCTCCAAGAGCATATTGATTATTTATATGCAGAAACAAGCCTCAAGTAACTGTGATGGGAATGCCTGCATGACAATTAATCCCATCCCATTCCTCTAGGGACCTGAGATAGACTTAGCATTGCAGCATCTAAGCCTGTTGTGTACTGCACTGACACCCAAACACTTACCAGAACAGATGAAAAATAAAATTAACAGTTCTGGTATATTGTCCATAATGCCACACTCTTGTGTCAAAGAGAGAGACTTGTATGATTGTGGTCTGTGGTCTATGGTCTGGTAAGCTCTTGAAGTTGTTGAGAGAAAGTTGTTTTGCTTTAGTTTTGTTGTGTATTCACACAGAAAAGGAAAACTCTAGAAAGCACTCTTCACCCTGAGCAAACACCATTGAGCTTTGAGATGCTCCCTGGCTCCTGGCATGGCTGAAGAGCAACTTCCACAGTCTCAGACCAGCTCCAGAGAAAGTCATATCTCCATGAAATTGAGGTAGTTATTATATCTCTGAGACACTGGTAGGCCTCCAAAGAGAGAATTCTGCCTGCTGACTGGGAAAAATTATCATGCGATGGCTGCAGCAGGCAGTGCTGGTGTGACACAACAGAAAGCCTGTGGACAGTCCTGCTGCCTGTGTCAGGACTAACCAGGCTACAGACCCTGCTGGCAGTGTCAGTGAGCTCCACTGGGCCAGCTAGAGAGCACCTGGCTCAGCCTGGCACTGCCCTGAGTCAGGACCTCTCCACAGGCACTGCCCAGCCATGCTTGTCTTCTTCGTGGGCTGGAACCAGAGACCTTAGTGAAAAACCTCTGCTCATCTGACAGAATGAGAGGACACAGTCTCAAGCTGCACCAAGGGAAATATAGGTTGGATATTTGGAAAAAGTGTTTTACCAGAAGAGTGATATGAAGATGGATTCCAGAAGGGTGGAACTGTCTGAGGTGGTGGAGTCACCATCCCTCGATGTGTTTAAAAAAAGACTGGATGTGGCACTCAATGCCATGGTTTAGTTGAGGTATTTGGGCATGGGTTGGACTAAATGATCTTGAAGGTCTCTTCCAACCTGGTAATTCTGTCATTCTGTGATCTCCAGTTCAGACAGAGCTGTTTGTTTGTTTGTTTGTTTGTTTGTTTGTTTGTTTGTTTGAAGAGTGCTGTGTTCATGCATTACTGAGCTACAAGCTCGAGGCATTCCCTGCTCAGCTCACTCTGACTCATGGGTGGGTCAGAGCCACAGAGTGGTGCAAGGAGCTCCAGGCAGATCCAGTGAGTCCTGGGCACCTCTCCTCTCCCACCATTCCATGGTGTACTTTCCTTTGTTTCCTCACACCCTGCTCTAGGGCTTGCCGCAGTTTTATTTGCTGCTCTTCCCACAAGGTTGTTCTAGATTGATCTGCTATTACCTAACAGCACAGCTGGGGGGACAAGAAAGAAAATGGAAGTATCTTCACCTTCTGAAAAGCTCCAACAATAGGAGACATGTCAGCTTGAATTGTTCCTTGCTTCAGAGAGTCTTTGGAATTATAGTTGTTACACTGTAAACATGACATGCATTTTATAATTTTCACGCTTGAACACATGGCTTACTTCAGAGGACTGTTCCCATAATTAAAGTTAAGTCTGTTTTTAAGTGTGTTGCTTAATCAGTGACCAAAAGCTAATGCAGAAACATTGATTCATTATATAAGAATAGGAATATAATAAGAATTAATAACACCTTAACACACTAATAAACTCCTAATTGGTTTCTGCCTATTTGCACTGATAGGATTTAAGAAAAAAACAATATACTTGCAAAACAACTTGGGATCCTTATGAAGCAGAAATGAATGGACTTGCCTTACCTCATTATGTTTGACTGGAAAAATTATGCTTGTTTTCACTGATGGTGTAATCAATTGTGTCCAGGTTAGGTGAAAAGCTTTTTGTATCAGCTAATACCTCAATGTACTAACAAAATTTTGATAGCAGGTTTTTTCAACAGCTCACTGTTCAGTGGCATGATTCTCTGTGTCTATGCTTGACAGATGTGGATCTGGACTCTTATAAAAAAAAAAAAAGGTGGAATAATGATATTTAGATTTTCTTTTTTTAATATTTGGCATTCACCCCAGAAAGCAAAAGATATTTGTTTGCTAAAAGTATTAATTTTTTAGACAAAATGGAATATCTCCATTTTGATGTTGAAGATTGGAAAGCTGGAAGAGTACAGCTAGCAGAGAAAGAAGCACATCAAGATAAAAGCAAGTGGAGACCTCAAAAAGACTGAGTAGAAAAAACCCACTCTTCAAGGAAAAAAAAAAGTAAAAAATTACATAGGAAACTAAGGCACAATCAAATTAACAAAGTGATATATTGAGATAATCTCTTGTCTATTAGCAGCCTCCACCTGGAAGAGATCAAGTCCAAACATTTTGTCCACAAATGTCTGGCCTGGGATAGGTTTTAGCTCTGCTCTGTAGGATTAAGTACCTTATTCAGGGAGCGTGTGTCTTAAGACCTAAGGTAATGTTTCTTATCCTCTGGAAAACCGAGGATTGGCTTTTAGGAATTTGAATCCACTATGTGCAGGATGTTTGATCATCTGGAAACTCAGCTGGAGAAAAATGAGAGATCATAGGATGGTAGCACATGCTGAGTTGGAAAGGACCCAACAGGACCATCAAATCCAGCTCCTGGCCCTATGCAGGAGACTCAAAGAATCCCCTGTGCCTGAGAATGTTGTCAAATGCTTCTCAAACTCAGATGCTCCTACTACAGACTCCATCAGTATGCTGGATAGCTTAGACTGGGGACTCGGTATTTTAGCTGTCCAATACCAGACTGGAGTCTGGAAGTCAGCTAGAGTTTCATGAGAATACTTGAAGGAAAAATATTTTCCTTCAGTTTATTCAGTCAGTTCAAGTCTTAGGAAATCAAGCAGTTCAGAGGAGCACAATAAACAAAAACAGAGAACTGAGATAAGCCTCCAAGTAATAACAGTGGGTGCTCTGGGGATCAGATCCAGGCCTGAGCATCATGGCATTGGAAAAATCTCAGTACAGCTTCTCTGCTCTGGATAACTCCTGACAACAACCCCAGACAGGGATTGCATCTGGAGCTGGAGTATATTATCTTTTGAATAACCTTAATTTTCCAATAGTTCTCTCCAAACTGTTGTGCTTAATGAATCACCTCATGTCAATCACTGACAATTCCAACAGAACACTGACTGAAATGGTAGAACAGTGAAGGAGCAAATTATTCTTCCCTCTGAGGAGGTGCAATATGCAGCAGGCCCTTCATTAATCAGTCTCTTTCACAACACTCCTATAAGGGAGAAACAGTTTCTGGGCTTCTTTTGTTGGTTGGTTGGGGTTTTGTTTGGGGTTGTTTGTGTTCTTTGGTTTTGGTTTTGGTTTTGTTTTGCTTTTTTTTTTTGGAGGGGGGGAGACTGTTTTGTTTCTTGAAAAAAAAATTGTTAACTCTCTGATGTACTATTTCTTTACTTGTTTTTCGCCATCCTAAGTCACACCAACACCACTTCTTTTTTTACTTCGGTGTTGCAGAGACCGGGCACTTTTTAACAGCCTGTTTTCCTCACTAAATTGGGAAAATTGAAATTTCTAACTGAAATACCTCCCAAAAGCAGATGCTTGAAATTAATGCTATTCCTAGCAAAGGATATTGCTTGATGGGACAGTGTTTAATGGGAACACCAGCAGCTTATGGTGTTGGTTTACCTCACATTCCTGATGGTGCTGCAGGTTCCTAGAGGCTCTGCTTCCTTACATGGCAACTTTCCAGCTTTCCTCTAGCCTGAGACAGGCAGAAAAGCTCCTCTCTTGTCCATTAAGCCCCAGCTGCAAGTGCAGAGGCACTAAGACTTGATATTTTATACCTGTTACATATGAGAAATGGGGAAAATCCTCATCCTGTATCAGCCAGGGCACGCTCACAGTTTCATTTTTGTGCCAGTCAGTGGAGCCAGAAGCTGCTCCTCTGAGAAGAACCTGCTCTGCTCACACTGGTTATGAGCACCACCATCCTTCTGTGCTGTTTTCCTTTCCAGGGAGAAGGAGGATGTTTGGAGCAAAAACCACTGTGAGGAATCTGCACAGGTTTAAAACAGTTTCCTCTTGCAGAGGTTTAACTCTGGGTTCCAGCCCTCCTGCCAAGATAAGCCAGCTACCCCACAGCAGCCTGGATCAGAGTCTAATCCTGCCACATCATCAGTTTAAACAGGAAGCAGACCGACTTTATTGAAATGGCTAAGCTTTCAATTAAAATAATTGGAATGCTAGAACACAACACATGCTTAAGCAGTGAAGTGAGGACTACATAAAAAATGGTTTTAGAAACCACCACTGAGAGGGAGAAAAAGAGCTCTTAAAGAAACCCAAGAGCATAATGCGTCATATCTACCAGGGAGGAAAATAAGCACCAGGAAAGAAAAACATATTATTATGATGATAAAAGGAACTATGTTGGAGTGATTGTCTGCAGACTCCAACATCAGAATTAGAAGAACTTCTTTTCCCAGAACTGCAAAAGAGCTGATTCCCCACATGAATAATGTGTTTACCGTGTATTTTCCTGTGCTCTTCATTACTGAGACATTGCAGAAAAGAACTCTTAATTTTTTTCTTGGAAGCCAGTAATTGCAACAGGAACAGCTGATGCTCCTGTGACCTATCAGTGTAGAGGTCTGTATATTAGTGGAGAAAACTGATGTTCGTAGTCGAATCCTAATCCAGGGCTTGCAGAAAACTACAAAGTGTTTTTTCTTCCTCCATATTGCTAAATGACCTTCATAATACATAGTGCAGGTCACTGTGAGCTAGGGATTCATGCTGGGAAGTGAAGGTGGATCCTTTGTAGCAGCATGGGGATGTATCAGCCTCAAACATCTGCCTCATTATAGTTGGTGAGTTTGTAGCATTCATATGAAAATCACTCATATGAAAACATTTGAATAACTAGTTTGAGAGACCGTGGAATATCCCCTTCCCAGCAGAGCAGTGTTCAAAGTCTAAAGAAGATGGTTAAACTATACTGGATGATCTAACTAAACTATGTGACTGGGTAATTGTTTGCATGCGCATGGCAGCGCAGTGTGTGACTAGGCTGCTGCTTTTGGGAACCAATGTGTGTGTATCAATGTCTCTGTATCACCTACCAGGCAGTGAATAGCTGGATGCTGGATGGAGGAACAAAAGTTCCTCTCAGTGTGGTCAACAGAGAAGACTCTGCAGGGAACAAAGGAGAAACTGCCTGAAGAGGGATTACTGGGGAAGTGGGAGTGTCACAGAAAACGTGCTTAGCCCAAAATGGTTAGTCTGATCAGCTTGTGAGTACTCTGCTTTATCTAACTGCTCATATTGCTGTTATATTGGATTAGACTCTCCCACAATCCCTGCTAAACCTGAATCTGCTCATCTTCTTGCCCCTGTCACCTGACAAAGCATGAGCCACAGGTGTCCTATGACTGTGTGCCCCACCTTGCATTTAGGAAGAGGAGGATGCTTCCTCACTTGTTTTTTCCTACTTATGCAAAAACACATCCTCTTTGTGATCTTTTCTGTTTTTCTTAGTCAAGAAAGATGATCTCCTGCTCCAAACCCCCTTCTACTTTGGGTTCTGCTGTTGTATGCCCTTACTCTGTCACATCCACCTAAACCAGGGAAGAGCAGGAAGAGAGAAATGGGATCATGCAGACTTTCTCTGCTGAGTCAGTTTCGAGCTGTCATCCATTTATTTTGTGATTTTAAACTCTGTTTCATCATCCATGATAAGAAGATACTCTGGCCATGATTTGCAATGAATACGAAAGGAAAATTTTGGTTTCCCTTTCCAAAACCAGAAATAAGCCACAACGTACTGTTGCCTTTGCTACTGACATCAGACTAATGGAAACAAATATGTAAAATTATGACCACCTCCTCACCTGATCACCTCTTATGTCTCTGTGTGTTCTGGAAGGCTGTTTCCTGAGCACAGTCAGGGAATTGAGCCTAGAAGCCAGAAGTTCCTTCTAAACTTTGTACCACAGAAAGGGGACCAGGCAAGACAATATTATCTAGTTGTGAGTGCTACAGATCTAGTATTTGTATTAGAGTTGAGCATATTCTAGTAGTAGTATTCTAGAATTTTGTATTTGTTTTCCACTTAGGATGGACATAGATATATTTGGTGCGTAGATTTCAACCTTTTTTATTCTACTTTTTGAGAGCATTTTGTCCAAGCCTTTCTCTTTAGGAAAGCTACAACAAACTCAAGCCCTGTGCCATCTCTTAGTTTGGTCCTTGTGGAAGCATTCCCTTCCCTGAATCACCAACCAGCTGCTGATTAGATTTCCTGCCTTTGCCCCTTGCTTCTTACCATATCGGATCATATCTGGTCATGCACCTTAAAAATATAATGTTCTGGTGTGGTAGCTGCCTTTATACCACAGGAGGTACTGTGTATACAGACAGGAGGTATAAACATAGGAGAAATCAATCACTTTTATAAGCCATCAGAAAGGGAAGGTGAGAAAGTATTAGAAAAATATATGTCAGGGCAAATAGAGTAGGGTGGAGTTCCTTTAGGCCTAAAAGATAAATGGATTTTGTCTTCAATAGCAAATTTTTCTTTGACATAGTTTGAACTTATTGTTAAGGATAAATGTAAGGACAGAGAAACAGGACATTTCTGATAACTGGTGTTTGTAAGACCTGTAGAGGTTCTTCCTGGATGGATGAGGGGAGAACAGTGGATAATGCCTGCCTCAGCTTCAGCACATACTGTGTCTCACAACATCCTCATAGGCAAACAGAGGTGGAGTGAACTTCTGTCCCATTTCTGTGGAAAATGGGATGAATTGAGAAGTGGCTGAATGGCAGATGCCAGAGGGTCATAAATAGTGGCACTGTGTCTATTTGGAACCCTATCAGTGGTGGTATCCCCAAAGGTTCAATGCTGTACTGTTTAACTTATTCAGCCATGACTTGGATGAAGGGGCAGATGCCTGCTCAGCAAATTCAGAGGACACAGAGCTGGGAGCAGTGGTTGATACCCTGAGTGCTGTGCAGCCCTTCAGAAGGACCTCGGCAGGTTGGAAAGATGGGCAGAGAAGAACCATCTGAAATTCAGCAA
>VXBB01007620.1:29912-44790 GCA_013399915.1 Illadopsis cleaveri | reverse complement strand
GGAACTTTTAAAAATTTATTCTTTTATTAATTTATTTGTAAATTAATAAATATACATTTAATAAATAGAACTATAATTTTATTTTAAAAAATTATTTATTTGTTTGTTTGTTTGTTTGTTTATTTATTGTATTGTATAAACAGCTTTTGTACTAGACATGAAAAAAAATCAGAATGGTCAAGAGATTCTATAATAAAAAGATTCAGAAATTTGTCAGGAGATCAGGTTCTGCCATCATCGCATTTATGTAGCTGGAAGTTCACTTTGGCAATATTGCAGCAAATAAAGCATGTACCACAAAAGGCTCTGCCAGAAAGATCACCAGTGGGAATTCCAGATACTACAAGATGCTAGAAAAACATGAATCACCTTTCAGGCTTAAAGCAATAGAAATTGCAATTTCATATCTGGATATCCTCTCAGATCCCTAGGCTTTTTTGATTGGCAACCAGTGGAATAACTGAGAGGTTACCAAGACTGTGCTTTGGAATTTCCTGAGGAGTTTAGCCATAGTACGTCTTACTTTTTGACAATGATTGCAGATATCTGATATCCACAATAGGATTTTATTGAAAACCATGGGTGCAGTTAATTCTGCTTTGATTTTTTCCAGTTGTCATGAGTCTTCACTTTGGGGATGTTAGAATATCTGTTACCTTTAAAAACCACCACCAGAGATCCAGTTCCTGCCATAGCACATAAATATTTTCAGCTTTAAACAATTTTAACCCAAGTGCTATTCTACGTCACAGAGATGAGAACTGACTCATAACAACCCAAAGAAAGATAATGATGATTTTGGCCATGTGGTATTGTTACCCTATCTCTTAAGCAAGATAGTTCCTGGAAAGGTTTCTGAACACCATTCTGTGAATTCCCTCGAGTCAGCATTCACCTCTCAACAGACATCTCATTCAGCAGAATGTGAATCTGGAGAGAGGCTGTAGAAATAGGCACTGCCTGTGGCCTTGTGGACAAGACAGGAAAAACCCTAAGGGTTCTGAAAGGGTCTTGGTCAGATGGGGTATTGGTATCTGTGGGTTGCAGAACACTGTTGCAAGGGTGAGGGCACAGAGACTGGAGACTAGCATCTGTGTCCAGCTGCACAACATGTGCCCCAAACAGAGCCCTGCTCCAAAGAGAGCCCTGCTCCATGGCCAGGGAATGGCTCTGCCATTGCAGTAAAGTCACTTTCTTTGCCTGAGACTTGTGAAGACAGTGCACAGTCTTTAATAGGATCTGCTTGTTTAAAATACTGTTATGGTGCTCACGAGTCACCAGCTTCACCCCTCATTGTGATTTTTAATTATGTGGCATACAGAAGGATTGTCACCACTTTTTCTCTTTTATCTTGAAATTCTGAAGGTGTCTCATTATAGTGTCTGAAAGAATTCTCAGAATCTTCCCTGCACTAAGGTCATAATGCTGTTGATGTGTTATGTTCAGTTGTGTTTAGAACCAAGTGAAGATTCACTCTGTTCCTGTTAGACCCTGTACTTCCTGAAAGACACCAGAGATTTTAATCCTACAGAATTTTCTACATATTTCAGTGAAAATGCTCTTACAAACAGGGGCAAGACTAAGACTTTCTGACATGAAAATTGATTGTCTTATCCACAATTATGAGTCCAGTCATATCTCTAAAATTCCAGTCCCTGGGACTCTGATACTTAATTATTGACAGAAATTCAAACACCATTAAGAAAAGATAATTGGTAGGTTCCAAGAAGAGAACTGTTAATGTTCTCAGAGCTCTCAGCAGGGCAAGGTGATTGACTAGATGAACTCCAGACCTTCCTTCCTGTTTGTACTTACTACCTGATGCTGCTGTTGCTAAGAACAGGCAGCTGAATTGCCATCTTGAAATTCCTGTGTAAAAACTCAGACCATAAGGCTCTTGGCTACTCTAAGTTTTTACATATGAATTTCAAGATGATAATTGAAGGGGGCAGATTTTAGAGAAAGTATTTTTTCAGAAAATTCCTCCTCATGTCTCACATTGCATTCTCAGTGTTTCACCTAGGCATGTTCCCTAGAGGCTGCTCTCAATCACTTCTGCCTGTACTTTATGATGATCCAGTTTTTCATCAGAATTTGTGCAAGTCTGGTCAGATCATACTCTGCTGTCTGACTGCCTAAATCTTTGTAGATTTGGTGTCTTTCAGCCCCACATGTTTTAAAGAGAGCTACCAATGGCAGGATGATACTTACCCCTAGGACTGTGTAGAGCACCAGCCTGATACTTTCAACACAGAGATACTGACCTGGCCTTGTAATGCTGTCTGATATAGGGAAATTGTTCCAGTAAATAAGATGGGATTTCTGATTTGTTGATTTTTTTTTCTTTTAATATTGGCATGCATTGCTCTCTGACAGCTCATTTGCTTGTAGATTAGAAGAAAATAGTGTGAGAGAAGCATAGCTCCTCTCTGTTCAGGCTGCAAGGTGCTTGTCACCTGTTGAGTCAGTGGAGGTGTTGATTGTTTGTGAAATGTTATTTGCCTAAGCTTTGGTGCCTGATAACCAGCTGAGCAATTCACTGCAGGTTTCCACTCACGTCTGCATAACTTGTGTTGCATCCACCAACACCAAACCTGCTGATGTCTACAGCAGTGCCAGTGGGCTTGGAAATTACGTCAAATACAGCTTAGTGGTACATGATCAGATGTTTCCAGGTTTTCCTTCAAGGAACTCTCTGAGATCAAGTTAGACATGATAGTCCTCTGTGAGTGTGTTGCATGGGGGAATGCACCTGGCCCTATACACTTAGCTGTGATATTTCAGGTTTGGCCCTTTTTGGATGTGCCCTTTCCTTCATGTATCAGTCATAGGTGCTAAGAATAGCAGCTGACTTTTCTGGATGATGTGGAATTTTTCACATAATTCTAGTACAGCTTAGCAGTTCTAGAATTATCATAGATGTGATTTGTCCCTTACCTAAATGTCATATGTACAGCAGTCCAGTGCCTTCTTGGTGTTAGAGAATCACACTCCTTTGCAGAGTTTCTGATGCCCCTGTGACACTTTGATGTTGTATCCAGGCAAGATTCATGCCAAAGGGGCAATACAATACCTTTTTTCTGTTTCACTGGTCCTTGTTAAATTTGTACAGACTTCACATAGACCTATCATGTGTCTTGGCTTTGCAGCTTGTCAGTAGTTTTCAATCATCTTAGGTGAAATATGCTCCCCTTCAGATACTGAGGAAAGTGTCTTTGAGCCATTCCAGTCATGGGCTGATACTCATCTTTGGGGAAGTTTCTAGTATAATCCAGGGGACAGAAGCTTTGTTTGTTACATAAAAAGGTATTGCAGACACCAAGATATATATGCTGCCTCTCCTGAGGACTTCTGCAATTCATTAATGATCTCAGAAATAACACAGTGATCACCTTTGCTTGGGACCTATTTCCTCTGCTTTGATCTATTCTGTTTTCCAGTGAGTTTACTCCTGGTTTTTGTTGATCTTTTGTGGACTCATACCTCATCTGCATCTCTTCTGCTCCCACATTCAGAGTATTTGCTCTGCATTTATTTCAGGGCTGGGAGAGTCAGATCCCAGGGGGAGCTCCCCACCACCCTTACTGCTATTTGCTTACTTCAGCCACCTGCCTCATACAAGTCAAGACATTTCAGTTTATTTTTCTGAAGTATGGACACTGTTCCCATTTCTTTATAAGTGTTTCCTTTGTGGTTTTGTTCCTTCTAATTTAGAATAAGGCACATAAAGCAGAAATTTTGATTTCTGGCATTTTATTTATTCTCACTTCATTCAGAAGCCATTTCCATTAATCACTGGAACAGAACTCTGTAGTGTTGAATCTTTTCTTTGCTATTGCAGCAACCTATCCCATCCTGTTCTCTCTACCACCCCTGCATGCTGGGGTGTTGACTTTTTCCCCTGGATATTTGTGTTGGAACCTTTGGCAATAGTATTTCAGCCCCAGCATTCTTTCCAGGCCGGGAACAGCAGGGAGTTTTCCTTCTGACTGCTTCTGATAATTTCCTACAAGGTGAAAAAAGAAGGAGTGTGTGCTCTGAGCTCCCAGATGGGCATTGGTTTACATGTTTGGAGTTACAGGTCTAGACAGCCATTTGACTAATGACATTTTGAAAGTGCAAATGTGCTTTTTTTAAAACCCACCTTCTGTCATCCTTCTCTAGAAACAGACAGTCAAAATGTCTTGGAGGTGAAGCTAGCTCCCATGGCCTCTGGGTATTATTGGCTGTCAGTTATTTCTTTCTGAGATCTAATGTTGACAAAGGCAAGTACCTCTCAATAAAGCTTCAGGAGTGGGCTCCTTTAGGTGAAGCTCCCAGTTGTAAATTAAAGTGTTATTTACTGTCTGTGTAGGAAATTAGTGTAGGAAGACTAAGCAAAAGACTGCGTGAAAGGAGAGTGGGATTTTATTTTGCAAATCTCTGTGTAAGTTGTTTCTACCCACTGACATTCTCACAAGCACATATTCCAGAACAGGAAGACATACAGTCAAGTTTCCTGACTGTTTTCTTTCCCAGTTTTGGGCATTTGTGCCACTATGGTCTGTTGTCCTGTTAGGAGAGTTGGAAGAAGCACAGCCACATGCACCAGGCTGTATTTGTGTTACCACCCTCCTTGCACCACAGTCTGGCTTCATCAGAGCACAGGCTGTCTGACCTTTTTGTAAACATTATATTCCTCTATGTTGATCAGTTTCATTGCTTCCAATCAAGTCCTATGAGCACAGGCCATTCTTCTAAACCTTGCTCTTTTTTCCTTCCTCCCCTGCTTTCACATGCATATTTTCCACTTTATGTTAGAATTGTCATATTTCAGTTACAAATCTCTGCACCTGCCAGCAGGTATTAGGATGGTTTGTGGGTGGAGATTTTCAAAGGATACCATATGGCAGGTTTTCTCACTAAATGTAGTCCCATGTCACACACTAATGCCAATACAACCCCACTCTGTGCAGCTCACTGGTACTTGTTTTCACAAAATACTGAGTAGCATTTTATATTCTTTTAGAAACCATAAATTCCTGATACTTGTGGAGGTATTAGGCCTGGAGGAGGATGGTCTCTTCAAAAAAAAAAAAAACCCTAAAATTAATTTGGAGGAGTGTACTACTAGGAAGCCACACTTCAGGTCGATTCATTTGCTGTGTACTCACACAACTGGCTTCTCTGCTGCAGCTTCAGCCAGAGTATGAAGCCTTTGACTGCCTTTGAAGTGAGACCTGCCTGGGATGAGAGCATCAAAACACATTCCACATACATGGCCCAGCAGCCCCTTGAGGGAAGGCACACTGTGCCATCTGCTGTCTCGAGCACAGCAGAGGCATGCCGGTCATTTTCAGCAAGCAGAAATGTTGGCATGGAAAAGGGAGTGGTAATATTTTCAGTCTGTTAGCAGAGCTTTCTTCATTCTTTACGAAAATCCACCCTTTTGGTTTCTTGCCCTAATCTTTTGGGAATCATAACTGGGCCTGTCTTTATTTAAAAACTCCTGTTTCTGCTGAAGAAGCATATTTCTTAAACACTGGGCTCAAAGGATCTCATTGATAAGCTGCTGAGCTTCCAAAAAGTGCCATGATGAAGTCCTTGTGAGGCATGCATTCCAAAGACCTTACATGAAAGAGATCCATTTTCTTTTACTATGAATAAAGGTTACAGAAAATGGCTCTAAACACTGAGTAGAGCACAAACAAATAAATTACATGCAAAAAAATTCTAGCAATATAGTTATTCTGTAGTTTTGTATAAAAACATATTATCTTTATTAGCTGTAAAAGCAAAATTAGAATCATCTGCAGGATTTTTTAGTAACTCGTTTAATTTCCTGTTTTCTGAGTTATTTGATTTCTAGAGCAGGATAGTTAAGACAGGGGCTGAAAGCATCAACTGCTTTTCTTTGAAGATGATACAGGAAACTCAGGAAACTTAAGTTTCAAAAGATTAGCCAGTTCATAAGAGGAATACATTTTACCAAGTCCATGCATATTCCAAATAGTAAACTGACTTTCAACTGAGCTGTGGTAACCAGCAGCTTTCACCTCTTTTTTAAAAAGGAGAAATAATGTTTTTCCCATGTGTCAAGGACCTGGAAAAAAAGATGTATGTAAGATAGCTGTGTAACAGTGGCAGAGAATATGTACCTGCCACCTTTAATGCATAAAAATAATTGAGGTTCTCTCTCCTCACTGCCTCCCAGTTCTACCTCTAACCCAGTGTAAACATCAGATCTTCATAGATAATCTCTTCCCCATCAAAGCACTGCAAATGTTTTCCTTCCCACATATCAAATCCAGATCCAGAAACCTCCCCTCCAGGGAAACCTGAGTTCGTTGTTGGGGAGCAGTGAAGCCATCATTCCAGGTTTGCCCAAAGAGCCATGGGTTAGGGCTTTGTCTCTCAGAATACAGATCGTTGGCAGCTCTGCCCTGTCCCTGGGGGATCTCTGGGCCTGTACAGACTGTGGTCTCACTCCCACTGCTGAACCCCAGCTAACATGCCTTACTCTGGGCTCCAGAGATCCTCAAAAAACACACAATGAGAAGGCAGCAGCATGAACTGGTGACGTGAAAAAATGGATCCTGATGAAAGATGTGGAAACATTCATACGGATTCCTCTTCAAGGCTAGATGAAGAAGAGATGAATGGTAGTGCCTGTAATACATATGCCTTTATTCTCGTGCCACCTGCTCCCAGGTGCCCATGACACNGCCAATGCCTTCAAGCAAAATCTTTCAGAGACTAAATTCAGAAATAATCACTAGTTGCCACCACTGGATGTCAAGGGAATTCCCCAGCTGCCCTATTCAACAAACACAAAACTCCTGCACAGACTGCTTGTTTGTTCCTGGGTAAGAAAAGCAGCCAAGTGAGGGAATAGAAAGGCTCCTCAGAGAAAAGCTTTTATCTAACTTCAAAGGCAAGATCTTCAGAGAGCTATGGATTAATGAGCTTATTAGCAAACAAGTTCCATGTTTCGACAGATAATAGCCATATCCGATTTCTGGCACTAAAACCTTTTGATTCTTCCCATATTTGCAGTCCAGATCCCTTGAGCTATCTACTTCCAGGACCAAGCTCCAGTTGTATGGCTGAAATGCAGGCCTGGTGCATGCAGATGAAGTGCAGTTCCATGACAAGTGGGCCAGGGAGGAAGTAAGTGTCTCAGGGCTCAAAACCCAGAAGAGATGCTGTGACCATCCAAGTCCAAGCTTTACTAAAATTTAGGCCAGAAATGCATCCTGAATTCATCCCGGCTTATGTTGGAGCAGATCAGTTGGAAAAGTAGCCCTCTCCATTTTAAAGTCTCCATGGAGGTGGAATTCCTGCAGTTCTTTACTAGAAGGCGTTTTCTGATCTGTTAATCATTCCTAGTTCTGCTCTGCCTCTAATTCATCAGCACCCTTTTTGAACTGCAAGCATAGGAAACCCTCTAAGCACTTTGGAATTTGCACTGATGTCAGAGACAAACATGATAACTTCTTTTCAGCTGGATGCAGCCCCATTTTCATAACATCCTTTAGTGGCCCCCATGTCCCATGGAGAGCTTACAATTTGCTGACTACCTGTCATGAACCCTCATCCTCCTTCAAACTGCTGGGACAGTTCTCTTATTCTGCAGACATTCACAATGCTTTGCTGTCTTCAACGGATGATTTGCCATTTAGCTGTATTCAAATGTACTCTGTTTGCTTACCCCACACAGTCAGCCTGTCTAGGTTCCACATGGTTATATCTTTATTTTGCACTCCTTTGCATTCAGGGGTATTTTTTACCATCTGTGCTGCTAACAGGCACAGTGATAGAAAATAAGAAGAATATTAGTTATTCAGTCCAGGAACAACAGGGAGGATGACTACTCTTCAGCACCCTCCTTCCCTTTTCTCCCTCTTGTGGCTGCTGCCATTTTGGCTGAGCATAAGGACTGTTACAAAAGAGGACAGTGCATGGTAACACAGATGGAGAAGGAAGGGCTGCTTTGGTTTACAGTGAATGTGGAATCTGCTCCAGAGCCCCTCCTCAGTGCCCACACCCATGCAGTCCATGGGAGGCAGGGCATGGACACAGAGATGACCCCCTCACACAGCTGAGGTGTTCCTGGCAGGCACATGGGAACAAGGTCTAAGCTGGTTATCCAGTTATCCCATCAGCCAGCCATGGGGGCTTGTCACAGCCAGCTGACCCAGCCTCTTCCATGAGGAATATTGAATTCATCATTCACCAATTGTCCTGGCTGCTGTGCCAATGGCATCCAAGCCCACCTCTGCAACTGGCATGGCCTCTGCTGTGTGTTATGTACTCAAAGCACATTCAGTAATGATTAACATTTTTTAAGGTACTTTTTAAGGACACCTTCCAGAATTAGAGTTTGTAAAGTATACCTCAGTGTCTTTTCTCAATTGCCTTTTGACTGCCAAAGGGAATTAATTAATATCAGCGTGAGTGTAAGAACTGCAGGAAGCAGAACAAGCTACAGGAACCTTCTTGAGTCTATTCAGCTCCCAGAGAGTTCTCATCAGACTTCATCCAAATGTCATCCTTGGTTCGCTTCTTTCAGAAAACTACTGCTCCTGTGTGTTTAAAATGATCCTGTGGATGTACTGTTCATCTGAGCTAATTAAAACCTGTAGACTAATAGGTACATTTTGCTCCTTTTTCTATCTACTGATGCTGGAGATGCTGTTTGTGCAAAGATGTATGGTATATTTTGGGGTTAAACTATGACAGCTTTATGTGCAGTAAAAGGGATGTATCTGAGCTCATACTGCTTATTGCAGAGCTGATTTTAAGTGTTCTTTTTTATTTTGATGTTTCAATAATAACCTGATAATTTTAATCCCAGGAAGGAGGAATATACAACATTCTCATCTTTTAAAGTAGTTTCACTCTTATATGAAAGTTAATAGTAAATATGTTAATGTTATAATTTGGTTTATTAACTCTTTTAAATATTTTTGGCCACTTCTGATAAAACATCTTAAATTAAAATCTTTAGTCATCATATTTGAAGAATGATGGTTAGGAACTTATTCTATATCTGCCTTTAGAATCGATAGTGATTTGCTAACTAAATCGATGGCTTTAAAATTCTGCTTTTTAGTCTGTGTAATGGGCTATTAGGCAAACAAAACAATGGAGAAATTTAATCTGGAACATGTAACTGTATGCCCTATCCTCATTTTTTATTGTTGTCACTACATTCATAACGTATTAAAAATTGCAAGTCTTTGGCAGGAAATACATGCAAGGCTATTTTAACAAGCAAACCTAGAATGATGCACAGCCACATTTCTGTCAAGATTTAAAAACAGTGTTCTTTATTTTTTCTTGTGTTTTGGTATTGGTACATCTGTGATCTTTTATCTGTCTACAATTTGCCCTGGTAGCTGCAACCCCTTTTGAAACACAAGTGCTATTCTCTGCTTGAATCAGCAAAGGCTGTTCCCATAGCATGCATTAAGACCCTGTTGGAATGAAATGTCTGTGTGGCAAAGTACATTTATAGACAGATGGATAAGACAGGCAAATAGATGAATTAGATAGAGCTCCAATCCCAGCTGACATTTGTTGAATCAATATTAAAATAGCTGTGTTAAACCACAAGGCTTTTACACTGGGTATGTTGACAGCAGTTAATGAGTGGGGAACAAGAACAAGCTTTCTCCAAAGCAGGATAATGGGACAGCTTTTTCATTTATGATCTCAGTAAGCCAAGGGCATTGCTATCTCCACATTGACCATATTTGCTATTTAAGAACATACAGTACTGGTACAGGTTTTTCAGGTCATTCAGTAATCCAGGTGAGTAGGATGTTTTAAGTACTGGATGAAGGGAAGCCTAATGCAAAGAAAATTCCATTGCTCCTAATGCTAAGAGGAAATCCTGTAATTAGCACATTAGGCCTTCCACATCCCCTGGCTGGAAGGCAAGGGAGAGGGGTGTTGAAAGATGTATCCTGACACAGGCTGAGCTATTGGAGGGGTACTCTTTGCCATGTAATGACTCTGATACTACTACCAGCCCTCACATATTCTGGGCTGTGTGTCACTTGATCAGAAAACAGATGCCCCTACTGCAATGTTATTCTTTGCATTAATGCCTTGAGTGTCTGCAAAGGCTGGGGTCCTTTCACAGCATTACAAAAAGCTGTGGCAAATTCTAATCTCTGGGACTGATGGCTTACTCCTGTTGCATTCAAGGGGAACTTTACTTTTTGTGCAAGTAGGAGCTGCAGCATACCTGCCCATGTCAACCCGTGCATATCCTTTGTAGTAAAAAACTCAGGTAGGAAAGCTTTGCCTGAGACATGATCTTAGTAAGGTAGGCAAACCTGCCATGAAAACTAATGGGATCAGTGGTCATGCTAGGATTAAAAAAAACAGCTAAGTGGCAGGAAAAGAAGTAGTAGGTATCTGAACAGGAGTTTAAACCACTAGCAGTACTTCTGCATTGACTATAAGCTTATTCCATTAGCAAAGATTCAAACCTTGCTTATAACACTTTTCTAGGGTTAAAACAAACAAAACCCAAACTACTGACAGGACATGGATCATAAGGACCAGTTTTCTGGATAGGGGGATGTACAAAAAAAAATTGTTATCAATCATTTTTATCATACAAATCCAACTCTGGGCAAATGATTTCCTCCTTTCCTGTTCCTCATGAATGCA
The DNA here is from genome assembly GCA_013399915.1 of Illadopsis cleaveri. Lineage (NCBI taxonomy): Eukaryota > Metazoa > Chordata > Aves > Passeriformes > Timaliidae > Illadopsis > Illadopsis cleaveri. The sequence goes on along the minus strand of VXBB01007620.1, from coordinate 34,125 downwards.
AATCAGATTTTTAAAAAGCAGAGGCACACTGCTATTTAGGTAATTTGAAAACATCTGGGGGTGATTAGAAGCCTTTATGTCTGTTACCCATCTTATAGCTGAACTAATTCTAAGAAAAAATAATATCTTAGCTATTGTTGAACCCCTGAGGAGTAGGGTAAAAGTGAGGAATATTACACTTGAATTTCCTCCTGTGTTATCACCTGGCTGTGCCTTCCAAAAGAAACAAGTGTCCTGAGTCCCCACTTCTGGCTGAGTGATGAGGCTGAAAAATTCTTGGTTTGGGCTTAAGCTTTCAGTGGTCTGGAAATCAGTCCTGCGCAAGTGTAGTCTTGATATATCCACCCTTATGCAGAGGCAGGACATAGGTCTGGATCTGGAAAAGCAAAAGGCAGAGCAGCTCACCCTATGTACAACCATCACACAGGAGAAGTGAATCTCTGAGGCCAGGCTGTTTTGAATAGACAAACCTGGAGTGGACGAATATTAAAACCAAGCTATGACCACTAACTATCAACAGCTGATAGGTCTGAGACTCCACTACATTGCACAGCTTGGAGGTGGTTGGGTTGGGAGAGGGTGAGGTCTCCACATTCAGCCCTTTTTAATATTCACTGCTACTTCAATGTTGTATTGATACTGCCACAACAGGGGCTCATCACCAGCTTCTCATGTAATGTGAAATGCTGGGGTCCTACCAGACTGCTCAGATCTGGTTTCATTCTACCAGGGTAGAACTGATATAGGGAGGTTCTTGAAAAGCCTCACTTAGTTTATGATGTCAGGCTTAGCCCTTTGAATCACCTCCAAGAAGAAGTTCTGAGCTACTACAGGTTATGTAAACTCTGCACCTGACAGCAGATGAAGTAGAAAGGTATTTTGACATGATGGGGGAAAATGGTGAACTGCTGTTGACTTTGTCCAAGTGGCTTACTTGGGGCTTTGTCTAGTCAAGAAGCAATGCCAAGTGGAAATTCCAGAAGAAAGGGCATGAACTTCCTTTTTTGAGGCATCTTGAGTATGCAACAACTCTCTCGCACTATTTTTTTGGCCAATTTAATCCTGAGAACATTCTAGAGACACAGTGCTGTCAAATAAAGCAGAGCCTGTGAGAAATACTAGTACAACAGGGTAGCACACAGCCCAGTGTAGGTAACATTTTACAGGTGTGTGTCTCCTTACCATTGCAATTTCTGGAGCAACCAGCTACTTCAGGAGGTGATAATGCTTAAATGCTGAAGTAGATGGGAAAGCTTGTCATGCAGTCATGGTGATTGGGGAGGCTCTAAATCTAAAATCTCATGTTTGTCCCCATCTCTTCTAATTTATCGTTCAATGGAGGCTTTTAACAATGTGAGAAGTAATTAGAAGTAACTATGGAGATTTTCTCTGTCTGCTTATATTTTAAATACACAGTTAGTCAAGCCTAGCATAGTGAATTTGCAATAGGTTTTACTCTCTGCTATGCACAGTACAAGACATTTAGACCTCTGGGGATGTTTACAGGTGGAGGCAGTGAAATTGCCATAGCACTGATCCCCAGATCCCATTGTGCCCCTGCCGGACACTAACAGCAGGACAGACCCCAAAGCTTTCAGTGTTTTCTGGCAATGAAGACAGAGCACCTCTGCTGTAGGAACAGATGGGAAGGTCTGGGTTGAGGAAGATGTCCAGGGAAAGGGCTGCTGTGGGGTATAGCAATCCTAGCCAGGCAGGGCAGGACACCAGCAGAAGATCTGCTGCCCCTTCTTCCTTTGCTGATGAAGGACTCACTGTTGTCACCATTTATGAATTTTCTGCAGTTGTACCCAAAGCAATCCTGACCTGAAAAAGAAGAATATTTTTCTTTTCTTAGTTGAATGTCCCATTAAATTAACCAGACTGGAAAGACAGGTTTTTCCTGATGAATAGTGGCCTACAGTTCTGTTAGAGAAATGATAAGGATTATGCAAAGGCATATGCTTAAGATCACTTTATGAAAACACTTAGGTTGCATTTTCACCTAGTGTTAATCTTCCAAAATTTATTAAAAACTGCTGATGTTTGAGAAGTTTGGTGTGTTTGTGGCAGGGCCACAGCTGAATGCTTTTATTCAGAAGGAAGCAAAGTTTGTCAGAATGTATTGCATGCTTATACAACAATCAGGCTGGTTGGGATGACACATCTGTTTTTTCAGACACTGGCAGAAATGCCATCATAACAACAATATTTTGTTCCCAGAATCACTAGAAGATGAAAAGAGAAAAGACAAACCAAACCAAAAACCCAGCTAAGCTAGTCACTGTCTCCACCTGGAGGCAAAAGGCTGCCTGAAATAACCAGATTGTCCCATGAAAAAGAGACCATGTAGACAATAGGGAATTCAAAATATTTGCCAAAAGCCCCTGAAAAGCCATGTATTGTCAGCTCTAGGTGTAGTCTCAGGGCTTATTTTTTCTTGTCTGAAACATGAATGGAAGAAAAGCACTACTGCTATTTAAGTAAGAAGTGTTAACTTCTATTTGCTCTGAAACATCTCTGGTTTCCAAAGACTGTAGTAGGAATATAGTATCTGTATTCCTCAAGAAGCTGTTTTCCTTGCTGATGACAAAATCTTCCTCTATTTCTTTCCTCAACAGTTTCTTTTTCCTCTCTTTTTTAGTTCATAGGATCATGCAAGAGATCTTTATCACTTCACATCAGAGCACAGTTAGCCTGAGGTGAGTTTCAGCCTGCGGTGCCAGGAGCATGTGCCAAGTGAATGCTTACTGATGCTGTGGACCAAAAGTTGCCACCAAAAAAAGCATCACTAAGCTCACAGATTAATGTTAAATGCTTATTTGACACCAGGTTATGTTTATCTGTGTGGAAAAGGGTGACTGGGGTCCAGTTTGATCTCTCAGAAGAGGTCCAGTATGGGAAGAGGGAGATCCCTGCTCAGTTAGTCAGACCAGCAACTGCTGAAGAGAATCAGGTGAAATAAAACGTGCCTGAACTCCCAGCCTGACAACTATGAAATACATCCTGCTACAAGTCAAAGTGTGATCCAACCCTCTCTGATACCACTGGGCAGTCCAGGTGGTGAGGCAGAGACCTTCTGTGAGCCATGAACATTCTGGGTGCAGCCAGCAAATTCAATAGAGAGTTAGATCAGTACTTGGGTGAACTGGAGCTTTTCTGGAAACAGCTCAGAAAAATATTAATCTGATTCTCAGTCAGGAAGACATGCTGTCCCTAAGGAGAAGATGTCACATGCTGCAGTGCTTTCTGTGCCCTCTCAGAGGCCCCGGGGACCTCACTAGCAACCACAGGAAAGAGTATTCTCAAATGTAATATGAAACTTGCCTTGGTTTGTTTTTTATCTTTATGCTATCTAGGAAGTGGTTTGTCTTTTTCATTTGCCCAGGCTGAACATTAAAGGAAGAAAACTATGAAGACAATGGAGCACAATAGAGACAGGGTTACAGACTATTTTTTCTCTCTCAGGAGGAATTCTACTGTGCAAAAAATGCGTGAAACTAGTGAATTTTAGCCAGCAGTTTCAGACAGAAAAAAACAGAATGACAAAGCTTGTCATACTGTTTTTGAAATGCTAAGAGTCCGAGAGGACCGGTCATATCTCTGGAGGAACAACTGCACAAACAAGAGGCTTGGTCTCACAGAGGTGCACTGGTGTGCGCTGGCTGGGTAGCCTGAAACTGCAGCAGGAAGGACTCCAGTGTGTCACAGCCTGGGATGTAGCTCTGTGCACAGCCCCAGTCTGTGATCAAACAGTGCGCCATGGTCATTCTCTACCTGCCAGTCACTTATTCATGCCTCAGAGTCCCACTCTGTGTGTGCATCTCATGGCTTGCAGCCCTACTGAGAGGCTGGGATGGGGCTTCCAGGGCTGTGAACACTGGCCTTGCAAGCTACCATGGGTGTCATCTAGATGTCTCCACTGTCAGTTGGAGATGAAAATTGGAACAGAGGTTTGTCTTGGATTACAATGCAAGATGTAACCAAAGTATGTATTCCATTACTATCTTAACTATCTGTTGAAACCGGTTGGGGAAGTTTTTTTCTTTTCTACAACCCATTCCTCATGACTCTGGGAGGGAGGAGGTGGGTAGGTGTTAAAGGGTCAGCTGTTAAAATCAGCTGGGGCAGTGTTCTTATCTCTTCCACAACCCATCCTCCCTCCAGGGGATATCTGCTGTTAATGGGCCATCAAGGCTCACTGCATGACTGATAA
>VXBB01007620.1:18187-29579 GCA_013399915.1 Illadopsis cleaveri | reverse complement strand
GGACCTGCTTACTCAGGAGTTTCACCATGTGGGCATTCCACTGCGGTCATGAAGAGAATATCTGAGCCTATGTTCACCATTTCAGTGTGAGGAAAGCCCAGGTTCCTTTCGGTCTTTGTGATTCCCAGGGAGCAATGGGTTCTGAGTGTTATACCAAAGGATGCCCAATGTCATGAGCATTTGGGTGAGAGTTACACTTTGAAATGATTCTGTGATAGGTTCACATCCACTGCCAGAATTGCTTCAGGAAAAGGAAAAGTTCAGTGTTTAGTAAGTGTCAGAGCACAGCTGCCTAAGGAGTTCTGTGCTGCCTTTTGGACATCATGTTGCATGTGTGTCCAGACACAGACACTCCCAACAGTGCTGCCCCAAGGCAGTGCCCCTACACCTAGCCTCTCTCCAGACCAGGAGCTGCTGGAGCTTCACTCTGTGGCAGCTGGGCTGGATCTGTGCAAGGCAGTAAAATCTACATCAGCGGCAAGCACCCCATCCCTTGTCATGTCCTGTAAATGAAGCAGGACAATAATTGGGTGACAGTCCTCCAAGGGTGACATCCATGCTGCAGCTTGTGATGGCACTGGCTGACTAAGCAAAGTCTGCTTTAAAAGAACATAGCTGGAGTGTGCTGCAAGCAGTGCTGTTTTTGACATGAGGCATTAGGGAGAAGTTCTCACTGCTTACTGCTATTCCCATTTCAGGAGTGGCTTTGTGTAGGAGTGAGTGTCTAGTAAGGCTTTTGCATCAGGATGCTAGCTTGGATTTGCTGGATGGATTCCAGTTCAGGCAGTTACCATTTATCTCTGCAAATTTTCCATGCTGTTTCAGTTGGCTACAGAATGATTTTTCATTTCATGTTCAAATCTGACTTTAATAGTTACTTCATACACTTGAGCAATTCCTTTATTTCACACTCAGTGGTGGGTGGAAGGATGTTAAGTAGGGTATACTTGGATCCACTTCAGTGGAAGCTATTATCGTCACTACTAGGGTTGCAATGATAAATAAATCCATGCCAAAGGGAACAAACCAGCAAAACTGGAGAATATTTCATTGTAAAACCTACTGTGGGACTTAGAGTACCCTACTCAATATACCAGCAGCTCATGACAGAAATCTATAGTAACTCCAACACCTTACTAAGTGTTTAGTTATTGAAAAGGTTATTTGTGTTTATGCTAACCCTAGGAAATTACATCTCTCTTCACTGAGAACAAGCTCAGTCTCTGTGACTGGGGCCAAACTCCATCCTAGATGCCTGCAGTTTTACTGACACCCCAAGAGGACTGACATCTTTTTGGCTACTCAAGTTCGTTTACTTCCCAAGTAAACTTTTTTCTTCTCTTATATTCCAGTTGTTGAAATTATTTTGTTAGCCTCTGCTCAAAACTGCGTTTAGCCTTTTCCTCCCACTTTTCACAACTGTTAGGATTATCATCTCAGCAATGTGCAATGTAGGTTCTTGAGATCTGATGTCATCTTGCTTGGCATATGTTACACATTCAAATAAGCTGTTGTGGTGAATAATGCACCATATGTATACCTCCCAGGTTCTCCCAGTATTGTGAGGACTTATCAGTGCTCTAATTATGTACCACTTAATCCAGAATTTTATTATGTAGAGCGTCCAAGTCTAGTGTTGCCAACAGAAATAAAATCCTCATCTCACCCTTTCTTCTCTGCTCTGCATATCAAACCCCAAAAAACTTCTGGGAAAAGCCAACTCTTTTGAAGACCTGATCTTTTGAAGATCCTGTGGGGAATACTGTGGAGATGCTGTGTGCCAGAGTCTGAGATGTTGCAGACCATGACCTCAAGCCTGGTAGAAAGACAATGATCCAGAATGTCCAGACCAGGCAGCATCCACAATGGTGGTTCCACAATGTTATTGCTCAAGCTGCAGGCCATGCCCAGGCCTTGGGTGCTCTTTGAAAAGACACAGCAGGGAATGGTCCCCACTTGGAGACAGCACAACAGGCAGACACTCCACCAAAGGGCCCCTTCCTCCTTTTTGCCAGAGCCTGGGCATCCTGTTACAGAGCCTCCCTTCAGCAAGCCCTGAGCATGACTTCCTTGCCCCTGCCACAGCCTGCTCCCACCACCCTAATTTGATTTTAAAATCCCCAGCAGCCATAGGCACACACAGGCAATGAGGGAGAAGTCATGGCACTGCTAATCCCAAGCCAGAAACACGCTGGAGTGCTGGACTCCTTTTCTGCCTTCTGAAAGAGTTGTGTAACAGGCAGACCCAGGATGCCTCTGCAGGCAAGGGGCTGCAAGTGGTGCCACAACACATCAAGTTCCTGCTCAGATGTCTCAAAAATATCCCATTTTCTGAGAACCTTCTGTAATGTCCTTTCTTGGAGAAGCACAATAATTAGTCCACAAAAGGCAGAGCTGTCCAACTTGTGCTCATGAACAGAAGCATTGGCTGTAATAAACCATGTTATTTTTTCAGCTTTATTACTTTCTTCATGCATGTTACTGGCATCATGTGTTTAAGTGATTCAAATTTAAAAACTTTTAAGCTGTTAGAGAGAACTGGAGTCTGACCACCATTGTGATACCTGATTTACAGTTACCAATACATTCTCTTTTTCCTGGATCCCATTTGCACCCTGGGAAAACACCAGGAACAGATGGTTTACTATCCAAATTTTATAAGCAGTTCAAAGAGGACTAGGCACCCTGCATGCTGCAAACATTTATAGCATAATCTCCTCCTGCTAGCCACAGCCAACTGTGTCAATGAACTTAGCAGTAGGTATGGGGAGAAAAGCTTAAGGCAACACAGTTTTATGAACATACTACACTGTCTTGCACAATATTTAAGATTACAGCTAAAGAGCGGACACAGATGAGAGTTCCATGTCTAGAGCTGAGACTTTAACATTCATGTTAGGTTATTCATCCATACTGGTAGCTAGGAAAATAAATCTTTAATTTCATTTTACCTTGCAGGTGTGAAACGCTCTTAAAGCAGTTTTTGGTGAAGAGTACTTTATCTAGAGTGCATTTTTTTTTTGTCAATGCTGATTTCTTACCACAGAGGCAAAAGTAATGGGAAGGTTTTACTTGCTTGATGGCCTTTGGGCAATTGAAAGGGTATCCTTGGTGGTCTTGCTTTTGCCCAACAAGAGTTAAACGTTACATATCTGCTCCTTCTTTCTTTGAGCAAGACAGCGTGAGAGAGATTCTGGTCAAGATTCTCAAAGCTCAAACAGATGCAGAAAGTTTAAACCCCATCTCCTATAACTACATCTGAAGCGCAAATCAACAAGAATGTCTGTCTTTGTTTGATGATTTCTATGCATGTTTGATTTCTAGCTGTATTTTTTAAGTTCATCAAGAGCTGTACTTCAGCAGACATCACCAATCAATAGAATACACAGTCTAATAGTTTTCTTTCTTGCTTATCTAAAGTGAAAATCTAATGAGTGCAGCACACTCTTTCTTGCAGGTGAAATATTTCCATAGCTTCCTCTTGATATCTGAAAATACGAAAAGCTGTTACAATCAGCATAATGACTCATTTAATAGCTCAAACAGATCTGCTCAGAGATCACTACAACTCATGAAGTATAAGGAATAGGCTCTGTTCCATTAGTTGTAGGAATAGTGGCTTGGAAGAAAAGATTTCATGTCAAATAAATGCTATTAGCTAAAAGCATCCATGCTATAAATGAAGTTTTAAATTTGGAATTTGGTGACAGGTAATGTAATGTGCTCTAGGTTGCAAACAGGCTTTGTTACACAACCTTTACACTGCATTTTTAAACTAAGACACAGGTCTTAGTTGCTGTAAAATGTCCTCTGGTTAACATAGGGTTAGTGATTCAAGAGTAAAGAAGTAATTTTTCAGAGTCAGTACTGAAACAGAGTGACACTGTTTTACTTTTAGGACACAAAACCCAGGACTTGATCAATTGGCTTCATTTACATGTAATATATTTTAGTTTAATATGTACTATATTTTAATATGACAGAGAACTTGGCTTCTGGAATCCAAAGAGAACTGAAGTGCATTTTCTGCTTGTACTGTGACAGCCACCATTTTATTTCATGGAAGAATCTGCAATCACTCTGTTCAAGGTCAGCTGAGAATTGAGACTAATTGTGGTGACAAGGCATCATCAAGTTTGGCACCTCCACAGCAACTGAAATTCTGCTCCTCTTTCCAGAGACCTAAAGACTTTGAAATACCTTTTGGAAAAACTCACACCTCTGCCTCATATGTTTGACTCCTCAGGAAGACAGTTTTTGGTGAAGAAAGAAGTTTGGAAAGGAAGGAAAACAAAATTCACTCATGTCTTTACACGGCAAAGTTTGTTCGAAGAAATTCAAAAGGTGAGTATTAAATCATTAGGAAGGAACAAGATAAAAATCTATTAAATAATGTTTGGGGGTTTTTTGTTTCAGTTTGGTTTGGTTTGGGTTGGGGTTTTTAGGTTTTTTCTTTGGTTTTTTAAACTGTATCATTTTGTCAAGCCCCAGGAAATTCTCACTCTTAAATGTTCTGGGATGAAAAAATTACTGGTTCTCAACAAAAAGAGAACACATGACTTAGAATATCAACCTGCTTGCTCTTTTGAGGAATCATCCAAAATTGCACTCTCCTTTCTGGAACTCTGAGTACCTTTGTCTAGTACAAAGTACTGTAAAAGAATGCACTTTTAGCATGAGGTGCTATAGAACACCTTGGCAAAATCAGGCAGTGGGATTACAGACTGCTGTAAGTGATGAACACACTAACAGGTTCCCATGCAGCATCCTTCCTTTATATTCCTGGACACGTTGTTTGCTGCTCCAAGTCTTTCCTTGGCTCCCGGCTCCCAGCTCCCAGTACAGTACCCTTCTTCAGCTCTTGTCTTGTGACTTCTGAGTGGTAGTGCTGTGAGCTGTAAAAACTCCTTTGCTTTCAATTTTGATAGATTTGATCCCATCAGCAGCTGAGGTCTCCAAGGGCACCTTGGGGGTCAGTCTCAAGAGGTGATGCAGCTGCACATCAGGCTGGGATATATCTGAGCACTAAAGACCCTTTGTCTTGCTTCAGCATACAAGTGCATGACTGAGGAGATAGTAAAACACAATAAGAAAATTTAGGTAAGTCCTAAATGCATACTGTTTTTTAAGAACAGTATTTTAAGCTTCAGGCCCCCCAAAATAATATTGTCCTTTCAAAAAAGCTTTCCTAAGGGTTTGCCCCTGATCAGTAATTTTGTTCTGTGAGTTAAACAAGAGAAATGCATACATGCATACTAAATTCACTGTGTCCTCATTCATATGGAGACTCTAGGAACACAGCCTGTTTTCCTTCCAAAAGGCAGCATCCTTCCTGCCACACCAAGCACTGTGGATGTACCTGAAGTTACCAGAAATTTCTTGCAGAATTCAGATAGTGAATAATTGAGAAGGTCCTGGAAAAAGGATGGAGAGCAGAGGAGCACAAGTGATACAAGTGCTTATGTCAGGTCAAGCCATCTCATCTCTTCAGTGTTGGTGTTTGACCTGTGAAAACATTGGAAGCTTCTGCAAAAATGCACCAGAATAAACTGATTTTGTAAAAACATGGAGATGGAAAATTGGGAGTACGTTGATAAATCTGCCATCAAATGTAGTCAGAAGAAATAAGGAGCAATCTAAATTCACCTATGTCAATTTAAATTGACTGTATATCAGTTCTTTCCAGGGTGTGTCAGCTTCATATAAAGAATTTCCTAACTTTTTTGTAGGGATTATCTCAAATAAAGTTTCAGGAAGATATCTGGTAAAATCTACAACTAAAGGAAGTGTTATTAAAGCTGAAAACACACAGATGAGTTACTAAAACCTCAGGCCACACTAAACCGACTGAAAAATACTGAAAAGGATATTATTATTATTCAGAACTAGCAGCTAATTGCTTAATGAAAATTAGATGGTTTACATACTGTGGTAATTTCTGAGAACATAGCCTATTTTATTTTGTTCAAATGGCCTTTGGAGGAAAAGTGGTCTGGTTTTGTTCTGTACTGGCCCATTTATGGCAATATGCTATTTCAATAATAGCTCTAACAGATCAGCAGATGCAGTGAAGCAATGCAGGATCTAAGGCTGTCAAAAACCCTTCAAATAGCCTGACAATTCAGGGAGCAGATGTCATTCTGGCACTTACTGTTTCTTACTTCAAGAATACATTTGTGATTCAGGAAGTAAGATGTTCTCTCTATGACAGTGGACAATTTTCTTAATGGTGAACAAAGAACCTCTCAAAACTGATTTTTCTTTATGTCAGACTTTGCCAAGCACAAGAAAAGAACAGAATACAAGAATTCTTTGCACCTGAAATGTGAATTAAAAACTTGAGAGTAGAAAATGCAGTGTTATGCAGATGAGGGCAAGACTTTTCTATGAGCACATGCCCTTACTGTGAAGGAGGTAAGGAAATCTTCCTTTGCTCTGCCAGATAAAACAGCAACCTCATGGTCTCCAAAGATTTTCCAGACTACTAATCACTTTAGAAGCTTGGCGAGTACTTCACCCAGCTCTGGAAACCAACCCCTTGTATTTCTCAGGAACACCCACTTCTCCTGCAACCGGATGAGTCAGACAGCATCCAGGAGCTTCATTCCAGGAATCTGGCCCACTCAGAAACCAGGAGAGAAGCACAGAGAACCGACATTTTCTTGATAAAAGGGAAAGCAGAGTGAGCAGTGAGCAAACACTCTGGACAAAGTCTACCCTGAACAAAAGGCCCTAAACATCTGCCCCCACTTTTCTATCACTAATGTCACACCTTCCCTCATCTAAGCTGTGCATCAGGCTTCTTTCAGAGTCAATCCTTGTCACAGCTATGGGGGAATTTCTGATGTCCCAAGACAGGGCATCCATATTTATTTGCCTGATCTCTTAGCACCAACCGGTTATTAAATCCCAGGACAAAAGCTGCAAAAACAGGAATGGTAACATCCTAACATGTGTTGGAACTTCCCAAAGTAAACACGATGAGCAATTATATGGGCAGCTGGCAACTTCAGGTTCAGTCTTCCTCCATCTGGTGGGACTGCAGGAGAGCAAACTGGCACAGTGCCAGTGTCAAGATACAGCAACATAAATCAGGAGCCTTCTACACCAAATTGACATAAGCATACCTAAGTGTGACCTGAGGCTGACCCAAGAGAAAGCCAAGCTGGTAATTTGAGGAGAAATGTGGGTAGTGCCCACTGTCTTTCACTGAGGGACTGTCATTTCAGCTGTCCTAGCTCTCTGTGGAGTCTCTGGTGGAAATTGATGTCTACTGATCAGGGCTACAAGCAGCACAGAGCCCTTGGGGATTGCTGTCATGACTGCCCATTGCTGGAGGCAGTATCTAGGAGATAAGGTGCCTCCCACAAAATATTCTTCAGGAAAAAATAAAAAAGTATTCTGTCTCCTTCAGTCCTTTTGAGCATATCACTCCGTTGCTATGTTCTCTGCATTGGGTGCCACTGATTGCCAATACCATTTCAACACTTTGTCTTCCCTCTGTGAAGACAGCTACCTGGCTCAGCTAAAATAAGGACACCAGATAAACGGAACAATCCTTGTGTGCAGCTAAGAAAGCAAACAGAACAGATGGGAAACTGCTTTCTTACCCCATGGAAGCCAAGGGGATTTCTGAGTTTTTCATATCCTGCACCAAGGAAACAGGACCTTTCAGGGATTTTTGTGAAAAATAAGGTACCTCTGCCCACTGCAGAGAAGCTACTAATCCACTGGCTCAGACACTTGCCAAGAGCTGTGGAGCAGCCAAAATGAGTTCTCACTTTCCTTAATTCAGAGCAGACAGCTGAAATCCCTTTCCCACGTAATCACAGAGTATCAGCTGTTCCAGGAGAATTTGTGCCTGTTCTGTATCCATCAGTTCCCTTCCCTCTCCTCCAAATTTCTATCTGGGTATGAGCAATCTTTCCTGTCCAAATCACTACATTTCTTTGTAGAACATGTAGGTGTAAAGAATTAGCTTTTCCAACAGCAGTTTCAGCAGGACATGTGTCACTGGCCATGGACATGCTGTAGCTCTTCCTCTTACCATGAGCAGTTGTGTGTTGGTCTTGCGTGGCTTGTGTGGTAGAAGTGAATTTCTCTGAGAAGCTGCTAGAAGCTTCCTCCATGCCTGGCAAATCCAATCCGTGGCTGGCTCTGAGAACAAGACACGCTGCTAAGCCAATTAGAGAAGTTGGTAACGCCTCTGTGATGACGTATTTAAGAAGGAAACCAGAATGGTGTGCAGTTCTTCTGAGGGGTGGGGAGGTGCTGAGGCCATCCTAGCACCACAAGTGACCTTGTGGCCAGCGAGCCTTGCCTGTCTGGCCACCTTTAGCCAGAATCACACGGAATCACAGAATTTCTAGGTTGGAAGAGACCTTCAAGATCATCGAGTCCAACCCAAATGCCAGATGCACTGAGGGCAGAATGGCAGAGGAGACAGCAGTGGCTTCTCCTTTGCTGCAGGGTGAGAGATGTAGAATGGTGCCAGAGCTGTGGCTGGCAGGGCCACATGGCCATTGGTGGGAACAGGGCGAGCTGTAGGAATGTATTTGGATAACTTAGGCCATTCCCTGTACCAGCCAAACTGTTTGTAGATAAGAAGACATCTGCAGTCTTGTTTTTCAGAGTTCTCAGGAATTCATTGAGGCTGCTGGAACAACAACAGGTCTAAAAATAATAATGGAGAGCCTGGGAAAGTATCTACAGAAAATGCAAAACTTAGAGAACACACAATGTGGTAATGGACAAGACCAACTGGGTGCCGTGAAGGATGTGTGCCTGCCTTATGGACAAATGACTTAACCAATCAAGAGACACCTGTATGTGTGGACAGTAGTACTAGAAACTATAACTGTGGCTTAATGTAAACAATCAACCAGCTTCTGTTGGAATCATATTGATTTGTTTATTTCAGTGGCCCATTTCCCCCTGCAGCGAGTGGCTCCTCGGCATGGACCCAGAGGAGATCAACCTTTCAGCACTGAGAAATACTATAAAAACTTTTCAATTGGTAAAACTTGAGAACAACAGTACCTATGTGTGGAGGTTTNTTTTCAGCCTCCAGGGTTCCAAAACCTGTGGACAATAATTTTCTTCCAAGTCAGAGAACAGGAAAAGGTGAAGACATGTGAGGAGAACCAACATGGCAGCACTGAGATCAGTAAAGAAAGAGGGAAAGGAAGTGCTCCAAGCACCAGAGCCAGAATTTTCTTCTGCAAACTGTGGTAAAAGACTTAGTTAAGTAAGCTGTCTCCCTGCAGCTCCCTGGGTTCACAAGAGACATGCAGAGGTCTACAGAGCGAGTGGATGCCAAAAGGAGCTAAAAAACCTGCAGTCACATGGGCAAGTGACTCACAGGCAACATTTTGGGGAAGCCTGTTTTGCCCATGAGAAGGACTCATGTTTGCAGAAGATTGGGTGGGACTGTTGCCCAAGAGAAGAGAACCAAGTTTGAGAAGTTCACAGAGACCTGTCTCCTCTGTGGGGACCCCACAGTACAACAGAATAACAACCCTTTTTCCCTGAACGAACAGAATAAAATTAGAAGTGATGAACTGACTAAAAAACCCCATGTTTTGTCTCCCCGCTCTGTCAGTGGGAAAGAAGGAGGGGCTGGGAAGAAAAAGTGTCCTAAAAGTTTATTTTATTTCTCATTACCCTCTTTTAAATCTGTTAATAATCAATTTTTCTTTATACCTTTTAAATATGAGCCTGTTTTGCTCTTAGTGTTTTCTCCTAATCCTTATCTCAACTCATGAGCCCTTTGGGTTTTTTTCCCCTCCTCTGCTCAACTATAGGAGAGGAGAATGAATGAACAGTTTTCACAGACACTATTTCAACCTATGTATTTCAAGCATGGCATTGTCAACCAGTGTCACAACAAGTTGTAACACACTACTGAAGAAATTTTCAGAGATGTCTTTCACTAGTGGTCACAACTCAGAACAAAACAAACTGTGAACATACATAGCCCAGCACATGTTCAGTGTATGTTACTTTTCACCAGAGCAAATGACAATACAAGTAAAATGGACTCCACCTCTATCACCTGAACATTGCTTTGGGTAAGCCAGAGCTTTTCAGAGATTTCCACTTTCTTGTTTGTGCTCTCCCCCTCTCACCTCTCTGTTCCTGAAAACAAAAACTGTGAGGTGTGTGTGTGTGAGTTGGCAGGCTGCCAAGCTGCCCTTGTCAAAACGGCTTGGTAAATTTGATCAGAGCACCGAATGTTTACACAAGGATTGCTTCTACTTAATGAGCTTCTTGATCCTCAAGGCATATAATTTCTATGCACTGAAGGCTTAAATGAAGGACCACATTCTGAATTTTGATAACAGTAAATCACCAACAGGACCCATATGCAACATTTGAACATATACAAATTTGGAACATTGACATTCATGATGAATTAAACCCATGTGATTTTAAAGATAAATGTGCAAAAGGGAGGTGAAAAGCACTGAGGAACATCCTTATGCCATGCGCTGATTTACTGCAAGATCTTACTTGCTCTGGAAGTACAGTGATTTGTGATTTCAGCTTAACTTTTCATGAAATGCAGGAAACCTTGCTCGCCTGGTCCTGCACTGAGGCAGACTGACCTAGCACATTACGAATAATTTTTTTTTTCCAAGCTTGCAGCAAGCCACTGGATTCCTCCCACGTTTTGCCCACTAGAGCAGTATATTGTGACTCTTGATGCATGATCCCAAACACCATGACACTCTTAAAACTCTGACAAGTCATTGAGGGTGAAAACAGATGCCATTGATGCCTCTCCCTTGATCACCGTTTCTTTCCTTCTCCTTCCTAGGTTCTCATTCCAACCTGATCTGATATGTTTAGGCAGCTGGGATCTATTCCTGGGAACTTTGCTCCAGGCACAAACAGCAAACCAGCATGGCACAGATAACCCCAGACTTACTTTTCCCTTCTTTGCTTTAACACATCCCTGACACGGTGCAAAAACCTCACTTGACATCCTGGCAGCTACTTCTGATACAGAGCTCAGCTCCAGAACAGGCTGCCCCTGGCCCTCACCTCTGCTGGGCAGGTCTCTGTTGGGTGAGGAGGAGACCAGAGAGTGGGGCTTGGCCTCTGCCCTGCTGCCCAGACCAGGACACAAAGCACTGCAGGAGCATTAAGCCCCACATCACCATTGCCCTGGCCATTGGCATGGCTGGGTCTCACACAGATGCAGAACAGCAGAGTTGCTGAGAGGCCTCCAGGCAAGATATCACATACCATATGCCTGGCAAGTGGCTGGGCATGGGGAGTAGCTTCTCACCAAGAAACATGCACATGATCAACTATTTAGGACAGCTTGCTGCCAACTGCACAGGCCATCCAGATTTTTAAGCTACAGTATAGTTGGTCAAGCTAACAT
>VXBB01007620.1:6912-17987 GCA_013399915.1 Illadopsis cleaveri | reverse complement strand
ATTTTTTTCTTAATGGAGTGTTATGCCATGTTAGTGAAAGTGATGTGACATCATGAATGTGTAAGTGTATATAAAAGCCTAAGATAACAGTATTTTCAGAACAGGGAGGGGAGGGGAGGGGGGAGAGAGGAGCAGGGGAAGGGAGGGGCAGACATTTTTAAAGCAGTCTTAGAAGTGTTAAATAGCACATATTTGTAGCTATTCAGTTGTAACCTTTTTCACCTCATTTTTTCTGGAATATATATATATTCCCACAACCAGGTGACACAGAAAAACACAAAATAGCCCTATGGATATCTATGTACAGCTTTCACCAGAAAATTCCTTGGGAGTGGGGACATTAAATTTGCAACCTGCCGAAGTGGTCCACTCCACTTGTGGCCGGCAGCTGGGTAAGCTGCTTTCAAAGGTCATATCTGTTCCTAGCCACCACCTTTCCAGGAGGAGAGCAAGGATGACGAGGCTCATCAGCTGCTGTGGTAGCAGCAAGGCCCTGGAAATCCACTGCTATATCCCACACTCGCACATTGCAGATGTGAGCAACAGAAGCCAGAAGTGAACTTGTGAACCTGAAGTATTTAGAGACTGCAGAGCTGCAGAAGTTACAGCAAGCAGCCAGTGCTCTGCACAGGAAGCAGGTTGCATACAGTGGTTCCAAGGTCACACCACTGCTGTCTGCGCAGAAGGCTGCCTGACTCCTTGTGTTTCAGACCATGCACCAGCTCAGGCAGTGGAGGAAAAGCCAATCACCATGGCAGGTTTTTATCTTATGGTAGAGTTAGGCAGCCAGGACTTCCTTTGAACAGAGCAGACACAGCACACGTCCAGGACTCAATTCTTAGGTATCTGCTCTAAGGAAACAAATCACACCTCCATCCCATCTTTCTCCTCTACCCAGAGGAGCAGCTTTGACTACCTCAGATGCAGAGAGATATTCAAATGACCCCACCCTGGAAAGCATTCACCTCCCAGCTTGAGAACTCAGGCACACAAAATATGCCAGCAAACTCACAGGCAAGCCTGAGTTACCAGGCCAGGGATGACACTGCCCACATAAAGGACTCTGGGTTTGAATTCACCTTGGACAGAAAGTAAAATAAGGAAGTGAATGCACAGTCATGCACATTTCACTGGTTGCCTGGGATGGTGTGCATGACTGCAGGCAATGTTTGCTGTGATCTCCAGCCCTGTTGTCCTCTGCCATCAAGTGAATGAAGCTCCTTGAGCATTGGTTTACCAAAATTTCAGACTGGCCCAATCACACTGCCCAAATCTCACATTTAGTAAGATCAGCAAATGTGTGCCTCCTCTTTCCCTCTTTCCCAAGAGCAGTTGTGTTGAAAAAAAGTAATGATCCTGAAGAGGTGTGATTAAAATTTTAAAATCTGATCTCATGGATATGCTAAGTTGCTTCAATTTCTTGTCCTAGCAGTCAGCAGGGTTTTTGTTTCATTTTTAATGGACAAGATAAACTTTTCTACAAGGAAAAAAGAAAAACACTCAAAAGACTCAACGTATATACCACAAAAAACTCTACCAAAATTCCACAAAAAATCCAGAATTTTAATCTTGGAATAACAATCCTTTTTACAAAGAGATTTTATAGGTTGAGTGTATGTATTCAGAAAAGCAACAAACTAAGGCATATTCTCCATAGCTGTGTATATAAAAGAAAAGCTCCGGAAAGCTATGTGATTCGGTCTCACGTAAATCTTGTCAAGGTACAGGCAGTAAAATTATAAACATTTAAATTACTTTTCCACGTAATGGACTGTCAGTTTATACAGTTATCATGAATATGAGCTAAATTAGTTTCAAACTGCTGCAACAAATACTCTAGTAAGAGCATGAAGCTTGAAGAGTATTTTAAAGTGCTCATTAGAAACCCAACATTTCAACTAAGAAATGTTAAAGATATTACATTCCTGACATATCAAGTCCAAAGGTACAATGTGTATACATTCTACCATCTTGTCTTCACAAATAGGAAGTAATTTATCAGTGTATCTCGAACACGACTAGTAGCCAAAGGGAAGCTGAAAGACTTTTGTTTTGAAAACCACCCCCCCGAGCAGTTATCCCACACATACAGCTATCTGAATTCTGTATCCCAAGCACTGCCATTTTGACTGATTTCCTGGTCTAATTCCCTTTTCATCTACTCATGAAGCACCTGCCAGTACTTTGCCAGTAAAAAATTACAGCATCTCATTTGTAACAGAATTGCTTGGGTCTCTAAAACTGGCAAGGCTTCTGTTAAAGACAAAATATAACAGAAGAGAAAAAATATGCCCTGCAATATACCACAGTTTGCAAAGAGAAAAGAGCTCTGAACTAGACAGACCATCATACAACAAAAATTTTAACAATTTTTAGTTTAAATTTTGAATTAACTGTAGTGCTTATTAAAAAAAATAAGACAAAACTAATTAAAAGGCATTTGTGACACATTTAAAAGCCTACATCAGCTTTCTTAACAAGCCCTAACCAGTCCCTTTCAATCCATAGATGCAGTACGTTTGCTAGTCAAGTCTTGTCCTGACAGTCAAATGTCTCCATCCACTACAAGTTTTCTGTGATTTTGACTTAACAGTTTTGCAGCATGTGGTATTATTCTGTGCACAGGTTAAGCCTGTTTCACAAAGAACTAATACGAGGTACTGTGAAATGTTAGCATTGTGCATCATTTTAATCCCCATAGCACACATGCTTTTCAATAATCCCCTGCAATACACAACATGACAAATTTTCAAGGATAAAAACAACCATAAAACACAACTCCCAGGTTCATTAAAGCACAATAAAAATATTTACCTTCCTGTCATTTTTTTCATTTCTCAGTTGCCATGAATGGCAATGTTTTGTCTTTTCAGAGTTTGCAACTGGACTTTGTCCTCTTCAGACAGAGTGTACCCGCTCATATACAGTAACATGATTACAGTAAAATCAAGACCCACAAAATAAAATAACAGTGAACATTCCGTAAGTAGATTTTTACCTTTACGTAAACATTTCTGCTAGGCTAAAGGCAAAAATATGCTGTACAAAATCATGTTAACATCTGCAGTAATAAGCTTGGTTTAGCTTAGCTTAGCTTCAGAGTAGTGTGTGGCCAGCCTGATCTATGCAATTTCTTTACAGAACAGGTAGACAGAAGATTGTAAAGCTCTATTTCTTCTCTACTTGTACCCATTAGCATATTCTTCCCTTGCAAAACATTCATGTGAAAAAAAATTTACTGTGGCACTCAGTTGAGTTACAAAACACATGTGCATGGGCAACAAGAGATGTCAAGGTGATAAACGACTCATTGGGCTGCTTTCCTCTCCACCTGCAGCAAGCTTGAGCGTGGTGAGCTTACGAGGGGGATGCTGAGGACTCCTCCGAAGGGTGTCGTCCATCTGCAGAGAAACAATGAGAGCCGGATCTGGCAACAGCAGAATATAGATCACACAATTAGTCTCATTTCTCAGGGCTGCCATCATTAATAATGGGTTGGTGTATGCTTACTGTCAGGACCAGCAACAAACTGGTGGTTTGTTTTCTTTCCACTCCAAAATATATGCCTGTGTTAGAGCTGCTAATCATTCCCTTACATATGGTGCATCAAAACCAGGGCACCTGGCTGTGCTTCTGCTTGAGTTGTTTGGTCAAGATTACTGAAGGAAGCAACACCAGTTCTAAGAGGTCAAATACTGTACAATAACCAAATGCAGTGAGAAGGTAGATCAAGAGTCAAACTGCTAACATCAAGGGATGCTTCTGTATATTCAGCACTATTCAAGAATAAATCTTTTGAAATCAGAAATGTTCTGGAGATGCTGAGTGAATTTGTATTAGTTACACATTTCAAAAAGTACTTAATAAAGCACTTGTGTTAAGACCTTTTCAAAGACAGGTTAAGATTAATCTCTGACTATAAACAATTTACATTTTCATAGGAAATCACTCTAATGCCCTATATGTAATGTGGTCTGAAAATGTTCAGTTGGTACAGAAGAAAAGCACAAGGGAGATCTGCAGAGGCTGCCTAGTCTATTCCATCTCTTCAAGGCAGGATCAGATTTTCCTCAATCATGCCTGACCAATGTCTATGTAACCCATTGTTTAAAACTTTCACAGCCACATTTCAATGCCAGAAAGAGCATCAATACCTGATGCTACAGAAGCTGATCACAATTAATGATCTATTTCAGACACTGATCTTTTTCAGGAAGAAATGCCTTCTAGCCTTTCAGTTAGAGTGTTCTATCTGCATGAAAAGGCTAATTCTTCACAAGTATTTTTCAGGTAAGTCGTATAGCTTTTGATAGGTGCTGAGTGACAGCCTTAGAAACAAAGAACATAAGAAAAAACAGCTAGATGTGGAACAAGCAGGAGAAGAGTGACTGCTGGTTGGTTAGTTACTACAACATGCAGCTGAGAGCAAGGAAAGCTGGTGATCAGCCTTAATTTGCAGGACCATTTCTGAGTTTTGACCAATACATTTGCCTCCTTCTTTGCTGAATGTACGCTTGTGGAAAGACACCACTCCTCTGTTGGTGTGTACACCTGCAAGACAACGTTCTTTTGGTTGTATTAAAAATACTTTTATAGAGCAATGCTTCATTAATTCCTCCTTCCAATGGATGTAATAATCTTGCCGCCTCTCTACACAATGTAACTCACTAGAAAAGAAGTAATTAAAATAAAGTCCACTGCACAGTTGCAATTGCCATGCCAGGATATCTGTGAACAAGTAACCACAACAAAGCAGCAAAATTAAAGATACTGAAGCAAAAGTAACCTTTTCAATCAAGTTGGACTCCTTGTTTACAAGCTGTGTGAGTTTCTGCAGATTAGCATCTGCTGTATCCTGTCCAGCTGGAGAATGGCCTGGAGAGTGAAGGCAGAAAGATGAAGAGTGAAAAGGTATTTACAGAAGCTTTCAAATTCTTAAAAAATAAACTCACACTGGACAGAGAGTTCATGCTGTATTTTTACACAAAGAAGAATTTAAGTGTAAAAGCCATTCCATGTGAGAAAATCAGGAGTACTAAGTGTGAGCCTTAAGATTTTGCCAATGCTTGACAGAATCTAAAACTGAGTATTAATACTTGCTTTTAATTTTGAATCCTTTCTGCCCAACTTTAGAAATTTCTTCATTTCCCCACAGAAAGTCTAGCATAAACTACATGAAATCTAATTTGCCTTGGTTCACAAATGGAATCCTGGAGTACTAATCCCAACAGGAGTACAGATGACAAAAAGGAGAAAAGAAACACAACTTACCTGAGACAGTTAACCTGAAGTAGCAAGTTAAAATATCATCACAAAATCGACACAGATTGGGAAGCTGTTTCAAATGCTCTTGCAACTGTACCCTTGGGAAGCAAACTTTATAAACTGGTGCAAGGAAACCAAACACGAAGGCATCCAAGGTAGTAGGCCTAAAAGGAGTGACACAGGAAAACACTGAAGTGACTCAAGATAAGATTTTGAAGACTTCTACAACCTAGTTTTCTGTGCATGTCCAATACAACTCAGTACAGAATACAGTCAGCCCTTCTGTCATTCCATCTTTGCCTATCAACCTGGTAAATGCTTTGTACCAATTTTCAGCATCCAACTTTAAATCCTTTCAGCATCTCTTAACAAGAGACATGCTGGCAAGCTGAAACAATAATGTCAGCATTACAATACAGTTATGCTATCCCATACACTGATAAGCAAGCCACTCTAAAACACTTTTCTGGCACCACAAAAGTCATGCTGGGAACCAGGGGACCAGGATCCTCCCTCATGGAGTGGTCCAACTTCAACAGCTGAAGAACAGATCATGCTTTTCAGGACCTGTTGGCCTGTCTGCTTCCTGCTCTGCATACATACCACAGGAATAGTGTTCCTGGACCTATGCCCTTCTCCCATGAGGGCAACAGTAACACCTCAGCCTAAAGCTTTTTTTCCCTACATACAAAGCCAGGAGGTGACATTCAGTGGCCAAAAAAGCGTTCTCCAGTGCACCTCACATTTTCTTAGAAGCTATGGGCAGCACTTCCCTCCCTGTAGAAAAAAGCAGGGTAAGAGAGACACCACATTGACTCAGTCTGATGACCTCGTTTGTGCCCTGTTTGCTCATTCAGATTTATCTGAAAAGCAGAGTGTGAGACATAAAATGCTGGGAAGCACCTTTAACATTCTGGCAGGTTAAAAAGAAAAAAGAAAGTTCAAGTGTTCACAGAGTGGTGTGGTACCTTTTTTATTAGTCACTTACCAAAATAATTTAAAAAAAAGAAAATCACACTCACGCATCTCCAAAGAAAAACTGAGATGTTCCCAACCTCTTCGACAGGAGATTTAGGCATTCCTTGGCATCCCTGTATATCTGATGAGACACAAGACTGTCTAAGAGCCATAGGTGTAGCCAGGCTGGTATGCACAGCACCATTTGACAGTTTGACAGTGTGCTAGACTGTTTCAGTTCTTATCTTTGACAGAACCAGCTTACAAATTCCTTACTGCACAACACATACCTGTGCTTCCACTTCAGTGAGGCTGTAGAGTGGAGGGCCTCCCTTGGTCAGCAAGATCCTGTTCAGTGCTTCCCTGGACATCTTTCCAGGCAGATACAATCTCAGGGGGAAGGCAATCCTTGAGGCAAACCATGGCTTTGTCACACTGCAGTAGTTTTCAGCCTCAACCCAGAAAGTGTGCAGCTGTATCAACATGAGAAAATATATAACTGAAATTTGAATTACATGAGTAGACACCTCGTGACACTTGATACGCAAGACCTCTCTCAGAAAAGCAGAAGAACCAGGAATTACTGTTATTTAAGGCTATCAGGCTCTGTTGAGGAATATACTAATCCTCTGACTGTAGGAGTACATGAGTAAGGCAATAGTTACCTTTCAAATAAAGAAAAACACCGAAGATATTACAGAGATCTATATGCATCTGCATAAAATTATGTATGTACTATGTATGTACAGATACATTCACACACACACACACACAAAGTATATTGAAAATAAATTACTAAAAATGTTGCAGATATACAGCATCAGGTTTGAACTGCCTGGAATTTTGTTTTTAAATTTTATATAAATCTTTTAATACTAGATACTATGAAATTATGAATTTGAAACCATGGTCAGATGAAAAGCTGAATATGATACCATCTGGTCAGAGTATTTTTCCCTGTACAAACTGAAGCCAAAGTCATTCAAGAGACTCAGTGTCTGTAGGTCTTACAGCTCTAATGTAATTACACTGAAATATTGAGGGCAAATGGCCACGTCTTATTTAGAACTGAAAAACTAAGCTAGTGATGGACATTGTAATTTATTAGAAGTTTTAACTCAACAATTCAAAAGGCTTTCAGTTGTGTGTCTCACATCAGACACATCTTAATCAAGGGTTTTTCAGAAAATCAAATGAAACAAAAAATGGCCACAATAAGGTGTTTTCAGGATACAGTTTTCCAAAGACCAACAGAAAAAAACCCCTAAGTACGTGTCCTTCTAAAATGTCTTTCATAAATCTACTATTATTACTTGACACTCCACAAACACACACTTATTTCCTTTTCAAAAGTTGCTAGGCAGTATTTCCAAAAACCAGACCAACAAAACAACTATGTTCCAGCCAGGGCTGTGGCTGAGAGATTTTTGTATCTCTCACATTGAGCACCTCTTACAGCATTCAGTTCCAAGTATTTTGACCATTACAAAGTATTTATTAATATTTACCAGAGCAGGAAGCAGTTTCTCTTCAAGTAGTGCAATATATGCCAGTGTATCAGCTCCTTGTTTTGCAGACAAATCATAATCAGCATTGTATTTCTATGAATTAAAAAAAAAAAAACCAACAGATTTACAGAGAACTTTCAAGAAACATTATCAATGGAAAGTTACAGCAAACTTAATACCTATCAAGGCAGTAAGTATATAAACAATTTTTGGAATAGAAAGCATGCACTCACTAGAATTTCTGTTTTTCAGACCAGCTCTGCCAAACCTTTTTTTCCACTTTCCCATTCCTAGAGCTTTAGGCCCTCCTATTTCCAAAATAATTTTTGTGTCTCCTTCCTATTTGTTTCCAAGCAAATGTCCAGTGATACAGAGGCAATTTTTCAATACTCAGGGATGCAGCAAACCTCTGGTAACTCTCCATTAGTATTTTTCAAGAAGCATCTGTCACCTCAGCAGGTGTAAGCATAAAAAAAGGCATGCATTCTGTATTTTGCTTTTAATGAACATTCTAAAAGTTAAGAAATTGGATGGTAACAATGTAAGGGAATAAATATATAGCTAAATTAATGCAGTTACTGACTGAACTTTTAATTCTAACCCTGGATTCTTCTAAGATACACCATAAGGATTGAAAAATCGGGGCGGGGGGAGCGGTGGGAATGAGTAGATTCCCTTCATTAATTTATAAACAGAGAGCCAGTGCTGACACTTGAACACCTGGAAAGCAAGCGTACAATTGTTATACTTTAACATAAAGAGGGCTTTTCCCCCCAACATTATGGAATCCTTGTTATTCACATGAATAACAAGTTCAAATTCAATCCAAATGAATCTGAAACTTCAGATTTTCAAAACAACTGTCTAAAATTCCAACTCAAACGCAGTTTTCAGATTCTGTTTTTCTCCCCATGAAGTTTTAAGTTTCACTAACATGGCATTCAACAGATCATCTGACCACACAGGAACTGCATTTCTAATGTAAAAGTAGAATAGTGGGCTAGTGCTCCATCTTAAGAATAAAAAGATGATGCCATGGTTTATTAGATATCATTATACTTTGTGGAAAGAAAAAATTGTACAGCTTTATTCTTTGTGTACAAAACATTAAGAGCCCTACAAAGGGCAAGCAAGAGGCAATAACATGGTGCCCATCAAGAAATGCCTGCAGACATTTTTATGTTACAAGCTATAGAAAAAATACAAAGATTAAAAACAATGCTGTATGTATTATCTCTCAAAAAAGAGCACTGGGAACTGACCCATTTAAACTGTTAACCTAAACTATGATATCCCAGGCCTGCAAAGTCATAATGACATTAAAAGTGTTATAATTACAAGAAAGGTGATCAGTAAGAAACTGCTTAATTAGGGACAGCTTGTTGTCCTTTTCAATTAATTTATTTATGCTTATTTTTAAATCTCACACAACTAACGATCTAACTTTTAAAGAGCAATTTCTTATCCACCATTTTGCAATTCTCATGCATGGATGAGAAAAGCATCTAGGTTTTTGGAAGCCTTTATCAGTGTACAAAGGAGACATACGTGAGTCACTGCAAGTCAAAGAAAACAAATCTTTTTGAAAGAGATCTACCTGCTTTCTTAGGAAGTTTAGTATTTTTGCTGGCTGAGAAATAACAACGTCTTCTGACACCAGGACTGGCAGATCTCCTAGAAGGCATAAATAACACAGTCAACTATTTGTATGGATGTATACTTTTTCTAATTAGAAAGCATTCAGCCATTGTATGTATTTTCCTTTTCTCAATAGCATGCTCTGATTTTCCTAACATGTAAACATAAACATAAAATTTTACTTCATTTCATAGCAGGAGAGTTCCACGGAGGTCACAAATACTCTTAGTCTATAGTGGCCTTTACTAATAATAAACATAAAAAAGGGCAACATCAAATCAGACTGAAGCCAATGTTTTTTGCTAGGTATCCAATACTTTGAAAACCAGGCTACTTGCCTGGATTTCAGATGTTCATCTTAAGACAAAAATTCCAACTCAGTCCAACTGCCCTCTCAATTCATCTACCTCTGAGCCTCTTTTCAACTTTTCTTCTCTCCTTCCCCTCCAAATCCATTTTAACCATCTTTTTTCTCTAGCCTTGCTACAAACAATGCCCAAGCTACCACTGCATAACCATGAATTACTCAAAGAACTAAGTACTTCCCCTCTGCCAGAAGGTGACTGGACAGCCTTTAGTCATAAGATTGCAGGGTCAAAGCCTGTAGAGTGCAAAGTCTCTGTAACAGGGGCTGCCTCACAGCACATTCACAACAGAACTGCCAGAATGAGCCCAACAGGATGGTGCTAAATAATATTAAAATATCAATTATCACCAACACTTCCTATACAAACTGCTTTCTTAATTCATTTTATGTATTTTCCTTATGAGGATAGCCACCAAATTTCTACCAAGTCCACCCAGTTCTTAGTGTTTTCCCCTAACATAAAACAACACACGGAAAAGCAAGAGCCAAATGCTCAACTTCTGCATACAGAACTGCCTGAACTGATAATGTGGTTAAGTAAAAGTGACAGAGGACTTTAACCTTGCAGTGATTTTACCTCTCTTAAATACACCAAGACAATAATTGTTGAGCAAACAAATAAGCAATGAATAGAAGCATCCAAAACAAAGAAGTCGTCTCTGACAGCTTACCTTCACCGTTTCTCAGCCAAACCCTCCAATTCAGCATGACATCAAACACCCCAGCTAATGTAAGCTGTACCTGCTGAAGCTCACATTCCACTTTCAACTGTACCAACCCATTAAACTACAGGTAACTAAAGAGCTCTTCCATATACAAGTCTAGTTACTGCCTTTATAAATATGCAAAGTGCAAAAAGCTTGCAAATTTGCTTTCACTATACCATCAACTTAGGCTGCATGACTGAAGCAGTTATGTTGGCATTCCTGCTTTGTTAACTGCCTGTTGCCTCACCCATACACATTTTAATAAACTGTCCTCTGCAGCACCTTATTTATGACTTCCCATTATTTCATTCTCACAAATTCATCATACTTGATCATGTGAAGTCATTTAATTGGGGCAGACTGTACTCATGAACACAAACATAATGCAAACACAGAAACTGGGACCTACATTTATAACACAGCTGTGATTAGATAATAAAGGCTGCAAAAATGGTACCTTTCGGAGCTCTCCAGGTGTTATTTATAGTATTCACTGTCAGGGGAGCACCAGAAAATTTGGCGTAAGCCTGCAATAAAGATTGGAGGGCAGGGGAGAAAACCTGTCACAACGTGTAAGAAAAGCGTAAAACAGAGCTTTAGAAGTTGTGCTGAACACCTCCGTGCACTGAGGAC
>VXBB01007619.1:254068-291719 GCA_013399915.1 Illadopsis cleaveri | reverse complement strand
AAGTTCTGTGATTCTGTGAAATTTTGCCAAGTTTCCCTTTGTTTTATGGGAGCTGGCTTCAGTGTTTGAGCACAGTGGTAGCACATGGTGCATCCAAGCCATCTCCAAGTGAGCTTCAGATAGGAAAACAAGCAGTGGGTGTATGTCAAAGGGAGGGCAGGAGGCACAGGGGTGGCTTGGAAGGAGAGGGAATAAGAAATAAATGAAGGATTGTAATGCAAACAGAGGAGATCTTCAGGGACAGTTTCAGTCTTGAAGCCGAAATAATTCATCTTTGTCAGAGAGCTCAGGTCTGGCAGTGCCCGGGTGCTGAATCATATTGGTCCTCACCTGGTATCCTGCAAGGAATGTTACCAGCCCTGGATGGTTTCGTTGAAAGAAGGAGATGTCTGTGTCTGATCAGATGCCTTTGTATAAAATGAAGATGCTGAATTTTCTGGAAACAGACATTTTGCAGCAACAAAATTGATTGTGGTTGCCACTTTAAAACACAGCACAGTTCGTGTAAATGGTTTGGGGATTCAGCTTCTGTTTCAGTTATTCCCACACGCACCTTACTCTGCATGCTTCATGCCTGTATGTGTAGGATTAAAAATGCAGATGGCTGCAGATGATGGCCATGAGGGCCCTCACAAGCTTGGATTGCCCTGACCATCCTCCTCACCTGGGTCCTCACCCACACCCTCCAACCAGGGGCTCTTCTTCAGCTCCATCCAGGACCTTAAGCATTTTTAAGGTGGACTACAAATGTGGGTGCCTCTAGTCCTACTCCTGAATTGTTGGGCTGCCTTCTGACATCAGATGTGTCACACCTGATGCTCACTTGGGGGGACTGATGACCACCCTGTTTCATTCACAGTGAGTTCCCCTGGTTTGCTTATTATGCTAATCCTAGTCTTGACAAGCGTTTCCTGATATTAGCAGGATTTTTCTTGTACATTCCAGAAATGTGCAAAGAGACTATATATCTGGGAATATATTCTTTGTATTACAAGTGATTTAAGAGTATAGTTAGCTTGTTCTGGAAAGTATAGCTGCTTGGTGACTTAGCTGCTAGAAAACACTGATGTGACCTTGGTATTTATGATAAAGCAATGTTGCCCTGGGTTTTAGAATAAAATAGCACCTATTCACATGTGGCTTCCAAAAATAATCAAGTTATAGGTTTTGATGACTGAGGGATTTCCTTGTGTTTCTTCTCTGATTCCAACCATTTTAAGAAAGCAATGCGCAGTTCATTTGAAATGACTTGTTGGCACCCTCTCTCCATAGAGTTAGTAAATATCAAATCTAATAAACAAGCTGACATTATAATAATCACAAATGTGAACCTATACTGGTCATATAACCTGTGGTTCCAGGTGGTAAATATGATCATTGCCAGAGGAAGAGTGGAGGTGTTCCCTGGCAGGAGACCCACAGAGGTCAAGTGTTTGATAGGTGTGGCATTACCATGGAGCCTGCACAATCACTGGTGCTGGGCATGTTAAATGGGCAAGCAGTAAGTTTCTCAGAAAGAGCAATTTTTGTCTCCTTTCTACTTAATATCATAACATCCTTGGGTTTAGTTGTGGACAGGTTAAGAGGGCTGGCAGTCCCATTCGTCAAGCTGAGGAGACAACGGGGACTTTTGCCCAATCTGCACTGGAATGTGTGGAACTGCAGCTTCTGAGCTGTGAGAAGACTTGTAATTCAATTTGTCTCCTTCATGGTTAACAACCTGAGAAATGATGAAGGTGGCAGGCCAGCTGTGGAGGATGGGTGATTGAATGCATGACTGAGAGGAGAAAAGGCTGGCTGCTAATGGGTGTAAGCAGATACCAGCATAACAGGAGCAAGAATGCCAGTCAAGGGATACAGTAACAGGTACTGTGGCAATATATTGTGAACCTACAGGGCTTTGGCTTAAGATATCTGAGGCATTTAAGTGGAAAACAGACATTATTTTCTATAGGGCTACAGTGCCAGACAGGATTTTTACGAAGCATGCAACAGGGCAGTGAATTGTATGTCTCAGTGAGTCAGAGGAGAGGTGCAGAGCAGTTACATGGACATGATAAATAGAAAAGATGGAATTACCACTTTAGGCAGCTCTGAGACTGCAGATCCAGACTTAGGGTTTTAGCCTGATCAGGGAGTATCAGGCACTGTAGTGACTAGTAGAAGCATAGGGTTTTTTCACCAATAGAGTGGTTCAGGTTAATGAAGGAAGCAGGATGCTATTAGAATTTAATGTGCAAGTTTATTAGGCATTTAAATGGTGATTCATTAATAGCTGCAAAGGAAGATGAGCGTCTTTCATTTTATATGCAGTTAGATGCTCTCACTTGGAAGCCTCCCCTAGCACACTTAATTAGCTTGAAGAGGGAAATTATGCTCCCTGTGTGCAGTCCTGTTATCATTCTGGTCGCTGAAGCAGCTTCCAACCTTACACACATCCTGTGGGACTGCTCTGCTAAAAATAGCTGCCCACTGCTCTCAACTGCAGCAGAGGGCATGGCTGCAGATAAGACACGCAGACACCTACAGCACTCGTGGGTGTTCAGTTCTTGGTTAAAGCAGATGTGTGTGGCACACATCCGGAAGAAGTGTTCAATTAAAACCTGCAGTGAGCTGTCTAGAGTACAGAAGTGATTTTCCCAGGTGGGAAAAGCAACTTCCCACCTGGCTGTTGCCACACTTCAAGTAGTGGTGAAATTGGATTTCTGTTTAGATCAGGAGTGCAGATGACTCTGCTCTGCACAGTCCTGTGTGGTATTTATATACACCAAGCTATTCCCAAGTAACTCACCTCTAAATTAGTGTCAGCACAAGTCCTGTAGCAGGATCTGCTACTGACCCAATGTGAATGCATTACATTTCATGCCCCAGCCTGCAGTTTTAAGGGAAGGATTTTGTATCTCTCTCTTCAGACCCAACACAACAATTTAAACCTTTTGAATGGCAAGGACCTGGGAGAAAGGATATGACTTGCAATGAAAAACACTGACTCCTTAGGCCCTCTTCCTTTGACTATAGCCTGTGTCCTAGGTTTATGTAGTCTGAGGCATTTACATGGGAAAAATCCCTTTCTGGGAACCATTTAGACCAGGACTCTAAGTCCTTATTCCATTTAATATTCAGAGCTGAGGAATGTCTTGTGATCCATTGTAATTTTTATTATCAATAACCTTTCCCATACTCTGTGTGGATGTTGTACAAAATTCCCTGTTCAGAAGCCAAGTCAGGACATTCAAATATAGGATGAACATTAAAAGCTGAAAGTGAGGAAATTACCATGTTTGTTTGTTTTTATTTTATCCTGTTAATACCAATGCTTCTTAATCTTAGAAATGGCACTGGAATCTTATTTAAAATAAGTAATTTAGACAACTGAGCTAAACATTAGTAGGCATGACAACTCTTTTAAGAGCCAAAAGTTGTAGGGGTTTAGGTTATATTAATAGGAAATTAAATAGATAGGAGGGAGAAAACGTGAAACTTTTAGATACAGTCTTCCTTCATAAGATTTACTATATTCCTAAAATCATTACCAACATAATTTTTTTTAAAAACAAAACAAGCCACAAATATTGTTTCAGCCTCCAGGCCTGGTTTTCCATATATTTCTATACATGCCATGATGGCAAGCCTTTTCTTAGGGCAATTTTTGCCCTTAGCAGTTTCATTATAAGAAGACATATTCTGATTTTTCTTTTCCCCTGATGTTTGTATCACTGTTTTTCTCCCTGCTCCTCTCTTGTCACTTTACCACTAAGAAGGCTGCAACAAAAGAGAGGAAGGTGACAAGGGGGGAAAACAAAATTTGAAATGCAGAGCACCATAAAACTGCATTAGTTTTCTTAAATAGAATCCTGAGAAATGATATTTTACTATCATGGGTGGGTTTTATGCTAATAAAGCCTGGTGTTTTGAAAACCTGTCTTTCTGAGGTGCTCTTCCTTCTTCTGTTCCCCTTTTTTGCTGAGTTTGCTGAGACACGACTATAGAGCTTAGATTGACTTTTTTAAAATTTTTGTACCTCTGTATTTATTTCAACACAGAGTTATCAGTACTGCATTAGCATTCTTTTTGAAGGCTATTTAGTAATTAGTATTGTAGAAGAGAATTTTCTAAAGCATAGTCATTGGAAGGCTACATACCATCTCCTTTAGAGATTGGCATAGTAAAATTGTTGCCAAAATACAGATTTTTAAAAAGGAAGATGTGCTAGATGAGTCTACAAGCTGGCTACATTGACACAATATAATGTATTACACTCATGAGTAAATTGAGGTGCTTCAGCATGAAAAGCTGTTTTCTTCAAGTTTGAGTGTATCTTGACAAGGTTTAGGGATATGTGATGCCCAGCCACATGCTAATTTGTTTATACATGTTGAACACAGAGGAGGACCATTATCTTTTCTGTAGATTTTCTACAGAACAGCTCATTTTGCTCCTGCTCTTGACTTGCTAAAGTTAATGGCACCCTTCCAAGTTTTCCTAGCTCTAGTCAGGGCTGTTGCTGTTGACATTTGTTACAGGGAGGAAGGAAGGAGCATTCTTTTGTTCTCAGGAGAAAAGTTTAATCCCTTTTAAGAGCAAGAGGAACTGACAAGCAGTTAAAGAACCAGATTGGGTCACGCACAGGGATTGTGTGTGGTGTACGCAGCAGCTGATCCTCCTCTGCTAACACCAGAATAAACTGGACATCCCTTTTTTCCTCCTCTCCAATCTCTTTCCGAACCCATTCCTCAGATTTGGTCATTATGGGTTTGAAATTTATGATGATAATATAACACAAATATGAGAATCAGATGGGAAAAGGACTTGGTCATCCTTCCAGCCTGTCTGCCAAGCAGTAATGGGGCTGACGCTGCTGCATGGGGGACAGGGAGCCAGGAGTGAAGGTGAAGCAAAGTGGGTAAGACAGTGCCCTCATGGTGAGTCCCAGGCAGAGAGAACAGAGTGGGCTGGATGATGGTGACCAGGGGCAGCCAGGAGTCCAGCTGGACACACGAGTCTGTTGTAACAAGGAGGTGCGGGATTTGGAAGTTAAATTATTGGGTCAGATTTGGATTTGAGACAGGCAAGGGTGGGCTCAGGACCATCTACAGCATAACTTGGGCAGGGACCAAGAGCAAGGGCTTGAGCGTAATACACTGGAAGGTGCCAAGAGCCCCAGCAAGTCTTCTCCCAGCTCTGCTCCCAGCGTCAGGTCACACAGTTGCACTATCTCAGAGCCAGCCTCGAGCCCTTGGAGGGGAAAGAGAGGCTGCAGGGCTTAACACCAAGAACAAAACTTTCACCAGAAGGTTGGTTGGGCCATCTGTTAGCCATGTGGCTAAGGCTGCTGCAGAAATGATAATTATTTGTGTCTGCTTACTGTAGAAGCAGCTGGGGAGATTCCCTATGCCATTCTTTTTAGCAGTGATTCAGCAAAGTCTCAGCCTAAAATTTGAAGTGATTCTGGAACAGGTTGAGGTACAAATAAACAACATGAAAATTAGCAGATTGCCAGGGCTGGTACTTATCACCCAAGTGTTCTGAAGGAGCTCAAGGGCAGACTGAAGAATGATCTCCTGAATTTGAGAGCTGGATAGTAAAATAGCAGGTGAAATTCAGTGCATGTAAATGTACCTCCTGGGTAAGATTAATCCTAACTTCACATATAATATTCTGAGCTAACACTTTGTTATTCTCATGTAAGAGTGAAACTGTGGGTTTGTAATAGTTCCATGAAACCATCAGCTAGCACTCAGTAGCAATGGAATAAAAGATTAAATACTATTACTTTGTGGAAAGAGAACAGGGATAAAAAAGTCTGACTCCAAGGATCGCCCCCCCAGGCAGTTCTGGTCCTCTCATCTCAGATATATCACAGCAGGAGGAAGTCTGAAGGAAGGCAATTCATTTGAGCAAAGGTATGAGATGATCTCTTTAAAGAAACAGTTAAGTAGGCTGAAATTGACATTTTCCCTTTCCAAGGATGGACAGATAGTGTGGCAGAGATCTACAAAATCACGAGTGACACAGAAGAGGGGAATAGAGATTTACTTCTTGTTATTTCTTCTTGCATGAGAACTGTGGCCCATCAAGTGACATTACTAGGAGGCAGGCTCAATGCAAACAGGAGGTGGCTGTTCCTGTGGAGTGAATGAGGCTTGTTGTACTGCTTACCAAAGGATGGTTTGGAAAGGAGACTGGAAAAGTGTTTAGAATAGAGCTTCTTTGAGTCTTACTATCTAGATAAACCACAACTTGTTCAGGGAGTCCCTTAAGGTTGGGGAGAGTATTAGTGTGAAAGTTCCTTCCAAGTGGAGCTTGTTTTTTACCTCATTTACAGACACTGTTGGAGGCAGAAAACTGAGCTAGGTGGACCAAGGTCTCCTCAGATATAACTCTACCTTTTCTGTCATTTTACTCATATCTTTATTTTTTATTTTTGAAGACAAATGTCTAAGTTACTATTTTGAATTCAAAGTATATCTGTCCTAGGCGTGATGCAAGGTTGTCATATACTGCCATGAAAATTCACTGTTGTGTCCTTTGATCTGCCAGATCTTCAGAAAAGCTTTGACACTGTGCAAATCTTCACAGAGTACAACAGCAATGCTAACGGGGAAACAGAGCACTTTGTCTAATACCAGCTGTCCGGTGAGGTAGGTCACCAATCCAATGGCAAGCCCTCCAGCATGAGGATACTGTGGTTTTATCAAGAGGAAGACAGGATGCTGTCTTCCTCTTCATGTGCAATCTTCTTAAAATATTTGTTCCTTTCCATCCTTCTGCTTTTGCGTTTTGAGGGAATTTACCGTGAGTGGTTTCCATGGTTACGAGGATAGGGCTGCTCTTGGAGTGGGAAATCTGCAGAGAGCAAATAGAAAAACCACTGCATCTGGGACAGGGTAAATGTGCTTTGTATCCATAATGGTCATTCTGCCCCAGTTAGAAGCCGATACGTAATTGGAAAAAGAGATTTTATTCTTAACCCCCTTGTCTTACTGTGAAGTGTAGCACTCTCCTTTACCATTAAGTGTTCTTAGATGGCTGAAAGCACTCTGATTTCTGTGGTCCCTTGAGCATTAAAGGGCAGGAAACAGGCTATGTTGAAAAATACACTACCAAACCAAGTTGTGCAATTTTCTTGTGTAAGAAGGGAAATGGTTTTTTCTTTCTTATTTAGTTGTACACTTCCATTTTGTTCTTTCCTCCAGATAAAATGGAGGAAAAGACAGGAGCAACGGGCTCTCTCCTTGCCTTTGCATTCTTTGGTAACATTGTCAAATTCTTGTGCTTCCGGGCAGCTCTGCAGAGCACTTGGTTGAACCCCAGAATAATGCTGGGCACATCTACAGGGAGGCAGGGCATGCACAAAAAACCTTCTTATGAAGTAGCTGCATTGAAACAAAGTTTGTTGTAAACCTGAAGCCAGTCTTGTCCCATGACTGTCTCTGAAGAACCCACTGCCTCTGCTACAAAATTTGAGGAAGCCTCCACCACAAATGCAGAGGGTGAATTAGCATGTCTTTCTGGAAAGGTCAGTTCAGAGCCTCTGCACACACTTGTAGCCTGGTGGAAGGAGCTAGGAGATAACTGAGCCACTCTTTACAAAAACTTTTTATTCTGGACTGGTAATTGTCAATCAGGTAATTTTGGTTAAGGCTCTCCTGCAAGCCCTGACTTGTAGGGAAGAGAAAGAGGACAGAAAAAGCAGTAAAGAAAGCAAAATCCTACATTAGAAATTAAACTTGATGGCTTCTCTTGCTCTCTTCCTCCACAGATTTTAACTGTAGTTCTTTGCCACTTTAGTGCAGAATCGCTTATCTGAGCAAGCATCAACACAATTTTCAAGGTGAGTGCAGCTGCATCTTGTAGATGCTCATAGAAACACTGAGGGGGCTAACTGATGTTCCAGGAAAGACTATCAAAGGGTTTATTCCAATTTGAGGTTTTTTCATTAATTGTTATAAATCCTTCAGTTAACTACAGTAAAAAATGAGACTTTGGGCTAAATGCACACAAAAATCCACCCTATTTTTTAATGTATTTTTCTTATAAAGCCCAAGTTGCAGATGTCTTTTTGTTTGCAGCTTCTACAGTAGATTTCTGCAGTACTTGAGAAAAATAAAATGAGTTTGTGGTAGGAGAAACAGCTAACCATTTAGGGGAGCTTACCAGGCAGCAGAACATTGCAAATGGCAATAAATATTCAAATCCCAAAGCAAGATATTTCCAGGCTTCCATATTCCAATAAAATGATTAAAATGAATGCCTTGCTATTTATGGAGGGTGGCAGCTTAACACTATAAGATATTCATATTTAATAGCATGCTCTTGTACTGCTGCCAGTGCTGAAGAGTTGAGGAACTGCTTGCTACAATGGATGGGTTTCAGCCAGGCAGAGCCTGGTGCTGATGCTCGGCCACCACAACAGCCACTTGCCAGCCACAAGGTTCTTCTGACAGGGCAGCAGCCCCTTGATGGGGAGAATTTGTGACTGATATTTATTGGTGTTCCTAATCACCTGAGAGATATGTCTCTGGTGTCACTTTTTAATGCTTCTGGTAGTCATAGGGCACAACTGTAGCCACACCGAATTTGGAGAGAATTTTGAGATATGCAGTAGTAATTGTGTGTGTGCCTCTGTCAATTAGCATTTGCCTGGCTCTGTGGTATTCTATCCCTTTTACTTCACAAAAATAACCTTTTGAAGCTTTGCCTTCTTCTTTAATAGTCATGCAGCAGTTATGGAAAAATGTGGGGCTTTTCTAGTTCCACAAAAATTAAGCTGGACCTTCAGGAATTGGTGGTGGAGGGTGCAAAAAAAAAAAAACAACCACTGGCAAGCCAGAAACACTTCTGCAAAGCACAGTTTATTGTAGCTGGTTCTTTTTCACCACCGTACTCTGTAAGAAGAAGTTCTGCCAGCTGTGTGTTAAATGAGATGAGTAACATCTGCCACATGCTCATTAAACATCACATGTATGAAACCCTCTCTGAATCTAGTGCTAATTAGGATCTGTAATGAGAGTTATTCTCCTTTTAATTAATATGAGCGGGGTAGATTTTCAGTAATATCTAAGTGAGTGAGGAGCTCACATCTCCTTTTCCAAAAGCAGCTAGGAGAAGCATTTCACTGGACTGAAATGTCGTGCAAACAGCAGGAGCAGTGTCTACTTCTTTAAACTGGGCCACAGGCCTGGCTGCACTGGAACTGTTGACTAGCTTAAGTCTGTTAATTCTGCAGTAGGGAGTTTGGTTATCAGTGGGGTGATGTGATGGAATTCCTTTCACTTTTCTTCCTTTCTTCTGGCTTGCTTTCTTCCCTGAAACACAGGTCTTGGACAAAAGCCATGATCTTGATCCAGCTCTTGGTGCAGCAAGTGGAAAGATGCCCATTTTATGTGAGAAAAGCTTCAGATGGCCCATGACAAAACATTTAATGGAGCCTTTTTTAGTAGTTAGGTTTGCTCTGATTTCTTTGTCTGTGTAATAACTTCATCTTCTAATATGTGCAGTTCACAGTCTGACACCAATGCCCTTTTGCAGGGGAAAGGAAAGAGGTATTTTTAAAGTAAATACAAATATGTGGACATCAAGACTTCTGTACAACCCATAAAAACAGTCATTAGGAGAAATAGTAGAGACAGGCCTTCTAAAGACAGGTCAAACACAGGCTCAAGGAGCAGTGATTAACTAATGAGAAAATACCTGCTCTGTTAGAGCCACTAAGGATCTGCACCATCCAAGTGGCAACATATAGCCAAGGATGCAGTTCAACAGTGGGAGATACGAAGGTCTGACTTTTCCATACAGAAACTTGCCCGCACTCTCCTGTCAAAATGCATCCCAGAACTCCATTTCTAATGCACAACCTCCCTGTCACAGGAGCTGGGGGGAATTCATGTGTTCTGGAAGTTGGGGGTCCCCATGAGGTGTGACTTAGACCACTTAACCAGGAGCCAGTGAAGAGAAGACAAGCTGTAAGCAATAGCTGAGAGGCAAGATGGCATTTCTTGGGAGAAGTTGGCTTCAGCAGGAAGAAAGATCCCAGCTGCTGCTGAACCCCTGCAAGAAGTCATTCTGTTGCCTTACCCTGCTGCAAGCTTCTCTGAGGTTCCTGCTACTGCTGTGGATCAGGCTGCCTCCTCTGCACACCACTGCTGCAGGCAGCAGCACCTTGTGCCTGTGCAGGATGGTTGGAACCTGCTCCTGCAGCTCCCGTGGGTGCTCAGCAGCTCTCCTGCAATGAGGGGGAGCACAACTCATGGGCCTCACCTCAATGTGTTCTGCTGGGGCTGCCTGATGGGAAGAACTCCTGATCATCCCAGGATTCACACAGATGATACACTTCATGTAGGCCATGGGCCACTGCTGGGCAATGAAGGTAAATAATCTTTTGCAATAGGTTAAAGGGTCAAAAGACTTGGAGCTGAAAGCAGGTGCTGAAGCAGAGCTGAGCCTTTCTGGTGCTGAGCTGATTGGAAAAATCGCAAAGGCATTTCCTCCCCCTGGCTTCAGCTTTATCATTTAAGTTACTGTGTTTGGTGAGGCTTCAGAAGCAGCAAGCAAATCCACAGAGGTAGAGCAGGGGTTGAAATGTGTCAAAGATCAGATATGCAGAGCTATTCCCATGTGGCTTTTATTGAGTATTGTGGAACATATGACTATTGTGTAAGAGATGGCAATTCAATTACTAGTAGAGATGCTCCAGCCTGTTTTGAGGAAAATAATAAACTTTTAATGCTGTAATAAGGATAACTAATTCTCAGTTTAAGGTAGGCTTAAACCAGTCTGGCTAAACAGATCTAGCGTTTCCATTTAGAAATAAATGCCAGAAAAAGCCCTGATGTGTTATGTTTCAAATGAAAAGGGTGTATCTCTGTTCAAAGGAATCACAGCTACAGTTTTGATTTGCTCTATCAGCATTAACTGAGTATATGTTCTCTAGAAAATAGGTCACAGCAAAAAAGGCAGTTAAATTTAAAGAAAAGATATATGAGCAGAAGTGACTAGGGAGATTAAGGTGTTCAGTAGAGGAATGACACGAAGTGACAAACAGCCCTCTTTCAGTTGGGCATAAATATGAATGCCTTCCACATTCATGCCAGACAGAGCCTTTTATTAAAACCTACTAAATAATAAAATTGCAGTCTGCAATTCTTAGGTTGGAGGCTTTGAGCCTACTGTGGCTGCCTCATAGTAAAAACGTAAAGCTGCTCTTTTAGATGGTCATTCTTCCATCACATGTGGGAGCGGGGAATTCCAAATCTGATTTGACACATGGCTTTTCAGGACAGTAGCTTATTAAATAAATATAAAATAAACACTAACATCACTTCCTTGCTGCAGGTATCCATTTGTCCTGTAACTGTGTTCCCCACTCCAGCTTGCTCTCCAACTTTGTTTCTGTGCCCATGCTGTGAGAGTAGCCAGGGCTCTTGCTTGAATGTTCCCCTTTCCTAGCTAATACATTATCTCAGCTGTTTAAGAAATAGATTTTTGAACGTTCTAGGTGATGTACTCAATATTGTGATTACATGTTGTTCTTGTTTGCAATTATACCTCACAATTACAATATGACAGTCTAGAAAAAGTCCACCATGTCATTCTTAGTGGTGTAGTGCTGTTACTAGGGAAATTTTGTTTAGGATTGTCTTTTTCTAGTGTGATTAAAGGAATTAAATGCTTCATAAAGTCAAATATAAATATTCGAGTTAAATATATATATATATATACATACATGTGTATTTTTGTGTGTATAGATATACATGTATATTTGAATATTCATCAGCATTTCCATATGCTGAAGAAGCTTTACACTTTAAATGAAGATTTTGAAAATTTGGATACAATTTCTGGGCCAGGACTAAAATCAGCTCATTTCATTAACTCTGTCCCTGTTTGTTTCTTGGCTGCTTCTTGCTTTTCATTAACTTCACATGTTTTTTTCAAACATGAGGCATATCAAGGCATGGGCCTGATGGAATTTCACAAAGGTATTGCTTTTGCTGAGGTTGTTTGGGCTCTTACTTGTAGTGATAGCAGTGTGCACTAGGGCACCTCATGCAGGAGCTAGCCTGGAATTTAACAGACAAATTTAGAGAAAAATTGTAACCTTAGATCAAGAAACAAGCCTGTTTCTGTAGTTTTCTGCTGGGTGATGGCTCTTTATTAGTTTAGATTGGTAATGTTGTTATTATGAAAGGAATTGGTCTTTGTGATAGCTTTAGGAGGCTATGAATGTAATGGGAGTTGTAGGAGGAAAAGCAATCATCTCATTGAGTGAAGTAATCAATGAAATCATTCTATTCATGCCAGCTGTTTCAGTGATAAATGCAACATTATTCTCTCCATCTACCAGACACAGGTATTTTTGTGAGCATTATTCAGTCAGAGGCTTTCCAGTTGGTCATACGTTTATGTTGATTACTGGTGCACTCCAAATTCTGGTATGCCCATGCAATAGCTGATTTGGGATGGCAGGTTATAGTCATGAGGAAATGCTTGCAGAAAATGCCTGTTTACTCTGAGCAGGACTAGAACTTAGGTGTTGAAAGTAATTGGAATAACAATGAATATCAGTGTCAAACTGAGTGATGGAAAGGGGCTTACAACCTCCAATAAGCAAGGTGGCCTCAGGATGATGCAAGAGTAAGCAGAAAAGGAGATGTGTCCCAGGACACCTGCTTCCAGTTCTCCAGGCAGAGAAATCAGTGGCAATCTCTGTATACTGGAATCTGTGACCAATTGCTTGTCCTCAAAGGAGCTGTCCTGAAGGAGGACATAGGAATGGTGATCCTGTATTCTGGTTTGCATCCAGCAGACAAGCATTTTATAGGGAAAGCACAGGAGTGCTACAGGAAAATGCCATCTTCTTTCCCCAGAAATGCAAAGAAATCCCAGTAGATTCCAGAGATAAGCCACCCTCCTATAGTCATTGGACCAAGCCAGAACAGTTCTTTAGAAACAGTTTTCTCCCTTAATCTTGCCAGCAATTTTAATTTGTGAAGGCAAAAGAGTTGGCATTTGCTACTAACATTGACAAGATATTTCTCATTTATTACACTGATTCTCAAAAGCAAAAGCAAATAAGTCCCTTTCTCTATGGTCTGGATTTTTTTGTTGTTGTGGGTTTTGTTTTGGTTTTCTTGGTAGCCTGTCTGTTCAATAATTTAGTGACTCATTAAGGCTCTTGGAGGTAGAAACCATCATATTGTACTAAAGCTAATACAAGTCAGTCCTTCCTCTTGGCCAGGACATCATAAAAACTGCAAAATACTGATGTATCATTTGGAATACGAGTTTCCAAAGAACAACTCTGACATTTTCTATACCCTCAGAATGACTCTTTTGTGCTAAGCAAAATGTTACAAACAAACACTGAAACTGTCATTTCCTGACACCCACTTTTGAATGTCCTAAATACTTTCTCAGCTGTCCCTTCCACTTAGCTGTTCTTGTTTGCTGTTCTCTACTGAATGGCAGCTTAACAATAGAAGAAAGTATAGATAAATTGTCATAGGCTATTGTCCAGAGAGTATTTTTGAACAAAGCTCTGCTCAGAATTAAAATCCTCATAGATCATGTCCACAGCTACAGACTGTGTCCAGAGGGACTTCTGCTGTAGTCACTGAGGCCACTTGGATCTTTTGGACATAGGTTAATTGAAAATCACCTTTCAATTAATAAATACCTTCTCTTATTATGATGAAGCTACATTCTTGATGGATATGTTAAACTGCCAATTTTGAATGTCTTGCAAGACAATGGAGAGGACCAAAGATACTTCAAAACCTCAGTTTTGAACTGGGGTGATCTTCATGGAGAAAGTTAAATGTCTGTGGTATTTTATTTTTCAAAACTTAGATATATTTACTCTGTGTGAGTTGTGTTTCACTGCTTTGTTGCCTTAGAAAAGACTTCATTGATGCATTTAACAATGATATCTGTAGCTCTTATTCAAAGAACAGTGCATAGAGACAGAGCTGAGCCATATGCCCATACTTACTGGGGCAGTCTTTTACCATTTCAAACATGTTTCTAGATCTTGAGGAAGAAAAGTCTTGAAAATAGAAGCTTCTAATTTTTTATGGCTATAAACAAATGATCATACACCTAGGGTCTGAGTATGATGAAAAGGTTATTAATGTTTTAGGGGATAAAAAGGGTATTTGTAAAGAAAAAGCTCCTAAAATGAGCTTGACCTTCCACCTATAGTTTCATTATAATGTGGTTGACACAGAATGAAAATAAGGATGTAGTAGTGCTGTAGAGGTGAGCTTTCTGGTTGACAACAGTCTGGGGAGAATTGTAATTGCTTGAGACTTGAAGTAGCTTTATTTGAACTAACTTCTAGCTGTTATAGAAAATCAATTTGGAAACCCCACTCTCCTTCTGATCATTTACCCTGTATTTTTCAATTTGGACTGGCTGTGCTTGGAGTACCCTCAGCAAGCACCAGGGTAAGGAGCTCACTGGGATCCAGGTGTGAATGGGAAGATAGACTGAGGGTCCCTGAGACCCATGTAGCATGTTCTTCTTGCTGCATGGAGCAGATCAGACCTGCAGGTCCAAAAGGAAAGCCCTCAAAGTGGGTTATGCTAACAGAGCCCAATGCCCTGGCCAGAGGCTACAGGGGTAGTTTTCTTGAGGTGTCCTGATCCCTCAGTTCTGGTTTGGGAATAAACATTTTTAACAACAGCCACAGCAGCTGCTGCAGAAACTCTTTCCAATACACCAAGCTGAACAGGAGGTATCCCCTCATACTGTAAAGGCTTGATCTTGTGGATTTCTTGTACCAAATGAAACACATACATGCAGTCTGCTGTCCACATGTCCAACTGTCTAGTCAAAGCATGATGGTATCTTACCTGTCAAGGCCTGTTTAGAGAGAGGACAAGCCCATCAGCCCAGCTGTGTGCCTTATATGGCTCCAGATTGAAGGCTAGTGGCAATTTTGAGCTTGTGTGCCTGGACATGTTGTCCAGCATTACATGATTGGCTGGCAGAGTACATTCTCTGGATTTAATTTACAGTGAAACCAGAGCAACAGATTAAATAATGAAGATAGTTGGGTAAATAAGGTTTCTATTTACACAGATTTCCTTTTCCCCCCAAGTTGTTTTCCCACACACTGAACCTTGGCACTTTCACGGAGTTGCTCTGTTTGGACTTGTCTGTACCTAGGTCTGGCTGCATGAGACTGCCTGTGCTTCAGACCGCAGCTCATTCCCTTAATTTTCCTCATCAACATCATTTGGTCTCTGATCACTGAAGTCAGTCAGCCACTGATTTGCCCCAGTTGTGGTTTTGATGCAGTGGTGCATGAGGTTAAGTAGGTAATACCAAGGGAGGCTTGTTGCTGCTCCCATTCCATTCAGGGATTGACTTTTTTATGGAAACTGTTTTAAAATTCTCTCACACAGCACTAGAAAGTGTCTTTTCTTCCAGAGGTATGATGAAAAGTTAAGTAGGTCATCTTTTATCTTGAAGATATAAAACTTGAAAATGAAATCTTCTGAAGTAGTATCCACTTAGTAAATCCAGCAAGGGGAATTTTTGTCATTGCTTGATGATGCCATCAAATAGAGGTAATGCTACTGCAGTTTGGGATTACTCTGTAGCACTGGGTCACTGTTGGCTCTTGGCTTGAAGTAGGCTTTCAGTGATGTGAGCTTTCAGTAGCAAAGTGAAAATATTGTGGAACTACTGTTGGTCTTCAGTGACTTTGGGGAACAGCTGAACATGTGGGTTCACCTTCTGCTCAGTGTTTGCTTCACCTTTCCTTGTAAAAGGAGTAAAGGCAAAGCAAATTGGAAAGTGAGTTGAAAAGTAAGCCTCTCATTTGACTAGGAATAACCTGAGTTTCTGGCTGCTGAGCAGTCTCCTCTGAATCCCTTAAATCCCAATGGTCACTTCTTTGTGTTATGTGCTACCTAGATCTGGATGCCTGGGTGATGTGCTTTTCAAACCCAGCTATTTAAGGAGAAAGATATAAGCTTATAGAAAAGTTCTTTTTTTGCTTCCTGATGATTATCTTCTGCTGAGTGCTCTTCAGGAGCATAGCAGAAGGCACAAAGCATTCCTCTTGTGAAAAACAACTTGTTTATGTTTATCCTGACATT
Organism: Illadopsis cleaveri; assembly: GCA_013399915.1. Classification (NCBI taxonomy): domain Eukaryota; kingdom Metazoa; phylum Chordata; class Aves; order Passeriformes; family Timaliidae; genus Illadopsis; species Illadopsis cleaveri. The sequence continues at coordinate 275,610 of VXBB01007619.1, read as the reverse complement.
GTAATTTAGGTCACAGAAGGTTGGGCTGTACTTGCTTTTTCAGAATCTCTGTCTCTTGTAAATATGACTTGTTCATAATCTTTCAAGCAACATATATATATATACACTCACATGTATATGCAAAAGTGTGTGTATATATATATATGTATATGCATTCATACACTTTGTCTTTGGAAATAAATACCTCCTCTATCTGCCACTACCTATTTCTAGGGGCCTTCCATGCATTCCAGGGTATGGTATTTACCAGCCCTTGTCCCAGCTATGACAGAGCTGCAGCTCAGAGCTGTGTACCCTGCCCAGGTTGGAGAAGAAACATTCCAGCTATTCCTAATTTTCTTTCACTGAAATAACTCATGGAGGCTTAAAGCTGATGTTAATTGTGAGTGGGCAGATGAGAGATTGTTGGACACCAGGGCTCTCATAAGATCTTACAGGTGTGTCATGTTCTCCTTGCATGTAAGGTGGTCATAGCCCAACACAAGGACAATTTCTATCTGTGTTTTTGTTAGGGCTGTCCCTGCCTCTGTGTAGCACTTCCTCTTCATTCACTGTACCTCTGGCTGACCATTTCTTTCCAGGATCTACACCTCCAGCTGTACAGACAGCTCTGTCTTTTACCTCTACCTCCTGCCATATGCTGAGGGTTGTGTTGCAGTAACTGGAGCATGCTCTTCTAGAGTGAAAGATAACTCATGACAGCCTGCAAAATCCCTACAGACATCTCTTAAACCAGACTGCTTGCTCATTTTAGTTTAAGCAAATGCAGAAGAACACAAAGAGAAGGGAACTAGCTGTCCGGGTTAAAAGTGACAGGTTCAATCCCACCTCCAGCTTCCACTGTGTTTTTATCTCTTCCCCCTGCTTGGCACTGTTGCCTCTGCTTCCAATCATGAACCCACAAGTTCTTCTTTGGATCAGCAGCCAGCCACGTTTAGCACATCATCATGAAAGGCATGGTCTGTCCCCAGCTTTGTTTCTGGCCTGTAGCATAACCAGGAAGATCACTTGGCTCTTGTGCCTCAGTTTCTCTTGTGAGAACTGGAAATGGTAATATTTCTCTGAAGTGCTACACGAATCTACAGGCAGGAAACACTGCAGACAAGTCAAATTTTAGTGTTGGTCACTAAAATCTTGTAGACAAGAGTGATGAGGCAGCTGGATATAGCAGTAGGAGCTGCTGGTATAATGCAGAGATTTCTAATTCCACTGGGTGGCAGCTGAGACTGAGCTTAGGTGAGGAATAATGTTTTCTCCTTTGGGTTGAATGTAGTGACTTTTTGCTAGAAGAGAACAGATCCAGAACCAAGCCTACTGCAAGGTTGTGATGCTGTAACCACCTAAGATGGCAGTTTTCTTTTTGTTTACATTATTTGAACCCCCTATTTAATACAGACAATTAAACAAGATCTTTTGAACCAAAAACCCCATCAAACCTGCTGGGTTTGGGTTGCCAGTAATTTACAATACTTTTAAAGGCTTATAAACAAAAGCTGTATCAGCAGAAGTCCACCCATTTTTCATTTGACATGTTTCCTAATACAAGCTTGGTTTGAAAGCCAGGCCATGAGAAATCATGTCTCAAAACTGCATTTGTTGAGAAGGCAGATAACCTAACAAAAACCTTCTGTTGTGCAGAGTAGATCATATTGCCCACAGCCACCTTCCCCCAGCTGTGTCAGGCTCTGGCAGAAACCAAGCATTGTATAAGCAGCCACTGGGCCTGAAATGGCATTTTGGCAATCCTGTAGTGCTGCTAACAGGGTGTTGCAGTGGGGACTAGCTTGAAGGCACAATTCAAAGCACTGTGCTGTAAGGGAAGGCACTATACTTTATCCTGTGCCGTCTAGCATTATTTATATCCTCCACCATTGATGCCCCCAGGGTGAAACAATCTTTCATTGGCATCTCCCACTGTCCATCTCTCTGGTGGTCTCCTAGGAAGTAGCTCTCTGGTGTCTGTTTCTTTCTTGGTGCTTTGTACTGTTTGGACCTAACAAATGGATACCAAGCAATGCAGGATATTGAACAATTTAGTAGCTGGGTCTTGTTTTTCTGTTCAAGAGGTAAAGAAAGTCTCCTGTGAATGATGACAGTCTTATGAATTAGGCTACAAAGCTGTGGCAAGAGCTGTTCAGAGCTGGTTAAATGCTGTATTGGTACTTCAGGAAGAACTGCTGTCTGTGTCCCCAAAATAAAATGTCTTATTATCCTTGCTTGGTGGCTTTCCTCCTGTTTCTTGAGCACCTTGTCCTTTCAAGGAATTCTTCCACAAGGCCAAGACTTCTTTGCATTTGGGCTTTCGGAAGAAAAATAACCCTTTCTCTCTTTCTCTCTTTCTCTCTTTGTGCTGCCTCAAAGTGAATTACAACATGGACTTTGACAGAGAGCTTCTCATTTTTTATTGTACACTTACCTGCAAGTGCCTCACTTAAAGATTTTTTAATTCTTTCTTACCTCTCCAGTTCATTCAGGGAATGCTCTTCATGTGGGTGCAGTGTGTAGAAAGGGGCTGCAGAAGTGCTCTAGGAAGACTCCCTGTTTCGGAAGAGCTAGCACAGCTGTGCAAGGCTCGCAAAGGCAGCTTTCATAGGAGTTGCCTTTAGGGCAGGCAGAAGGCATGACAGGAACAGCAAGGCTGTGTTTCACCTGCCCCTGGAGTATTACTTATTTATTCTGCTGCCATAAAAGAGCCATTCTCAACCTAGTCTTAATATCAGAGAGATCTGACACCTGGGTTCTTCTTTACCTAGCAGATTTGGGCTGCAGAGGAAAAGCAGGCTGCTGTCAGCATGGGTGCAGGAAGCTCTGCAAAGCTGTATAAGGCTGGCCTGGGTGTCAGTGTATTTGCTTACCAACATGAGAGGGTTTGGATGTGAGAGGCCATGCCATGTATAATTAGAGAGTGAGAGAGCATGGAGGCTCATTCTTGGGGATTGAGTGTTAATAAGGTTTGGCAAGAGTCACAGACAAAAGAAGAAATGGTTGCAAAGCTAAAACAAGGCTGGCTTCAACCCTGAGACATCTTGCATGTTGCTGCTGAAGACATGCCAATCAGCGTGCAAAATGAGGGGCCCCTTGTTTGTATCTGAATTGATTTTTGAAAGGCATTTGATGGCTGGTATGGATGAGAATTGGACCATCCATCAGGCCTTCAGCAGTGCAGCTACAAGACTGGAGATGTGCAGTGCAGGAGCAGGTGCCCTGAGAAAGGAGTGGGTTTAGCTTTAGCGTCTTTCTTTACTGCCTTACATCAGGTGTGTAAGTAGCAATGCAGGCTCCAGCAGTGCAGGCTGACATTGTGTAGGAGAGAGTGAGGATGGTTTTACGCTTAAACTTTATAGACCACTTATTGCTGCTAAGTGGCACACTAAAAGCTAAACAACAACAAAAGCCAGGTTGTTCGGCTTGCATCTGTTGCAGTCATGAAATTGTTGTGCCAAGCAGTACTAATACACTGCAAAGCAAACAATGAAACTGAACTCTCTGCCTGGACAGCATATACTGTCCAAAGGGAACCCCAGAAAAAGAAATTAATCCAGGAAAAACTGAGGCTAACTACAACTCTGTAAAGAAACCCCACTGAAACAAAATAATTTGACATATCTTGGCATGTAGCTGTGACACCTGATGCCCTCCCAAAATAGTAGAGGACTTTAAAAACTTTTGTCCATCAAATGGAAAATATCCTCCACTGGTGATGAAATTGGGAAGGAACCTACCACCTGCTCACTGAGCTGAAATACAGCAGAAGTGTAGTATACAAACTCCCTCCAAGAAGCTGTCAAACCTAGCCCAGTGCCCCGTGAGGTACAGAAAAAGCCTAAAAATATTTACAGGGAGAAGCAGAGCAGGTTGCAATGGACAACAGGAGGAGACTTCACCCTGCACAGCAGTGCTGGCCTCAGGCAGGTGCAATTTAAGTGTGATAGAAAACGTGTGAGCAGAGCTATTCACCTCTTGAGAAGCTATTTTGTTTTCTTGTGAACATCAGCTTCTCCTGAGACTGCAGGCTGTGCACCATGCTCTCACTCAGCCTGCTTCAACATCCTCCTCCTTGCTTTCTCCCTCTGCTAGCTAAGATCAGAGCAGTGAAGGAAAGCAGCTCGAAAATCTCTTTGGCTTCCTGCCCTGACAAGCAAGCAGCTGTGCAGTGTCAGGAGTCTGAGGTGTGCCAGCAGCTCTGCCCTGCCACCCTGGCACCACAAGCTTGCCTGTCCCATGCACCCCAGCCCGACCTAAGGGCACCCTCCTCCCCAAACTGGTTTGACAGTGAATTTCAGGCTGCTTCCTGCTGGTGATGATCTGATTAAACAAGAGATAGAGAGATGAGCAAAAGGGTTTGATACCACACGTTTTTGCACTGGTAGAACCATCAGGTAAGAGCATAGGGACTGTCTTCCCTGGTGCTCCTCTCCCGTCCTAGAAATCCTAGAGGAAATCTTTTTTCTTTAATGTTATTAAAATTAATTCTATTGTCTTATTTAACTACGTTTTCTATCTAATTAATCTGAAGTTGGTGGTTAGAAGTAAAACTAGTTTTACTAGTGGTATGATCACCCTACCAGGAGCACCAGCATTTAGCTGAACTGCTTCTTTTGTTTCAACTTGTTTTCAGCAATGCCAGCTCCAAGCTTCTGGAAACATGAACGTATTTCCTTGTGTATCATAAGAGTAGCCACACCACACAGACAAGGCATAATTAGTGTCTGGGACAACCACAGGAGAGAAATATGTACATGAAATCAAACACTTGGTAAATACTCTGGGCTTAACTCTGGGGGTCTTTGAGGAGCTGTGGGATGATGGATGGCAAGGCATATCTGTGCATCAAATTCTTCACTGCTGTCATTTCAGTCTGATTCCTCAACACATTTTCTGCACGTTGAGCTGTTTTAAAAACAGGATAAATACTGCCTGCCTTACCCTATTGTTTACCACAGTAACAGATGTATCATTCACTTGTGCATTGCTCAACATTAGAAACCAAACCCCATGTAATTGGAGCAGGGGACTTTGGTCCGATCTGTACAAATAGTTGAACTGACTTAACTGTAATCAGTTATGGAAAACATCACTTGGAAACACAGTGTTTTGGCTGATAGCAATTATGTCTTAGCTTGGTAGTTTATGAACCCAAAACAGTTTTAAATTTATATAATATCTTACCAACCAAGAGGTAAATTGCTCTAAGTCTTAATTGATATAAATTATTACAACTGTGTCCCCAAAGGAGTTTCTGAGGGATTAACTGAATCAGTTTAATAACTGATTGTAGTTAAACTGGTGGGAGCTATTTTATATCAACTAGCCCTTGGGGCTGGGAGGTTTCATGGTGAATCAGGTGAAGAGTTGCACAGCAGCACCTGAGGACAAACATCAACAACTGTTTGGAGCTTCACACATGGATTTGCTTTGCATGGAGGTCAAGGTGTGTCAGCAGAACATCACTTCTTTTGCTGTTGTTGGAAAGACACAAAGATCTTCCTAAAAAAAAGTCAAGAATGCTTATAACCAAGTGACACAAACTGCTAGTACAGTGTAGTAAATTATGTTGCTTCCAGTTTCCTAAAAACATATCAATGTGGTAACTAATTTTCAGCAGGCTCTGGTAGAACAATTATTGCTTATCTTTGCTGTCTGGAAAGATGCTTCCAGATCTAGTTATCCAGTGAAGTGCATAAATTCTGTATTGTGTGCACCAGCTTCTTCTGACAAATTTGTTTCTGTGAGCATGTCTAATCTCTAGCAGACTTCCTCTGGGCATGGATCAGTATTAATGATTTTTAGATCCTAGCTTAAGAAATAGCAGGCAGGGTATGCATTATACTACTCCACTGTCCCCTGACTGAGATTGTGTAGGTTGTGCCACACACATACTGTGGTGTGGTATAGTTTCCTTGGAAAGATAACAGAATTTCAAAGAAAGCTTTGAGTTAGTGATGTGGAAGGGAAAAATGTCCTCAGTGGTCCTGCTGCAGATGGGCAGAACAAGTCAGCAAATATTTTAAGGTAGTGGCAGTGAGAGCACAGATCACACAATTTGTAGCATCTTTGAAAAGTATAATTCAGATAGCATTCCCTTAGGCATCCAGATGGATAGCGTTCAAAACTTCATCTTCAATATTGATGGTAATGGGAACAGCTGTTCACTACCATGTTCAGGTGTAAACAAGGTGTGGTTTAATGGGCACAAAATCATCTGTTTGTAAAGAGCAACCCAACCTTCCCCACCAGATGCAAGCTCCTAGGGCAGGCTCCAGCTGGCCTGTGTACCAGATCCAGAGTTGCTCTGATCCTGCACCCAGCCCTGTGCTTGGGAGGACCCAAAATGTGGCTCCATGGGCCTGACTTCCACACCTCAGGCTCGGGCTCTACAGTACTGCCTGTGCACCTGATGCTGAGTTTGCCATCACCTCAGCTAGCACAAAATGCCACAATCTCTTTTAGATCATGAAACACAGATCATACACTGATTAGTGCTATCTGTCACCTTTGACAGTCCTCTTGGCAGAGAGCTTTGTGATGAATTCGATAGAAAGATTAATTTCTGTTGAGTCAGGGAAGGAGTAAATGAGAATCTGGACAACTCACACTCATTCTGTCTATGGTGCAAGGGTTTAGGGGCTTCTGGCCTTTTTTGGTTTCATTGTTTTGGTGGTTGGTTGGGATTTTTTTACAGTTAAACAATTTCAATGAGCAGGATTAACTTCACTACAGGAAGTAACAGGCACCATGCCTGTTTTACCAGTCTGTCGGCCTGGACCTTCTTCCTAAATTAATGTACAACAGGATGGGTGTCAGTTTCTGAGGAGTCAGTAATAGGGGGTGGGAAGCAGTATGATGTACTCCCAGTTCACCCTCAGTAAATCCACTGAGCTGTGTACACATTGCACAGACAGAAACTGTTTGTTCAAGGAAGGCATCAGGCTCTGCTAACTCTCACCACAGAACCAAGCTCATTAGGAGCTTGCAAGCCTCAAAAGATAGTCCTTTATCTTCTTACTTTAACTGTGAAACACACAAGAAATACAAAACAATCCCTGCCTACAGAACACTGTCAGCATCTGGTGTTTTTAGGGGAAATGCCCTGGGTTTTTCTCCTGTACCACTGGTGGTACTGCAAAGTTAATAATCTGAAGTAGTGTGTTCATCATTGCATGTAAAAAAGAATTTTGATGACATCCTCTTTATATCAGAAAAGGCTCTGTGCATGTGTCACCCTTGTGTTTTGATATAGCTGTCTCTCAGATATCTTCTGATAGACATCTCTGCCAGTCATTGCACAGCAGCAGTAGGAGTAAAATATGCTAGGACATTTAACACAATACTGAGTATTTTTATTTGACTTGCATTCCTGGGTGTGTAGTACTCCAAACTACACTTGACTAGTTAGGTTTGGAAGGGTTTTTCCTTGCCAAGAAAGGGCTATCCTAAGTGAGATTCTTATGGTTGTCTATTGTCTTGTGACATGCTACAGCCCAGAGACCCACAGGTAGAATACCAGTGTTTGTGGTCTGCTTGGACCAGGCATGACAAAGAAATACTAAAAGTATCAGGGAAATTTGAGGCAGAAGGACAAGGGTAAGAACAGTAAGGGAAAGGAGTGCATGGCTGTGAACCCCTGCAGGGATATATGCTGCATGAGTCATCTCATGCAGTCCTTTGGCTAATCTCGGTGCTCCCACCATGATTCAGGGTTTAGGAATGAGGATGCAAATGCAGGCAGCCAGTATAGGCCCCTTGTGGCTAGTGAGCAGTTGTATTTGCAAATCTTCAAAACAGAGGGGAAAAACCTAGCCCTGCCATTAGTCTTTTGTTCCAGCTTCTTATCCAAAGAACATAAATGAGGACAGGAGATGATTGTTCTCAGCAGATCCCACCAAACTGGGTAAGCCGCAGAAGAAACAGCTGCACAGGTATCCAGGTTCCAAAAGATAGTTCCTATCCCAGCAATTTTTAGGAAAGCCACATTTTCCTCTTCCACATCTTGAGATTCCTTTCAGTGATCTCTCAGAGTGTGAAATTAACTCTGGTGTATACAGACAATAGTTTAGTTTGCAGATGTTGTAAATAATTTCATTTAAGAATAATGATATATTATGTTTATGCTGAAACTTCAAAGTGGTGTTGNTGGTTTGTGTTCTACTTGGGTATCAGGCAACACTTACAATAACCATCACACAGATGAGGAAATGACAGCTAACCCAGTATCACACAAAATCTCTTCATCACAGCTGGGAAAAAAATAGCAATCTGTTGGTCCTTGGTTCCCAAAATGAGATCCTCCTCAAAAAGAAGTATTTTCATAACTATTACATGGCTAATAAGCTTTGTACATCTTAGTGCATTAGTAGCTGTCTTCTAGCTGTCTTTTTTTATAAAGAAGTTTGCCTCAGTTGATGGAGGATTGAGACTCTGTATCAGGTGCACTGTCCTCTGACATAGTTTACATTACTTTCATTACTGCCTTGTCCCAGCCTTCATTTTCACTTCACTTTGGGTGTTTTTTAGGTTTTATAAGAATAAATGTGATCTACCCTGGGAAGAAATGACACAAATTAAACCAAACCTTCACTGTGCAAATATCCTATCCAGTACCCAGAAATTATGGTCACTTTAAAAGGAATCTGTCTTTTCCCAACCCTCTTTTTGTTTTGGTTTGGTTTTTTTAGGTTTTTTTTAGTTTTTTTTTAGTTTTCAATTGCAGCTAATGCTTTTTATTTTACATCTCTATGTAGGCATTTGAAACTGTGCTAAGTGAGTATATTTTTGAAAAATCCTCCTATTTCACCCTGACGAAGATGACCATACACAGTGTGGAGTGATGGAGATTTTTTTTTTCCCTGAGCTGACTGGATCCATCAGTGTGGAAGATTGAACACACTGGCATTCAGTTCAGTCAAAAGCGAAACTCCATAATGTGCTCTGTTTCAGCAAATACTGATCTCCTTTGTTGCAAGGCTTTCTGTATGCATCATTAGTCACTTGACATTCTGTGTACCCTAGAAACCCAGAAGCAGTAGCATCAATGCTTATTTGTTTATGTATTTTAAGAAACTTCATTTATGGTTTGACTTCAGTCACATCACTTCGCAAATTATCTTTCAAGAGCCTATCTCATCAGAGAATAACTGGAGACTGGCCAACATACCCATGGCCTTACTATTTTTATTCCTTACTCCAATGACTCAACTCACCCACACCTCTAGGACCTCCATAGTACTCATGACCTCCCTGAGGGCTGCTAAAACTATTCATGGCTCCAATTCACAGACTGACTGACACAGAGGAATACATTCACGAGACATGGGTAGAGCTAAGCCACTTTAGCTGTAGGCTTAATCCAGCAGATGGAGCAGCTGCCTGAGACTGTGGAGATAGCCTGTATTTTTGTACAAGGCAGAGTGATCTGGTGGCCTGGTGAACCCGGCAATTATTAACTAAAATGTGGTCATTGTTTTTTGCTAGCATCCACAGGCATGAGACAGAGCTCTGCCCCACTGGATATTTTGGAAAACTTTTACTACTTCCTGTGCTTGTGTGCACCCATTAAAATAGTTTCCAACTTCAGAGTTTGTCATTAGGCTCTTTGAGCTGGCAAGGCAAATGGTGATCTCTGCTGTAAATCTAGAATGTCATCTGACACTGGCTTGACTGAAGGAAACTGATCTTAGATAGAGCCCACTGTAGGACTTAAGAGAAACCTGCTCATGCTCTATATTTATTAGTGTCTGTAGTCAAAGGGAGCCTGATGCACCTTGTGGAGTTATTGGCCCCCAAGTAGTAATGGTAAGACATGTGGGTGCCTTTTACCTTGCAAACAAGCTGTTCCACATCATCCCATGGGAATGGGAACACAAGGCAAACCTAGCCTTCCCAAGATTTTGTGTGCTGCTATTACATTTCCCCTACTCTATCTGGGAACAGTTTTCATGCTTCCCTTTTTCTGTCAACCTCCTTAGGTGGTGTCATGTTCTGTCAGCTGAGTAAAGTGCTGATACATTTATTTCAATCTTGACATTGTGACACGTGCTTTAGAGATAATGACATTTTCAGGCAAACCATGGCGTGACAGGCCCTCATTCTCATGCTGTTTAAATTTGTACTTCTGTAGGAAACCAAAGAGGAGATGATGCCATCTGTACCCTAACTACAAATCTGGGCCTATGAATGCAAACATTGTAGCTGCCCTGAGTCTGGGAGCTACTTTTTGTCATGTCAGAGCTCCGGGCAGTGGGGCTGCCTCCTCACACAGAGCATAAGGGACATATCTTTGCATCCTCTCAAGCCCTGCTCAAGAAGCCCAAGCAGAGCTCCTGGGACAGTTCAGGTGTTAGAAAGGCAGTGTGGTGCCTTTCTCCACAGAATCAAATTTGGACTACCCACTAATGTCCTTGCTCACTCATTTAAAGCTGGTTCATGAACATGGCGGGTTGTTGCCAGGGCACTAACACCTTTCAGAGAGGCAGAATTACTCATTGTTTTTCCTTTATAGGGAAGTTCTACCAGTCAAATCATTCTGTTGTGGCATCTTTTCTGCAAGCATTTGCCAACACATTTATACCTCTATCAAACATAAAGATCATGGAAACCATGGATTAGTTTTCAGTTACAAGTGATTGGTTGTAAATCTCCTTCTAACCTGGAATCTGCTTTTGGCAAAATCCCAGACCCATTTCCCACTGGTTTTCTTGCCACGAGTTAGTGAATGCTGTAGGCTTGGTTGATCCTTCACCCATCGTATCTTCACAAGAGTTCAGGCTAATATCAGAAAAGAGAGCACCTCCTGGGCTGTTTCTACTCTTTCCAGGTTTGGACTTGAGATTTCTGATTTATCTGGAGGTGATGCCCATTTTCTCCTGCACAGAGCAGTGCTCTGCTTCCAGAGGCAGTCTGGCCCTTTGTGATTAATTCTTTGGTTAAAGCCTAGGTGCCTTTGATTTAGGTTTTTTTACTTCTAAGACATCTTCTCATGTTGCATTATTAAATATCTAAACCCCTCAGGGATTAATTAGCAATAAGTGATACAGGATGTGGTCTGAAAGCTGGAAAAGAGATCTATATTGACAATATGCCGAGACCATGTTTGAGACAAGAGGCCAGTGTTTGATGGAGCCCTGGCTCCTACTTGGCATTCCTGAACATCACGATAAATTCTTCTTAAAATACATCCTTCTTTCTGATTTTCTGTATTCTAGCTCTACCTTGTCTTGACTGGCCATAATAGAGAGTCTACTTAAAAACCTGATTTTCAAATCTCTTTAGTCTTCATAGGGTAACATCTTAAAAAACCAAAACTGAAGGCTATATTCAAAACAATATTGTGCTTTGGCTGCTTAGCTTCTGTTGTTTTGGTCATCTCAAAAAATTAATTCATAGTAGATCTAATTCCTTGATTTTTTAATTAGCTACCTTTCTTACACTTGGCAAAAGGAATATATTCCTTGTGAATTTATCAGTGATGTTTCTCTCTGACTATCTAAAAGCTAAGCTTTAGTATGATCTCAGTATAAGCAGTACTAAAATCCAGCCTCTGAATTTTTTTGGTCAGCTGTTCTCTAAGGTGCAGAATCAAGTCAAATACAGTGGACTGGACTTCTCAGGAGGAGCCTGTCCTGCCTCTTCATATCTTTACTCACTTTTCTGACCAGTTGAAGTGCCAGATAATGCCAGCTGCCATTTGATGTCATGGAAACTTACCCAACCAGAACCAAATGGAGACTAGACTGCCATGAGGTGACACTGATTGCTTTAGTGAGCCAAGCAATTCCTGGAAAGGTGGTGTTCACCAGACATGCATGTGTCTCCCTGCCTTTTTTGTGTGGGTTCTCACTTAACACAGCTTTTTTTTTTGACTTCTGTCAAGTTAAGGAACCTGACTTTTCCCACAGCCAAGCTGTAAAAGCATCAACTGTTTGAAGAGTTTTCTTAAGACAACAACAATGGCAAATGTCTTGCCTCTCCTTCTCCCAAGTGATGCTCACACCATTAAATTTAGCCTCTCGGAGGTGCAGAGCATTTGTGCCCAACAGAAAGAGTGAAATCTTTCCCAAGTTGACAAGCTCTGACAAGCTCTGACATTTTATATTGCTGTTTCTCTGTCCCTGTGCCATGGTAAGCAGATACCTAATGGATATTCCTGGGAAATGAGCCTGTCAATCTTCCCAGGAACTGCTTCAGAGAAGTTTGAGGAACCAGAGCAGATTGATGCCTTTCCCTACCCAGGCTGTGGCCTGGCAAGGTGAGCTGACTCATTGCAAGAGCAGGATGGCTAATTCTCTTGGAGTGAGAAATGGGCATACAGGCTTTCCCCCAGGATAAATGAGAGCTCTGTGTTGTATACACAGATGTTTAGGATGAACTAATTTCCAGCCTGGTTTTATAATCTCTTAGCAGACTTTGACATGCATCTGCCTGTGCAGTGAAATGTTGTGTTTCACTGGTGAGTAGGCATTTCTGAGACACTGTTCCTTGCCAGCTGAGATTACTTTGCTTACCCTGAGATGTCTTGTCCTTTCTTCTGGGGAGTATGTATCATTTTAATTCTGATTTATTTCTTTTTGATTTAACATAAAGAGGACTAAACATTTCAACTTAATATAAAGGGTTTCCATAGCAGAAATTGCAGACAGTTTGGCTGGATATTTTTGTTGTTGGAGGTGTTTTGGGGTTGGGCTTGCTGGGTTTTGGGGGGTTTTTTTGTACAATCCAAGCAATGACATCTAGCTCTAGAAACACCAGGTTATGGAAAGAAGAAAGGTACATGGAAATGTTCATTGGCTTAAATTCTGCTATGACTTAATTCTGATATGGTTCTACTGACTTTTCTGGAGCTCTCCCACTAGGGCAGAATCTCTGATCACCCAAGACTTCTTCCATTCTTTGCAGGGGGTGGAAATGTTACACAAAAGCACTGCGAAAGCTGGGAGCCGGGGTGGACTATTTTTGTAGTGCCATATATCTCTATGAATTTTATGGCTATATTTATAAGCAACCATCTATGTCAAGAACCGTTTTGTCTTTTGCTGTGGCTTGAACCCAAAACTTCCAAGAAGAGCAAATTCCAGGCTGATACTCTTTAGTGTGTGCAGCAGGCTCAGATCAGACTGTGCTGTCTGTGAATAGGCTGAAGAAAAATCTATTGGGTAGAAAAGAAAAAGGTTATTAAAAGCCTTGGCAGGGATCTATGGGTTCACAGCTCAGGAAGGAAGCTGTTGAAAGAAGATACAGGACACTCAAGCATGGGGTTTTTCTCCTGAAAGAAGGTGTAAGGCAGGAATGAAAGAACCATTCGCTTGTGGAAGAGCTCTAAAGAGGAGGTGAACATGCTGACTGCAAGAGATGGAGTGGCTGAAGGAGCAGTCAGGTGAAAACAGGTTAGAAGTGATTCTGAGGGAAAATCTGATGGTTTGTAATGCCTCTCCAGCTAAGTCGTTGCTGGGCAGCTGGTTTTGGTTGTTCATGATCAGGTAGATCTCTCGGCTGGGGAGAAAAGCCCCTGTTGCTGGACCTTATGCTGATGGATGCTGTGCTTGTGGTACCTGTCCTTAGACTTGGTGTTTGGAAAGAGTTTAGTCTTGGCCAGTGGACTGACCTTCCTCCTGTGTTAGAGCCTGACGGATGCAGAGAAGCTGAGGTAGCTGCTAGGCAGACATAAGCTGTGCTCTCTCCAGAGGTCTACTGACCTGCAGGCAAACTTTTATTAGATTTGATTAAGAACTCTTCCTTTCTTGGATGATGAGCAGCAAATTTCGGAGTCCAGAGTCCTCTGTTAAATCAGTGTGTTCCAAATACTCATAGACGAACAGAAGTCTCAGAAATATTGTCATCTTCTATAAAATATGGCTGAAGTTAATGCAGGTGCTGTTTTGGATCTATGATAGAAAACACATCCTTAATCAAACAAATTAAAAGGAGTCTCTCAGTTTAGGAGGAAAATGTTGATGGAAAGCAGCTAAGGTGAATATCCAGAAACACGTCCTGTTTCCAAAAGGAAAACATTTTACTCTACTGCTGATTTTGAAGGATGCACTATCCAGATTGTCAGCATTACAGTAGTGGTCCTCAAATACACTTGCACATGCCACCAAGTTAAAATTACGTTTCCTTGATACAAATGTGTCTACATGTAGGGCCTAGCTATAATCTGCTACTTAAAAATCCCTATTGCCCTACAGTAAGCTGAAAATTAGATAAGTGAGTCTGGCTTTACAGTTTGAGCAAAGGCTCCTCCTGACTTCCCTGTGATATAATATACTATTAAGTACCTCAATCAGTTTTGCTGAACTAGTAAGTTCTGAAATATCTTCATTTTATTGTGTCACCTTAGAAACCTCTTAGTCCTGTGTGAAACTCAAAGATGCTTTAATTTTCTGGGATATCTTTAAGAAATACAGGCAGAGCAGGTGGTAAAATATTTGTGTGCTTGACAGTGTCATCAGCACTCTAAGAATGGTTGAATATCTAATACTCTATTAGGGCCTATGAGAAATGACTCTCCAAGTAAATCTTAAATATGCTACTTTCTGTGTGAATAAACCAAAACACATAATTAAGTTTTGGGATGTCCAAAGGCCAAGCAATGATAGTTATCATCTATTTTTCTGTTCTAGATTTTTTTTTTCCAAAAGCCTTTGTTATACAAATTCCTTTGCAATTACTTAAAAGATTTGCTGATAAGGAAGGGCAGCTGGTTTGAGTCCTCCTGACCACTTCTTACTTCTTTTTCTTATCTTTGTAATACTTGTGTGGCCAAGTGACAATCCTGACTCCTGGTGGAAAGAAAAGCGTGTTTGGTTTTATTCCCTTCAGGTTTAGTTTCTAGTTTGATCAGTTGTGGTGCCAGGTGAATGTGGTTGCATATAATTAAACCTCTGTGTGTTTTTGTTTTGTTTGGGTTTTGTATTTAATGTAAGACCAGTGGCTATCTTGGCTATGGCTTGGCTGCACTGGCTCAACAGCTTTGTAGCAGAACCCTGAGGGCTACTGACTCTGAGAAGAGGAAAAAAGAAACCATGAGATTTGCAGTGCACCAAACTGCATGTATTGTTAGCATTCTGCAACATCTTTCTCCAGAATAAGGTAGTATCCAGAAGCCTTTCCCAGGATTAGCTGGCAATGGGAGAGTGGAGAGTGGTCTAACCTGCCCAGCACAGTGCAGTGATCATGGAAGCAGGGCAGGAATGAGGATGATGAAGTCTGGCTGTGATTATTGCCTTGGTTAGTGAGGCAGTCTCTCAAGCAGAATCTAGTACTTCAGGACTTAGCCTATAGCTTGAAGTCAAGGCTGCATAGAAAGCCTAGAGGTGCAGAAATCTCCCTTGAATGTGTAGCAACACTGAAAATATTTGATTCTTTTTTGTTAGATTGGTCCTGAGAAAAGAAGTAATGCTACAGCTGAGGTAAGCTATGAGGATATTTGCAAGCTGTAATGAGAGGTTGGAACATGCCATACTCCATACTAACACTTTTAATGGAAATCATTATATGTTTATTTAAGAATTCTAAATTTTTTTATTGGAATAAATTGGAGCGGAACATTTTTCCAGGTAAAAAGAAGATAACTGTCACTGAAAAAGAAGGTGAAAAAGCTTCTCTGGATTGTAACTAAATAAAAATGGTCCAAGATCTGGATCTCAGCATTAGAGTTGCTGTTGAAATGGTCAGTGTCAGACTGTAGTACAAGCAAATGCAAGAAGCCTGCTTGCTTGTTAGCTTTTACTGCTCTCCTGTCACTGGTTTGTAGGTACAGTGTTTTACTTATTTATGCCCAAGGTGACATAAGTGAATGAGAGCTGGCAGCAGCTGCTGAATAATGGATGAAACACCCGAATTCTGCTGGTGGCAATTTCCACAGCATGGGGACTTGTACTGAGGGCTTGCTGCTCCCCTGGCTGAGCACTCTGCTATTGCTTCCCTGGCAATGGCGAGAAACTTCCAGCAAGTCCTGAGGTGTCTCAGTGAAGAATGTCATTCTGCAGAGTGTACCTTGACATCTTACATCACAGTCTGTTTCATTTTCTAGCTGATTGCTCCCATTTCTAATGAAGGGTCTGAGTAGCACTGGTCTGCAGGAGCAGCAATCTCCCCTTTCCACCACCTTTTGCAGAGCTTTCAAAGTGCATCTTTAAAGCCTTTATGCACAATTTCAAATGAATAAGCTTTGCTAAGAAAGACAGCAGAAACGTTCTAATTAGAGTAACCTAATGGGCAGGCTGAGCTCTGAATACAACAGTGGCAGGAGATCACTGAAAAGCCTCTGCCCTGATCTGGCCTTAATCATATATCTTGGTTTCCAGGGCACTTGAAGGCTTTATTTTGAATGCTTCACTGATTACACTGACTAATATGAGAACAGGGTCATTAGTGTAATAAATCTCAGGTAAGTGTAGAGCTAGCCTTAGGAAACCTTTCTATATTTGGCCTCTGATAGCGATTGTTGTACAAGTCTATAAAAAATAAGTGTTGACATATGCTGTAGGGTACTGGTACACACGTGTCAGATGCTAATGCTGCCATTTTTCCAGCACAATGAGGCCAGGCAGTCTCAGGTTTGGCAACATGGCTCTGCAGTACGCCTTGCTTGCCCTGGAGGAAGCCAAGTTCCCCCTTGCTGGGCACTTGTCCATACAAGGCAGGCAACACCAAAGGTGTGATTACAGTTCAATGAGTTGCCCATAAAATGTTAGATTTTTCTCTCCACTAACTTAGGAACTTGAATCTATAGCACAGCTGACAAAACAGGTATTTATAACCTCATTTGTGGGTGGACAGGAGTTGGTTGAACTACAATAGCCTGGTTAAAAACATCTGACCATCCCACAAGCTGTGGTCAAGGATTCACCCTGCTTCCTGTTTAGGCAGGCAGGGCTTGACTTCAGTGGGGCTTCATTTGCCTCACCCATCTGATGACCCCTGGGCTTGCAGGGTGTGTGGGAGGGGTGCTGGCTGGCTACTCTGTCTATGTTTTGCCCTTCAGTCCTGAGGGTTTATCTCAGTTTGCACCGGATAGGAGGGGCTGGAAAACATGTGGAGAGGAAGAAGAGGAACCAGCCTGTGGTGAGACTGTCAAAGGTACAAGTCAGTGACACTTGCGGTAAACCTGCTGCCCCCTATCTGCAGCTGCTGTGCTGGGCAAATTTGTAGGGAAAGGATTTTAATCCTTACCTGCCTAATCCCAAACTGCTGGTGACATCCTGTAGTACAAAGATGACGAAGAAGCAGCTACCGTGCCTCAAGTAAAGTTGTCAAATAATGCCCAAGGATGTTTGAAAGCACACCAGCAAGATTATTTAGCATGTCTGCCTTTGGGCAGTGTGATTAAACTGCATCCTAATGAGTTTGTTGCTAATTCCACCCTAGCTCGCTCTGTTGCTGTAAACTGATGGAGATATCTCTGCTAGCTCCCTTGCTCTGGCACACAAAGGCTTCTCTGTGTACATGTCTGCAACAGTGTCACTATTCTCTTTTTCTTTTTTTTAATCCTTCACTCCCAAATTATTCTGGACAGATTGTTTTTCCCTCTGTATAGCTTTGTAAGGATAATAAAGTAGCAGAAGCAGTGGGAGGCCGTGAGGGAGAGAATTAACACTCTGTTCCTAGCTTTAGGATGACCACATGAGTGAGGGCAACCTGACTCAGGGAGGGCTGTTCCCCCTGCAGTCCCAGCATAGCTCCTGCTCTTAGGCTGGGACAGAGCTCTGCTTTGCTTGAAAACCAGAATGGCTAAAGAAAGCTGAAAAAGGGTGAAGGGGGGAGTGCTAAATTGTGCATGTGTGTCATTGGGTATTGTCAGAGAGACAAATTCACAAAATTCAAAACTATTATCTTGCCACACGAGTGTTACCTGTTTATGGCTCTGTGTGTGTCATGTTTCCCATTACTTTTCACGGGTCTGGAGAAGTCTCAGTTCATCTAAGTGTTTGACAGCAGCTGCTCCTTTTTTTGGCTCTCTGGCATGTGCCCAGCAGCTGAGGGGGATGAAGACAGTGGGGGTAGATCCTGTACAGTGTAACAGCACCACAGGGGTGCAGGGGGTTCAGCGCTGTGGCAGAAGGGTGGGGGGTTGGAAAGGACAAGGTGTAAAGGATGGCATCAAAGGGGCTGGGGAGAATAGTAATTTTCTGCAGACTCATGGTGATACTTCCCTGACCTGCACAGCACTGCTAGGCAGGCAGTTTGGTAGTGCAAAGTCATCTTCTGTGAAGGGGAAATGGAGCATAGGGTTTGGGGAAGGGTTGTCTGAGAAAATTAACTTCCTTCTCCATTAAATTATAGCATGAATGAGGAAGGTAAATGATTTTTGACCTGGAACAAAACCTTTGGTGCTGGAAATAACAGCTTCCTCAGACCTTCCAAAGGCTTTCATTTGATTGCAAAGATGTGTCTTTCTTACTTACTCTGTCCGAAATTTCTTACTGAATTTTTGACAGCTTTCAGAGCACCACAGACCCACCCTCTTTCCCCCTGCTGTGGAAAATTAGACTTCAGTGTCTTCTATTTAAGACAAAACCACTTAAAAGGTATACGGAATAAAGCCTACTTTCTAGTCCCTCTCTTACATGCTGGATTTACTCTTCAAAATATCTGCCTCTAATTATGCTCATCCTTACTGTGGAGAAGGTGGCTGACCACCAGCCCTGGTGGGACAGGCTGCTGTGCTCTCGAGAAGGAAGCTGGCTGCTCCCAGATACCTGCCTCACACTAACAGGGCTGCTAGCAAACATTTAGCAAGACATTTAGAAAAAAAAAAAAAATCTTTAAGTAAATATTTAGCGAATGTCCAGAGCTACCAATGAGAAGAAGGATATTTCTGAAGCAGTTTAAACAATTCTGCCCCTTTACAAGGTAGTGGTTGTACAGGCTGGGAATGTATTCCAGCTCCTCCATTACAAAGTATTGCTTTCATTGTCATGCATTTTTCAGCAATATCCCACCATGTGTGGCTTCCCTCTACCTTTAAAATTGTCCTGCTCACCTTTAACCCACAGTGAAAGTACTGATTTAGCCTATAACATGTGCTGTGGTGTACCTTGCCCCCTTAAACTGAATGAGAGAGAATGAAGAGCACTTTGGTTTGCTTTACCTTCTTAATCTCTCCAAATAATAATTTTGCTTTAATCTGGCTTTCTTGGTTACCCAAAACATTGGCTGTTAACAGTAACTGGGGAATCCCACGTCTGAGTAAGAAGTCAGCTTTATTTATATTAAACATGATTGGGGAGTTTATATTTTTGTGTTTCTTTTTTGGCTTTTGTATTTATTTCTGCTTGTACCCACCTACTTCAGCTTTCTGAAGGAAACCAGACCACTTGTCCAGCAAGCAGTTGTCTCCAAAGCCCAACTGCAGTCTTGTCATGAGACATTTTTGTGAGACTTTCCTCCATGGACTCCTTCCAAGTCTGCCCTTGCTGTTCCTCCCCAGTCTCATCTGTTTCACTGCAGAGTTTGCTTTTTATCTTTAGTATAAACGGTCATTGTTCAGCAGTAGAAAATAATCAGGCCAGAAAACCTGGCTTTGTTCCATCAAGTCAGGTGGTTTTTTTGTCCTGCTGGGGGGTGGGAGTGGAGAGTGTAGAAATGAACCCCTCTAGCTCTGTGTTCCAAATGGCTTTTTCAGCATCTGTGGTGGTTCTTTTGCCTTATGGATGCTGATAGTTGCTGCTGGAGGAGAAAAACATCTTATCAGTGCTTCTCAGGGCTGCTCTGAGGGAGAGACAAGGCCAACCATGCTGGTGGCTACCTGTGCACAAAGGTACAAAAGTCTGATGCTGTGCCACACCACAAAGGATGGTTACATTTTCCCCTTGGGTAAAACACAGAAATGTTATTTCTGAAGTGAAGGGGAGGAGCTATAGCTTATGGGAAGGGTGATGTTTTCAAAAAAATAAACAATACCAAAGGCACTCTTATTTTCCCTCCACTCTATTTGCTAATAATATGACTTCTCCTAAGCTATAAACAATATTTGAAAGTCTTCCAGCCTCTTAGCTTGAAAATTTCAAGGAAAAAAAAAAAAAGGGACAGTTTGGCAGGAATGCTATGGAGCTCTTCCTTTACTTTCTGAAAGAAGTTCAGGCAGCCCCAGGACACTCATGCTATAGTTATTAGTCACCCCGTGTGCTCAGCCTTTCAGAGGCTGTTTACTCTTGGTAAGAAAGGGGAAAGTCCAGCAACAGTAAATCCGGAAACATGAACACATGTTTTCATATTTGCTTGGGGTTTTATTCCTGCATTTGGCTTTTCTGATGACATAATAATTAGAATGAAGTGCTCTGCATAGTTAATCTGCTATTGTTTACTGATAGATAAGACCTTATTTAACAAAGATCTTATTTTCTTCTTCCTTGTCCCTACATGTATTTACCCTTTCCCTAGTTTTTAAGTGCCTAGGGTTGCTTTTCAACAGGTCTGACTATCAGCATTTAGAACATAAGAAAAACATAGGAATTTGCAGTTGCTCTCACCAAAATTAGCTGCTGCTTTTTCAAGTGTTCTCTTTCCCTTCTTCATTTAAAATTTAAATATTTGTTCATAGTGTCTCTGTTTCATTAACTGAACTACACAGATGTCTGGAAGAGTGATACAGGTCTGAAGGTGTGATATTCCTCCCAGTGGGACAAAAACTAATGCAAGCAATGCAGGCACTGATGCCTCCCAGGACTGGTCCTCTGGTGAAGGTTACTAGAGTACAGCTGAAAGCCTTCTGAAAAGGACCCAAGAAGTTGACCCTGTAACTTCTGTGTCATATCGAAGAGGAAGGTGCTGAGAGGATTGAACTGTCTTTAAAATAGACAGTATTTCAGTATTTTTAGAGAATCAGACTTTTAAGTTGCATCTGTTTTGCTCATAAATTGACTTTGGTCTGATATTGCAGAAGCTTAACTGTAAATTTTCCCACAAAGCAACTCTGAACCTCTTCACCTTGTAAGGTTTTAAAGCATTGCTGTGTTTGGACATGTCGTTCAAGTCTGATAGGTCCAAGCTGAAGTCAAGTTGCTGGCTGGGTGAGTTTGGCTATCCTGAAGGTCCAGAAAATGGGGCAAACAGGTGTCAGACTTGTATCACCCTGATCCAGGATTTTCAGTAGCAATAAGGAGTTAATGGCAGAATGTGAAAATTTGGACCTCTCAAATGCTTATTTTAGTAATTCATTGATACTGTGTGGAAAATGCACACTGAGCATTGCAACTGCTAAGTTTTGTTTTATTCTGTGGAACAGAGTTGTCCAGCTAACAGGGGGAATATGTTTTAGTGTAGTCCTTTGTTTGTGCATTGTAAGATATTAGCAGGTGAATATCCAAATGAAGAGGAGGTAAAAATCAAGACCCTCACACATCTCATTATTCATGTGAGCAAACAAATTTAATTGAGGGGTAAGAATGGAAAAAAAAATAATTGAATGCTAATGTTAACCTGGCTTTTATATGGTTGTTACTGAAAACTATGTGATCTTGCTATGTAAGACTTTTTCAGATCCTTAAATTCCTCCACTTTAAAAGAAAAAAAAAAGTTAGGAAAGGCTAACCTAGCTTGTATCT
>VXBB01007619.1:224775-251077 GCA_013399915.1 Illadopsis cleaveri | reverse complement strand
TGTGGGTCTGCTTAGGGCATCTCCACCTGTTTGGACAATTATTCTGGTGTTATAAGTGTAATAAGCATATTCAAATTATCTGAAGGAGTCCCTAACCATCAGAAGTTGAAAAGGAGATAGATAATGTGACAATATATGCCCCTTGCTTAGGGAAACTGTAATGCTGATAATTTGCTTAGTGTCCTCTAATTGATACTCTGTTTAGTTCTGCACAATTTTCTTTCTACCTTGGTATAAATGCATGCTCCTCCTCTAGAAGATTGATTATCTGGAAATTGTGCCTGAAAGACACTTAAATTTATCTTCAACATCTAAAGGGAACTCAAGTTCAGATGCACAATATGATTAAGTGCAGTCTAGTTTCAATCAGAACCTGTTATTCTTGCCAGACAAGCTCCAGAGTGAATAGGAGCAGGGCATTTCTGCTGAGCAGCTGACTAATTGAAAAATTTAAAACACAGTTATTTAGTATACTGAGTCAAAGTCAGTCAATGGCTGAGCTGAGTAAAAAGATCTTGAAACACTTACATTTAGAATTTATTTTAATGCTTAATTGCTTATTTCAAAAAGCTTCTAAAAATTGCTTAAGCTTTAGGAAATCAAGTTAAGCCAATATAAAACCAGAATTTCTCCATTACTTTGCTCTTGTTTTTGTTAAGAAATAAACATTTACATCTGCAAATTTGGGCACGGAGGTCAAGCTGACAGGCCTATAGCTCCCCAGATTCTCCTTCCAGCCCTTCTTGTGGATGGAAAATAATTAGCAATAATTGTGCCTCTGATTAACCCCGTTGGGTATGACTCTGACTCTGTGCAAGGCAAAGCCCAAACACAATTACATGTCCAATGCCGCTACTAGTAACCTGTTCAAATTTTTATGCATGGATGGCTATTATTTGTAACAGTTTCTATAGCTGAACTCTCAAGAGTTACTTTTTTGCCTTGCAGAACAACAGTATCTAAAATGCTCTGCATCAAATTCTGCTTTGCAGGTTGGTTTTACACGCCCTACCTTTTGGGGAGACCTCTGATTAAGGAGTTCTGCCCAGTCCTTGCAGCTCCTGAAAACCTGGCCATTTTCATCAATGCTCACTTGTGGACGCAGGATCTGATTTTTTTTAGGCAGGTAAAATATCTTACAGCATATTTCACATCAGCCCTAAATATTTGGCTAATTCTGGTACCCTCCAGGTCAACACACAGCTACTCAGAGCCCCTCCCCAGAGCCATCATGGTCTTCAGCTACCTCAACGCCATGACAAGGATTTTCCACTCTTTACACTTGCCCTGTAGGTAGCAAAGTGCTACCTCTGGAAGCTATTCACAAAAAGGCTGTTTTTCCATCAGCGGGTCTACTGTGCTCCCTTTGCAAAGCACCTGGTCCCACCAAACTGCAGAGGAGCAGGAAGTGATAGTGGGGTGTGGATCTGGGTGCTGCACCCTGAGACCACACATGGTCTGGAGTGAGCAAGGAGGAAACAGGAACGGGTGCCCATGGTCTCAGCAGAGAAAAATGCTTCAGAGGTCTGTAGCACCTCCTGCAAGTTGCTGCAGTTGTCAGCACTCATTGCTGTTGTGAAGCCTGCTGCCTGGTGGTCTTCTGTCCTGTTAATGCAGGAATCAATGGCCTGCCTATTCCATGTTCATAAAGGAAGCCTGTTTTGCAGAGGACATGATGCAAAGAGCCTGCAAGCTTGAAATATCTGGATGTCTTCCAATTTCTATTCCCAGAAGTCTTGTTCTAGCAAGCGCTGCTGAATGTACACACAGTACAAGGGGGTGCAGGGAGAGGCTCAGCAGGAGATGGGATCATACAAAACATCATCAGTCTTGGACTGTGACAATTAAATAGTCTGCACTAGATGTTTCGAAGTCAAGCTAGAGTGATTCATTGTTTATGGAATCCCATTACCTGACAAAGGCTCCAACCTGACTCAAATACATGATCAGCTACACTTCTGCATTTAGGGGCTTACTTTCCAGTCCAGCTGTAGTCTTGCATTTGGATTTCAGGATGCACCTAAGCAGGAATACGCTACTTGTGTGACAGCTACTGGCAAAAGTCCAGATGTTGGGAGAATCCTCACCCACTCCACCAGATGGGTAGTTTTCATTTGTCAGTCTAGCAAAAGGGAAAATGAACAAAACTTTCTCGTTTCTCAAAAGCCCAAAAATTCTACTTCCACTGTCTAAGTTCACAGCAGTTGATAGTCCCTAAATTGTCCAAGACAGTAATTGTTTCCTGTTTATTTAGGTTTAGACATTCACAGACCCAGTCTGAAAAATTACTATACCAGAGCCAAGTAATGAAGCTTGCTAAAGGAAGTCTTGCAGTCCAGGAAGAAACTGGAAAAAAATTTCCCTCTGCTTTTACCAACTGGAGGTGAACTATTGATAAGTACAACAGAGCCAGGCTCTCTCCAGTCTCATTTAATCGTGTTAAGCCTCAACATGCAGAGCTAGGCTCCTTACCCCTATGCCCCTGGGAACATGGGAACAAAAGCAAATGCAAAGCACACCTGAGGAAGAATTAACAAACTACCTTGAAAAACCGGCAACTTGGAAAAAATAAACCATAGCAATAGAAACCAGCAAAGGAAGAAGAGCAACAATGTATTAGTCATGTTTTGACTGCTCTCAGAACTCAGTATGCTTAACAGTTTGAAATAGAAACCCCAGCACTTCAGTTCTGAACATTAGCAATTTAAAAAGAAATGAAGTGAGGTCTCCTGAGAATGAAATCATATATATCTATTCATACAGTCAAACAAATATTTTTCCTGTTTGCAACCTCTCAGCTTACTTTTTCATGCTTTATTGTGGTCAAGACTTCTAGGCAAATTCTTTTTTGGAAGAGTGGAAAGTTTTGTCTGGGTTTCAAGAAAGCTTATTTCATAGTGCACGACCTGAGTGTGCCAACATGTTTTTAATTTACAAAAATTTTTGAGTGAATAAGCTTGAGAGCTGAACAAGAGCTCTCAGGCTTGAATATTTTCTTGCTCCAAGAAGCCATGCATCTGAGGTGAAGACATCTAGAGAACCATTCAATCCAGCAAAGCCACCAGGTGTCCATCAACAATAGGGCTCCCATGTTGAGAGCATTTTCATTTCTCAGCTGTCAACAAAATCTATAATTCTTCATGTCATCTCTTCATCACTTATCTCAACTCTCTTTCTCTCCATTATGCAGTAAACATAAAGGAAATAGTCAAAGTGAGACTGTGTGGTTTGCATTTAATAGATGTTGTGATCCAACCACAGGCCCCCATTGTTCTCATTCCTTTGGCATATTGACTGTGCCAAAAAACATCATCCTCTGTCTGCTATCAAAGGACATTTCCCCCTCCCTTTCCTTCCTCCCACCAATTTCCTTTTTCTCCCATTCCTGCATTATGCTCTGATAGTATTTCAGCTTTCAGGAGTCTTTGGTAGAATTTCTGGGCATCCACTTTGATATGCTCATTCTTTGCATCCAATTCTGATTTGGAGGCATCAGACCCCTTGTGCATGATGTGCTGGGGGTTTTTTGTGGTAGTCTTCTTAAAATCAATATCTGTGTGTATTAATTGCAGGCACAAGTTTAATGCTGTGGGATCACAGGTGACCTTTAATTTTTCTCAGTGTTGCTTGCCTCACAACCTGCAATTCTAATCAAGCAGATTTGCTGTCTTTACTATGTTTCCTGTGAGGTGTTGCTTCCAATGATATTTTGATGATGGAGAAAATTGGGAAAAACATTTAATGATTTTAAATACATGGCTGAATTAAATGGTACTGCATGAGCAGCAGTTTCTATATGAAAATGACGAATAGTGTTTTAAACAGAAGTGACATTTCTAACTATTTTCTTTGAAATTAATGGCTAGCACCTTATTTAGTTATTTCACTAAGAACGTGTGGAAGAATTTATTTCCATGAGTTTTGAAAATACTTTTTAGCAGTAGATTAAGATGTTATTTAAAAAGTGGCCAGAGTGACTGCCAAGCCTTTTCATTTCTGAATCACAAGTCTAGTCTTTCTGACAGTTGTTCAGGAGTCTCTCAAAGAGAAAAAAAAAAAAAAAAGAGATCTAGAACAAAATCTAAAGTCAGAACTGGGTGACTGGAGGTCTGAAATCAGCTTTGGGAGGTCAGGCTGTTGTTTTGGCCAGAATCCAAGCTGTCCACTGTCAGTACCACATAACCATCACAGCTATCAATGTGACTCATGATTTCAAGTGCTTGAACCAGCAGGACCTGAAGAAGCTGCTCAGCCTCAGAAGTAGTGGTCCATGACCTAAAAAACTTTCAAGTGAAGTGAACAAAACCAATGACAAAGTGGTCTAAAGGAAGCACAAAGACACAGGGGTGACAAGACTTGTCAGCCCTGGAAGCAGAGACCTTGAGGCAACTCAGTCGTGCCAGTGCTGTGTAGTCCACGTGGCAGAGGAGGCAGAGGAAGTGGATGAGATGGATCCATGATGGCTACATAGAGTTGGGTCTAGTTATGGGGCACAACCCATGGAGAAGGCACGAAGATGCTTGTTCTATTCTCTAATCAAGAGGACTGTGAAGTAGCCTTTGCCGATCGGAAGCAGAAATTCAGACTGATATGCTCTTGTAAAGAGGCTGGTGACTGCCAAAGACGAGTGGATTTGTCTCTGTACATTAATCACAGCTTGGAGAAAGCTTCAGTGAACAGTATGTCTTGCTATACTAATTCCAGAATGAAGCATAATTTCCTTCTGCAATGCTCCCAGTCTCAGTGCACTTCATCAGAGCCATCAGACTCTCAGATGAGCTCAGTGGGAGCAGTGGCATTTCCAGCATCTGTTGAGCTGACTTTCAGCCCTCTGCTGCCAGTAGATTCTGTAGGTAACAGTGGAGAAAGCAGAAATTTCAGCATCAAAGGCAAGAAATTCAAAGACAGTATTTGAAATGAGGTTTTTAAATACAGTTGGTTTTCATGTCTATTCACTAATCCTGTATTGCTTTGAGGTAACACTTAAACCAAGGGTCACTAAAGCAGAATAAATGTGCAAAAGGTTTTGAGCAACAACCGAGGAATAGAATTCCCACTATCAATTTTGTACAGTGGAACCAAAAGGAATTATTTCTTGTATGTAGCTGGTACTATGGCCTACAGTCCAGGAGCCTCCTCTTGCTATGCTAGAGCATCTGCTCTCAAGTTTAGCTGTGAGCAAGGGAAGTTGGGAAAAAATGTTTCTTTTAGAAACACAATCCATGGTGTGCTGGACTTGACTTCTAAACTGGAGACATGGTATTGACAGCACTGACAAGCTACAGCTATGCAGGCAGTTTTGGCCTTGCCTCTGTAAGGGGAAAGGTGAGCAGAGCATCACAGGTGGGAGCATAAAAATGTCCACTGGGCTTGAAAGGCTGAGCTCTGCAACCACTCTGAGCAAAGCTCCAGAGCCACATAACACAAACGGTGTTTTACAGTGACTGTGGAAAGCTTAAAGTTTTTGGGTTGCTTTGCTGATTACCTGTGCCTGTCGCATGGCCCTGCAGCTGAATGACAAGATCACAGGACAAGCTAGCAGGGGAGAAAACTGACGTTATTCCTGGTGGAATATCATGCTGAAACCCTGGCTTCCTGTTGCAAAAACAGGAAATGTTTTTTTTCTGAAACGATGGACTAGTTTCAGTGCTGGGGCACATTCACAAAAATCCCTGTACCTTTACAATTGGGCACTTTTTTGCTCCCCAAAATAATAGCTAAAGAGAGAAAAAGCTTTTGAGTGGGTTCATTTTGTCTTGCCTGTAAAAGACTGAGACCATGGGGGTTTGTGTTCTTTGGCGTTTTGGCCAATCCACTCCTAAATGACCCAGCTGGTTGGACTGCTATTAGCTGTTCAAAGACGCCACTCTATAGAGTGCTTCACTGTTTTTTTCAGTACTGAGCTTAAATTTTACTTTTGGATTCCCCCTGCCTCTTCCTGGACCACTTACAAGACAGCCAATCAATAGCAACATTGGGAGTAGGGATGGATAGGTGGTCCTTTCCTTAGCTTTTCAGCACTGAACTGTCAAAACTGCTTGTCTAGTTTTCTGTTGTAAACACTCCTAGGTGTGAATTGCTAAAGAGTTTTTTTATGAGCAGCAACAAAATGGATTGTTTCAGATAATTTGAAAAAATTTACAGTATACGTTGTTAAAAGGCATACGCTTTTTTCCTGCTTTATGGTTTGTATCATCTCTTTATTATTAACAGAAATTATCTGAACTAATAAAATTTGAATATTATCCACTCTTCTAATTGAGGGAATCTGGAAGATCAGCTGCTTTGAATTAGTTGTTAGCATTTGTGGGATGATGATGCAGAAGTGAAAAGGTTTTTTTGTAGGTATGTGCTGACAAGTTTAGTCTTTGGTACAACTCTTGGGCAATGAAATTACTGCTGCAAGCTTTTGAAGCTGTCTCACAGAACAGAAATACCTACAAAGATTGAATACAGTATACACACTGTAGAGAATTTTCCTAGGGAATGAGCTGCCCAGACCTGAGTTACCCCAGCTGAGGCCTGACCTGAGGCCTGTTGAAGCCTTTGACACAGTTAAAATTACTTAGCCATGTTGTGGAGCAGTTAGAAATTATGTTAAGGTGTCTGGGAAAGATAATGGGGTTGGTGAAGGTCATTGTATGGAGTTGTTAGTAAGTATTTGTCAGCTACCTTAAAAGTAAGTTCAACAATGTCTGTTTGCATTCTTCTCTCTGCTGTGTGCCAATGAAAGAGCTATCCATTTTGTAAACTATATAGAAATGTATATAAGCTGCCATTTTACACATAATAAAGGAGAACGTAGTGGTAACCATACTGGTTTGGATCTGCGTTGCTTCGACCAAACTCTCTTTAGGGAAACCCTGGTTTCAACACACAACATCTAGGAGTTTCGTTTGGTTGTTTTTTTTAAGCCACACACAACTTCATTTGAGTATAGTGAACAACACAAGTTATTTCTTTCTATACTATTAAACATTTTAAACTATTATCCCCACTCATCCTTAACATATATACACTCCTGCCTCAGAGGTGTTTTTGGCAAGATGAATGAAAGTACACCCTCTTACAAGTAAGTGTGGCTCTCCAGGCAGAAGTCCAGCCCTCACAGCGAGCCTCATCCCAGGCAGGGTGAAGCAATCAACATCAAGATCTCCACTGAGCAGAGACTCACAGAGGGAAACTTGTTGCTATTTGGCTCTGCAGCTGAAGAAACATACAGTAGTGGCAGGGAGCCTTAGGGCAGCTGATTTAAGGACTGATTTTGCAAGCTGTTCCTTACTATTTGGCATTCATAAAATTCAT
This sequence comes from Illadopsis cleaveri, assembly GCA_013399915.1. Taxonomy (NCBI): domain Eukaryota; kingdom Metazoa; phylum Chordata; class Aves; order Passeriformes; family Timaliidae; genus Illadopsis; species Illadopsis cleaveri. The sequence continues at coordinate 243,772 of VXBB01007619.1, read as the reverse complement.
CTTGAGCAACTGGTTTTCCTACTGAACTCTTCAACTCTGACCCGAAGAACATCCTGCTGGCTGGACATGTCCAGATCATCTCTGAAGCTACACCAAATGGTACCAGATGCACTGAGATCCATTAAGCAGAGTTTGAGGGGGTTTTTTTCCTGTCAGTTCTAAGAGTCTGCTCTACTCCTTTTCTGGGAACTTTGCTAATGTGAGCAGTAAAAGCTCTCCCAAGAGAGAGCCTCCCACTGCATTCAGCTCTGTACTGAGAAAATGGGGCAGGATTAAAAGAGCACTATTGCTCCTGGGCAGTTGGTTTGTGGCCAACCATGTGGTAGAATAGCTTGTACATAAATTTTAATTCAATGCAGAGTTGCTAATCAACATCAAACATGTGAATGTCAGTGGCTGATAAATTTAATTGGATGTTTGTTTAAGAGCATTAGAGGAAGTATGTGCTTGAAGCATCAAAGAATAAGTCTTAGAACTTCAAACAATACTCTGGTGACATTTTTGGGAAAGGCTGTCACCAGATCTGTGCTCTCTGGCTGCTGCAGTGATACCCTATTGCATTAGTTTCAGAATTTGCGTGGCACTCGCTAAAATACACATGTACATAAATAGATTATGAAGAATGATATGTGTGTACGTAAATAACGCTTCTGAAGGATGATGTTAAAAGAACATTGTCGTGGTGGGCAGCAAAGACCTAGCTAGGCAATGCAATCATCAAGGATGCCTGCAAAATCCTGATTTGCTCCCCCTGCCATCCCACTACCACATATCGTGGGCACAGTTCTTATCTGATCACACACTGTATTCCTAGTGGGACCGTGTATGCAGAGTGTGGCTCTGGTGAGAAGCTGGGACTGTGGAAAGAAGCCAATTTCTCCAAAGGAGTTCATACGTGCTCTTTCTGTCCACAACGGGTAGGACAGAAGTTTTGAGCCAAGGCAAGGAAATGTAGGTTAGGTTTCATGAAGAAAACACAAACAGTCCTGCAACCAGCAAAATGCTGACATAGAATTACCCAGAAAGATGGAGGAATTGCTGGGCCTGGAGCTCAGTAAGGCAGAGCTACCTCTTTCTACATCATGGGAAGCAAGTGGACTAGATGGCTTCCATTTTCGTTCCACACATTTGCATCCCATTGGCTCTGAATCCTTGTTTTTTACCTCTTTTTCACTAAGAACTAAAGTTAGAAGATACATGACAAATGGGGCAGTCATTGATAGAAGGGGAAAGGAGCCTTTGGCAGCTGAATATGGTCCTAGAGAAAGGCATCCCTTCCCATCCTGCAAGGCATTGCAGAAGTTTTGGAGCTCTCAGCTGCTTCCAGTTGGCATTCTGTGTGTGCCCACCTGCAGTCTCATGTGAAGGATAAAACCCTAAATGTTTAAACTGAAATAGCAGAAGATGCACTCTGAATATGTGTTATTGACCTTCCCAGAAAGCTGCATCATCCTGTGCATCAGCAGCCTTTCTGCAAAGTGAGGGTAATACAGTGTTTTCAGTGGGATTGCATAAGTAGGTTTGTTAATACTTCAAAGCACTTGGATACTGTAGGGATGTGTGGTGAGGATGAGGCCATAAGGAAAAGACTAATTTTGTCCCCACAGTGGGGGCTGAACAGCACATCATAAAGAAAGCCAAGGGCTACAAGCTGAGTGACAAGAAGACAAAATATTGAAGGAGTTCTTATTAAGTGACAACCTTCTATTCCTCGTGTTGGATGAAGAAGGAACACCAGGAGAAAAGTAGTATGGAGTGTTTTACTGAAGACTGTATAGTAATTCAGTTTGCTGTCACAAGAGTATCAAAGTGAGTGACTTGCCTTTTTGTGAGGAATGTAGTGCATTTCTATGCTACACACAAGCATCTACCTTAAACTAAGAAACACAAACAAACTGAACTACAACAAAAAAATTCAGCTCTATAAATTTGATATCTGTGGTATTTGTCAGGTGGTGGATCTCTCAGTCCAGCACATAGATGAGATGACAGCAATGGCAAGTTGACATTCTCCAGCCTAGTAAGTGCTAGAGATCTGGAGCTCTTTTGCCAGAAGCTGGATAAATGTTGATGCATAGCAGGGGATTTGCATTGCCTGACTTTGTCCCAGATTTGGGAGGGGGTATACTGAAGAAGGCATAGACTTTTTTTGTTCCAGTCCTTGTCCTGTGCTTGTTTTCACTTAAAAGATTTTGTTACTGTCTTGGGCTGCCCAACTGCACTGGACCATCTTAGACATAAATTTTAAAAAAATAAAAAATTAATTACTTCTCATAACCCCATCCTGCATAAATAGCCAAATCATTGTGCGTTTTTTGTGAGAAGTGTTGGGCATCTTAAATGCAGTTCTGTCTACAATATCCTATCACTCTGTATGTACTTGCAGAAATGGCTTGAGACTGTGAGGCAGAAACTGTAGGAAGCTTTAAAATCTCTTACTGTAACAACTGTGGTGATTAGCAAACCCAAGTCATGCTCTGACTCCCGGATTTTCTCTGAACTTCAGGAATAAATGTAGGGCTTCTGTCAATCATCTAAGAATTGCTATGCATGGTGTAACTATGTGCTAGAAAAAAGGGCTATCAGCCTCTCCTACAAGATCTCTATTTATTTTAATCATTCTATTAGTGATTAAAATTCAGGGATAAATTTGAGTCTCCTAACAATGTTCCTGTGAATGTACATCTCTCTAGGGAGAGCATGAGTGCTTTGTTCTTCATTCCAACAACTTGTCTCCAAACACTCCCACATCTTTGTTTTGCAGGCTATAATCTGGGATAACATAAAATGCCAGGCACTGCCAAGGCATGTGAGAAATGCTGTGATTCCCCCCAAGAAATAGACTGTGCAAGGGACAGAGTGCAAGATACAGGTTCCCACATGGATGCAGCTGGCATACATGTATGACTAGAAAGTATAATGATGGGTTCCTGTGTGATCATAGCTAGGCTTTTTTCAGCCTCTTCAGAAAATTCTGAAAGAATGATGCAAGCTCCAGCAAAACACATCTCATTCCTTCTTGCTGTCCATCTTAGGCAAATGATGCAACACCTGAGGCTGTTGACACATTGAACTGATCTCACAGCTGACTAAGGAGGAGGCAGTCAATAAAAAGTGCCCACAGCTTGATTCAATGGGCTTGATTCTTTCATATAAATTCTTATGATCAAAAATTATTAGATCAGCAAAAAAGAAGACCAAAAGAGATTATATTCCCCTGGGACTCTCTAATTTTAGATTCCAGAGTGAGTTAGTCAGATGAGAGATGCTTAGAATGAATAGGATCATCTTTCTGTGCGTGCTTGGGAATTCCTTGCTTCAATTACAAAAACCACTAATAGAGCAGTAGCAAAGCTAAAGCTGAATTTCTCATTTCAGTCAATTTCTGCCCTCACTTACCCCAGTGCAGACACATTTCTGCCTGGTGCCCTGGCTTAGCTGCAGCCGAGGACACAAGGTCACACCCAGAAGATCTTTATGGATGCTGTTGATGCTTGCGCTGCAGAGCACCCTGCCCAATTAGACATGGAAAAATCCATATTTAATTTTTTTTTTTAACTGAACACATTACATCTAGTGCTTGAGACACTGTAATTACAACAATTTGTCACTGTCTGTAGTGTTGCTTCTCTGAAAAATAAACAGAGATCCTACAGTCTTTCAGTATGTGCTGACTTTAATCAGCTTATTCCTGATTGTAGCTATCATCCTCAGTAGGTATTCAGTTAATGGTCCCTCTTTCATTGTGAAACTTGAAATAATAATATTTGGAATATAATGCAGTTATTTTCAAGGTTTCTTGCTAAACATATTGGAACCTTTTTTTAGTTCAAACAATGATATCAATGATACTTTGGAGGGAACATGGAGTTAGTTGACATTGTACTCCAAGACTTCCTGGTTAACCATAATAAAATATTTCTGAAGCGTGATACTAGCTAGACCTCTTGCAGAACATCTTCAGGAGTGGATTATTGCTCCTCTGGGGCCATAACTCCAACTCTGTCAGCAGCGCAGGGCAAAGCCAACATCTGCTCAGGGTGCTACCAAGGCAGCTTGCAGCACCATCAGCCATCTGTGGCTGCTGCACCACCAGTGAACAAGGAGTGAAACCTAAAGCACTAGCACACATTCAAAAGCAAAATCTCATAAACCAAGTAAGTGTCCACAAAAGAGGCAGGGAGGAAATGGCAAAGGTATTGAATTACCTCTGGGATGTTGTCACACAAATATTAATAGAAACCAAGAATTTCTAGGCCAGGTATCTTTATGAATAGCCCAGTCTCCAAAGCAAGCCCTCAGAGTCACATTAATGTGCATGTGAACTGCAAAGGCTTTTACAAAACCTCTCACCTGAAAGAGACAGCACACACACACACTCCAGCATCTCCTTCCCAAGGGTCATCTGAGGAAGGATGTACAAGAGACCCTCCCCATCTCAGTCCCACCCTGTTCTCTAATAACTGCAGGGTGGCTCAAGATCTGAAGCATATAATTTAATCTCTCTTTTCAAGTTTGTGTAATTATTTGTAACTTTATTCCCAGTAGTCACAGAAATGGTCTAGTCTCTCTCTGAGTTCTGCTGTGATCACTGACCCCCTGAGGCACAGTTGTTCTTGCTCTTTTTGAAGTCCTTGCCCTCTCAGTTTTGTGGTCAACACCTTTTAGAGCCATCAGGTGTCTCCTTGCCATTGTGTCTTGAGTTAGAGAGAACAGAATTTCTACACCTTGGATCATTCATAATTTATTATACTTTTCTCTCTCCCATTTCTAGCTCCTCCTTGGAACAAGAAATGCCAGGAGTTTAATCACCTAAACTTGAGCCTTTCTAGGTCTTTGACTGCCACTGTTTTTCCTTTTTGAAAAGTATTTGGTTATTCAACAGCCATTTTTTTAGGCTAAGCAGCATCGAGCATGCTATTGCAAGAGGCTAACCCATTCATTACTCATTCACTTCTCTTACAACAATATGAATTTTTTGGATTATAGTCTTCATCTCATTGCTTATTTTTGTTTCCTTTTGACAGGAGTTGGAGATTGAGCATAAAACATGACTGAACTGTGTAGATTTTAAAAATGTGTCCATTCCCTCTAATTTATCTGTAAGTTAAGGATTAAAAAAGAAAAATCTGGGTAGAAGAAAAAAACAGAATTTATTTCTCCCCTACGCACATGGCAGTTTTTCCTGTTCCATGCAAGGTTTAAGGACTTGACCCACAGATGTGTTGTCTTGATCTGAGGTGTATGCTTGAGATAATTAGGAGCAGAAGTAGAGCACTGGAAGATCTACAGGTTTTTATTTGAAATTGAATCCATACCAATATAAAAGGCTAAGATAAATAGAAATGCTAATCTTGTTTTCTCTTCTCACAGTATTTTTTCCCCCAGACTTCTATTTCTGTAACTTGGCAATACTGCAACAAATAAGGAAATCACAGTTTGAGTCAGGCTATGGCAAATATATAAGATGCAGAATTCTGAAGACATTTGACATCACAGCATTATTAACCTTTAGTTTCATTAAGATCTAGTGGATAACTGTACTTCCAGGCTTTTGCATATTGACATGTATTTGGATAGCAGGACATGTAATTATAAATTTGAGCTTATACAAATGCTTCCAGTGTATCAACCATCCCTTGGATGCTGTTTTATAGTGTCAGCAAGTTTAATGTTTATTAAACATGGGGCGAAACAGAAATGTGAAAGCAATACTGCTTCTTGGTAGCTTCTCAGTTTACTGTGCAGCACTCACAGGCTAAAATTCACCTGAAAACAGAGGAAGGTTCATGAAGTATTCAGGATCCAGCACAGGTGAGAAATTACATGCACGACAAGCCTGATAGCCTGCCTGAGTTTTGCACAGTGAGGCTTGGTTCACAAGAGCTATGCCTGATGTAAGATTTTATAAGGCAAGGGAAAGGAGGGGGTGGGTGATGGAGAACCTCACCTAAACCAGATTAGGATGCTGGGCTCATACTGCTCTGCAGACTGGCACAAAGCAGAGCACTGACCAGAGCCAGCAGAAACTTTTGTTTCGTTGGTGGTTGCCAGGTAGCGTGAGCCTTCTGAAGGGTTTATTATCCAAGTAACAAAAGAGGAGGGTGAGTTTTCACTGACACACAAAGATTACATTGCTGAGGTTCATCTCTGCACGACAATTTTTTCCCTGTTGTTGCTTTTTTTTCTGTCTTTCAAATACAAAGAGAGTGCATCAGAATTGGGAGAGGAAAAGCAAAGCTCAGCCTGTAAAAAGACTGGAAACTTGATTTTAGAGTGATTTTAAGATATTTCAGAACTTTTCAGGGACCAGGAATCTGTAAGTTTGAGCTATTACCTCACCCCAGGACTGCATTTAAGATTGCTGAAGTCAGTGAAGCTGTGGACTTGACTCTTTCCTGTGGACAAATATGCAACCCAGAGTAATTGCTTTAATGAAATAGTGCTTGGCATGTGATCTCCTAGCTCAAAGTCCCAGTTTTCCAGGGTAAGGGACATGGCCAACATCTATATGTTTAGCAACAGCAGGAAACGCATTTTTGCTGCTGGTGTCATCAGTGCTCACAAGGTCATGAGCAAGTTCACCAGGGAAGGGAACAGATCAAAAGAGGTTTCTCTGGTTTTTTATCAACTCCTTTCATGACCTCTTGGCCCAACTATCTCCATTAAGGATCACACTTACAGTTGCAGCAATTTATTTGAGCTGCCTGCTCTCAAAATGCAGCCTCCAGCTCCCAGCTATTTTTGCCTTCACGTAGCTCAAAGCAAATATTGGAGGTGGTAGAGATGGGTGTAGTATTTAAACCTTACAAAAGGCTGGAAAAACAGACCACCTTCTTTATTCTGCCTGTCTCTGCTGGAATTCTGACCACAGCTGGACTCCTGTATTTCAGAAATGCTCACTCCAGAGCCTGACTGTGTGTTGGGTGAGACAGGATCTGACTGTTGTAGGAAGCAGCAGGGAAGAACAAGGCAGACGCAAATGCTGAGCTGGTACCAAGGGCTGGAATGTAGAAATTAGTGCCATATCTGGTCCACGAATGTAAACAAGAAAGTTATAGCAGGAGAAATTACTATAGCAAGCTAAGTAATTATGATGCAAATCAGAAATTAAAAAACCCCCAAACATTACTGCATTCCTCCACCAGTTTTTTTTAGTTTCCTATCCTCCTTCTATGCTACACAAGAGTTTCCCATAAAGAATTATTTTTACTGCTTTATCAAAATTGTTAACAAGGGAGAGCCTAACTTACAAAATAATTTTCATTTCCTCCAGTGCCTTTTTTTTTGTCCCTTTATGTGTAGCATCCCAGCCTGGCCACAGACTCCAGTATAAGCTTTCTCCTTACAAAAGGATTTTACTCTTCCTGGTGGCTACTCCTTCTACCCCTCAGTAGCAAGCAATAGGCACTGAATGGCCAAAAGTGGCCCGTGTTGAAGTTCATTCTCCTGAATGGATTATACTTGTCCTTGCAATGGTCAAAGGACTTTTGTCTTCAAAGCCCTCAAACCAGCAAGTCCATTTTGACCACCAGGCTCTGAGGGCAAGGCTGCCTCTTGACACTGTCAGATGACGTCCAGAGCTGTATGAGCACACCTGGCTGAGGGCTTTCCTTCAGTATTGTGAATGAGTCCTGGGAGGAGAAGGGCTTTTTGAGGGATGAGAGAAAGAACTTGGAATTGCTATGTTCTCTGGGGTACTTTTGCCTGCTGAGAATACTTCCTATGCAGACTGATTTTCACATTGTGTTTTTTTCCTCTCCCTTGGGAGGAACACTGTTTTTCTGTACCAAAAGGAAGGATGTAGTTCCTTACAGGCCTGGGGGAGAGGGAGCTTGCCTCTGCTGTCTTTGTTGTATTCTTTTGTGGGTTTGTAGCCTGTTTCTTAAGATAAGCAAAGCTTGAACAGTCATGTTTTCTGTCTGTCTTCCTACACAATTATTCTTGAATTCGTTGACAAATACAATTTTAACTTGATAAGTGTTCTTGAGATATCAGTGATACAATATTTCTGTAAGTTTTCAGGAAATAGATGGTAGCTCTGCAGGAAAGATTGTGTTAACATTCTAAGGTACAAAAAGCTAATGAACTGATCCTTTACAGCAGAGGATCCACATGGAAAACAGGTGCCTGTAATTCCTCCATCTGTGGAGTTACTATAGAAAACAGGCTTACATGCCAGAGGGCAGACAAAAAATGAAATATTGTATGGTCAAGACATGACGCTCATTAAAATTGATATAGATACAGATAGATAGATAGATGTATGCATGCAAGTGGAGCATACAGGGTATGCTTTGAAGACAGGATGATGGTGCAGCCACTTCACTCAATGGGCAAGAGGAAACAGGGAGCATTCTGCAGCCTCACTTGTGCATGCAGTGGCCAACAATGCTTCCTGAAAACAGGAAACCTGCTGAGGAATTTGTGGAATGACTACTTGCTAATCTTAATGAAGAGCTGTGGGGAGGACTCACCAGCTTTCTGGCTTAGTTTTCATATTTGAAAGTGAGCTGCTCTGGTGGGGATGGTGCCAGTGCAGCATCCATGCTGTTCCCAGGCTCTGTGTTGCAAATGTTAATCAAGAGCAACAGCATGAAGGGCAAAGGTACTAGTTGCAGAAAAGGACAGTGGGTCAAAATCACTTTTGTCATCCCCTATAAATCTCACAGTTCTACCTCTAGGACTGAAACCTAAAATTGCTGAGTGTGCAACTTCTATGTGTAACAGCAGAAACGTTAAATTGCTAGCACTGCATTACCCTGCACTTGAAAAGCCACTGGCTGTATTTTTAACTACACTTAGGTTGCATGCTGTCAAGGGAAGTTAGAAATTCTATCTCTTTGAATTCAATTATATTGATGATCCTTTAAATATCAGCAAGGTAATTTCTCTGCAGTGTGGTGGCTTCTGGATTTTTGTGACTTTCCAGAACATGCAGACGAGGAAGCTCTGTGTGTTTGACTATCATGGAATTATCACCAGTCATTACAGAATTATTTCTCAATATTATTACTCTAATTTGTGGCAGTTTAGCTAATATAGCTGGAATGTTTTAAAAATTATTTTTTAAAAGAAAAAGGTCATACTTGTAGAATAATTTACCAGATGTCAGTAAATAACAGACAGTTATGATGAAGCTACTTGAGGGCTGAGAGCAAGTTCTCCACTGAGACATGAGGAAAACAGGGGAACATCTGCCACTGTCCACGAAAATGGCAAGTCCCAGCTGTGTATGACAGGGGAGGGAAGGGAAAGGCACCCTCAGAGGATACACCTGGCTGAAGTGAAATATCATACTGTTGCAATTAATAAAAGAACAGGCACACTTGCCCTGGAATAAATGTGCTGTGGTTTAAGTTACCTTCTTTGGCAGAGTAAAATACCTGCCCTACTCTGATGCTTTTTGAATAAAACCATTAAAACCACTGGTGTAATTTAAATCTAAAATTCAAGGCTGCTCAGTGGATTAATGGGTTGGGCCCCTTGCTGGCTTATGGGGGGACTGATACAGACTACAGACTTCCATTCCCACCCTAAATCCTTGATCTTAACCCCTCAGGGATATCAGTTCATGATCCCATAGGTCACTTCAAATGAGATACTTGACTTGAGTGAGTGGAATGGGACTTGACCCCATGGAAAATACTGCACAGGCAACATAATGTCTGTCAGGGGAGGAATCAAATCATGTTGTTCCTAAATGATTGCTATAGTCAATTTAAGGAGTGCTTATATCCTGAAAAGTAATTGCTGTCCGGCTTTTTTTGCCCAGCTATGACCAAGCACTTTCTCTCCAGGAGCAGCAGCGCAGGAGGAAGAGATTGCTTGTCAGACCTCCAGTGGGGAACTGGAAGGCTTGCAGAATAAATAACACCAAAAGCCTAATCAAAGCTGAATTTTTCCTAGTAACACTTCAGGATCCTACTTCATTTTTTGCTGCTTCCAGCAGCACACAATTAGTGATCAAACCTGCCAGCCTCTGAGAGCTGGACCATTTGGATGGAATAAATGGGCTTTATTGGCTGTCTCTTGGGGACTCATTATTATGCTTACAAAAATGGACAGTACAGCACAGTCTGTATTCTCAGTATATTTTACTGTAGCTCCACTGTAATTCCACAGCTACTGCACCAATTACAGACTCTTCATGAGTAGTGTGTGAATACTAAAGGGGTCTGGGAGAAGGCTTTGCTCAAACACAATTCTTGGGTCTGGCAGTTCTTGACTTTCAGAGAGGAAATGAAGTTAGGGAAGGTGGATGGCTGAGGAGAGACTAGTCTGGTGTGCATTACACCTCTAGTACTGACAATCAGAATCTCTGCATCCTTGTGCCAGACTTGAAACCATCATGGTGTGGGACCTTCGCAAATCATTGCTCTCTGTGCCTCCCCCACCACTCCGTCTGTGAAATGACCCTGGGGAATGTATTGACATGGCAAGCCACAAAGAATAGACTTTGAATGCAGGTTCATTACCTTGGAATGAAACTTGCAGTCCATGTAATAGTAAGCAGAGTGGTGGTGTGGGGTTTATTTTGTAGTTGTGTGTGTGGTCTAACAGAGAAAGGTTTTATTAACATGAATTTTGCCTAGTGGTAATTTATCCATGCACTTAACCTGGTTTTTGAAATTTCACACCTTTAGCTGCTGTCTGTGTTAGACAACAGATGTCACCCAACTATTCCCCAGCTCACTGCTATGCACTAATTAGCTCAGAATACAGCTCTTGTGAAACTAAAGCCTAGTCATGCGTGGAGATGGTAAAAAGTGAGCTGAGACAGAAGTCCAGGGGTGTGCTACAATGGGCTCTGCATCAAGGTACAAAACAAACAGAATTTGTTTACAGAGAACTAGCATTCAGCTACTGAGGTTTTAAATACTTATGTATTGTGTAACATACTGGTGCCAACAGCTTACCTGAAAGGGCAAACAACAGAATTCAGGGACACAGAGACGTATGCAGTTTTCCTGCTCTACCTTAGAGAAAATAATTTAATGTTCCATTCAGAAAAAAAACTTCATAAAAATAATTGTCTTGTAAAACAGGAACTTAGGGCCAGACCACCACTGGGTCTACCATGTTATAGTAATATTCACTTGACTGAAAATTCAAAATGTTACATGGGCCTTTTTTACCCTCTTGTTTCAAAAGCTTTTCTTCATCTCCCCAGTATCCCAACCAAAGATGACAGCAATATTCAAAGTCTAATATATTGAGCCCAACTTATCAGTTTACTTGTGCTGAACTGATAAGCTGCACTTATTGTTTAAGATAAGTTCTTATGTTTCAAGGAAACAACACGAGCTCACCCATACAATTGCATGAAATACCACTGGGCCTGTGGGGACACTCCTACTGCGTCTGCTCATATTGTTTTCATCTCATCTGTTTCAATGGTATCATCACCATTTGCAGACAGCTGATGACACCAGCTACTTATCAGTCCATTTCTGCTCTTTGCTGACAGCTCAGTGTAGGTTGTCTGAAAAGGGGTGTGCTGGTTTTCTTTGCATGTTGCACCTGCTGGAGAAGTTTAACACAGCCATATAATTACAACACACAGCTACATGCAGCTACACTGTACATTTAAATATTGATAGCGCATTCAGACTCAAACTCCAAAATGCATTTGTACCCATTCCTTAATTATTTCACAAAATGCCGGAAGTCTGAGTGAGCTATGAAAGCGTAAGCTGGGAATCCGTGGGAAGCATTGCTGGCTTTCTCTTAGTTTCAGCAAACAAACAGAACTTGGAGAGCAATTCACTCCTGCAGAGAGTATCAGCACAAAACATATGCATCTTGAGCACCTATTTTGAGGACTCAGCTAGGGCTTAACTGGTACATTTTGTGGTAGATCATTACTAGTCAAGAATTTCACTTCAAGCAGGTACAGCTCCAAACTCAGGATTTTGTTTGTTTGATTTACTTTGTTTTAAGGCTTTTACTTTTGCTTTCAAGGAGAAAAGGCTGAGCTTTCTCTCTGGCATAGCAGAAGAATATGTTCTCAAATTGCCAGTGAATTATGCTGTTCAAATCCTTTAGAAACCCAAGATTTCCATGGTGTCACTAACAGGAAGGCATCATTAAAAGGAATATCATTGCTCTTGCATAAATGAGGGCAGAAATTACTCAAAGAAAATTAATTTTTACCCTCTTCCATGAGGAGTGAAAAAACCCCAAGAAAGCCTCCACTTGAGTAGTGTAGTGAGCCCAGACTGTTTCTTTAGCAGTGGCAATTAGAGAAATTATCTTTCAATTTGCTGGGTTACACCATCCTGCTGCTATTTTTGCTGCAGAGTAGAATGATGGTTGGTCCTCTACAGGTTGGCACTGAACCTCACAGGTGAGATAACATAAGGAAAAGTGCCTCTTCAGACCCTGTAGCTGGTTGCACTCAGCAGGCCTCTGTGCCCAGCACAGCTCTTTGGAAAACCTGTAAATTCATGCTTTGTTTTTTCCCAAGGATGCCTGGAAGGCATCACTGCTAGAGGCAGTGGCTACCATGACTAGTTTAATTAGTACTTTTGCACTCTATTTCTACTAAATTTAGCACCTGTGTCTGCTAATCTACAGTGCAGCTGGAGGGCATTGGATATCGATGGAAAACGGAAAATAATGGCTCTGACCTTGGGGACTAAACATTATAATGATGACAGAATTTAGTAAATAGACACTTTTTTCCCCTCTCAGGAAAGAAAACAAAGACATGATCACAAATACCTGGAAACAACCAATGTGTTGAATAACTGCATTCCATGTACAGGCAGTAGAATATATAGTATCATTGAAGCATTTTCAGATCGAGTCCCAGGCAGACTTGTACAGACTGATCCCATTAATTATCACCTATTTGTTATCTGGAAGTAAGAACAAGGTGGGTTGTATATGTGGACTCTGCTGGAAAGTGAAGGTCTTTCAGTCTTTATTATCTTCTCATGCTGTACATAGGGACTGAAAATTCACTGCCAGAAGGTTCCTGTGAGTGGGAGGAGAGACGTGTCCTCTTCCACTGCTCTCAGGGAGGACCATAGGTTTACACAGTTAAATGTTATTCTTTACACTCTCTCCAGAGACTCATAAAACTTGTCCTCTTCAGGCCCGAAGGAGCACAGTTTCCTAAAAGCCTCAGAGGAATTTCAGAGATCATCTCCCCGCAGGGAATCAGCCAAATCTTAGTAGCACAGTCCAAGCTGAATATCCCTGGGATGTGTTGTGATATTTCTCAACCCTCTTTGAAAAGTGAAGAGGAAAAAAAATTAAAAGCTGGAAGATGTTGCCATATAATCTTTCAAAAACGGCTAGTCTCTCCTTGATGCATCATCTCCTCCTGGATCAAGTCCCTGAGGGAGGAGATGTGGCCACTTTTCTCCCCACAGATCCAAGGCAAAGTGAAAGGACTCTGCCTATTCGCAGCTCTCCTGCTGCTCTGTGGGAGCCCTCATCTCACCAAGGACAGTGGGGGAGGAAGGTCGGGTGGAAGCCCTGCTTTCCTGGGGCTCGGTTTGGCAGATCGTTACCTAAGACTCATGATGCCAAGACAGAAGGGATGAAGTGTGTCACCTCACTGCCTTCTCAGTCTTTGGGGAGTTCACTTTGTAAGGAACTACAGAAGTCACCTTTCCAGTACAATCCATAGCTAAGGAACATGATTTTTGTACCTCACTACATCATAGAGCTTGGGAAAAAATTGTGTGTGTGTACACGTCCAAAGCCAACAAAACAATTCAAACTAGCTGGGTACAGCAGATGTTTTAGAAAATGCATTTTTCTTAAGATCCTGAAATCCTATGCAATTCTTACTGTTTAAAGAATACAGAGGAAAGCACATGCTTTAATGTGCCCCATGCTAGCATGGCTGATTGAAAGGATTAGGGTGGATAGACATGTAACAACCAATGTACGGTAGCTTTGTTCACTCTGGGTTGCTGTCTGGAAGCATCTAACTCTTACTTTCAGCTGTAAAAGTACAGGCTCCTATACTTCTAAGTGTAGAAAGCTCCTACCTTCAGGCATCTGTATTGGATTTAAACTAGATGCTGAAAAGGCAAGGGAGATTGGGAAATCGGATCAAAATTTCCCCACCACCAGCGATTACAAATGCCAATTACCTATTGACTTTGAGGAACTTCATGGTACTTTGGTGGTACTTTGTCAGCCATAATTTATACTTTGCTTCATCTACAGCTCTGGAAAACAACTTTTCTCTGTTTGCCCTGGGGGTTTTTGTTTGGTTTGTTTGGGGTTTGTTTTTTTTTTTCCAACAATTCCACTATTCAGAAACTCAGCGACAACAGATTTTGTTACTCTACCCGTAAATTTCAGTTGTAACTAAGTGCCCAGAAGAAGCTTTTATATTGTTTCCGTGCCTTCTTTTTTTTTTTGGAAAAAAAAATTACTTGAGGCAAAATTCTAGAGGTATTGGGCTTTTGTATATCCCTACAAAATAGACGAGATTCTTCAAAGTAAACAAGAAAGTCAGTGATACATTAAGTTTTCTGAATTCCAGAAAGGAAAAGGAAACTGGTAATGTGCTGATTGAAATACAATGCACTTTATCTTGAGGGAGAGGGGGGAAAAAAGAGAATGAAGAAAAATACCTTACTGGCACTGCCATTATATGCTGAGCAAGGTGAAAATACATCCTTAAGTGGAGATGTAGACTTGAAACTGTTCAGCGGCCTTCTATGCAAGCAGAGTGTGACCCTGCTGTTTCAGAGAGTCTCAACAAATACCCAGCCTCATTTGTTTAAAATGAGATAATGGAAACCATGGCTCTTAAAACCACAAGGGAAGTTTTCCAAAAAAAGAGAAAGGACTAAGCTGTGGTGGGCAAAATTACAGCACTTTATAAGAAAGTACAAGTGGTTCTGTGCCTGCTGTATGAGAGCAACAGCATGAGTGCTTCCAGGTCATGCACTGGGTATAGAAGGTGTTTTCAGGATCTGGATTATTCCTGCAAACACTAAGACTTACCAAATTATTGAGAATAATATATATTGAGAATAATATAATAAAGTTTTTTCAGTCAGGCTGTCAGGTAGGGCTGTAAACTGGGAATTTGGCAGGCAAGGAAACTGTTGCAGAATGTATTTACCCAGTGGATACTTTTGAAATTGTTAATAAAATCTGAAAACAGAAGTGACTTAAACATTTCAAGGAGACGCTAAAAACTGGGACATAAAATGCAAAATGCTACACAATTTGTTCCTCTCTACACCATACAACATCCTGCCAGCAACAAAGAGGTTCCTCTTCTAAAAACTTCATTGCACGCTACTTGCTGTGGGAGGTTGAAGGAGGTTCAGAAGTTCAGTAAATATCTACAGTCAATGCAGTAATGGAGTCTTTACACTCCCACCCTGGAAGAGTGTAGATTTCCCTAGGATATTGGATTAGAGTTTAGAAGAGGGTGGGAAGTACTATGGACTTCATCAAAACCATGTCAGATACCCTGAAAGGAACAGACACAAAAATAAAAAAGAGTGAATTCACTAGTTTCCATCAACAATCTGATGGAACACATCTACCAGAACAGTGGGGATCCCAGAATTTCCTTCCTTCTGAGGTACTGTAAATTTTCCAGGAAAATGCATACAGAATAGCAGACCCCCAAATACCCAGATGTTACAGAGTATGTGCCTAAATTCATCTCCTCCCAGAGATTACGTGTAACATACAGTATCCAATCAAAATTTGATCAGAGTCTCTCAAAGTTCTTTTGAAGCCTGAGAATGTCACAACATCAATTACACTGGCTGTGCAAGATGTGCTACAGATGTATTGGTTGGATTTCAACCCCGTGCAACTGGTGACTCATCTTTGCCTGTTTCAGGCCAGCTATCAATTTGCAGAAGGTCACTGAGGTCCATTCCAAAATATTTTTTCTTCAGCCAAACCAAATGCTGACTGTTTTGCAAAAAGGTGAAGCTGACATTAATGTTTTCCATGACAGTAGCAGCCAGCCCTTAAAATGGAAGGAATATAGATGCCTAGTATCAGTCACAACTCAGGAGCTGCACCTTATGCAATGAAAAGTCTGATAAAGAGTTCACTGGATTTTTAGGTAAATTCACTTAAAGAAAACAGCAGCCACTGGACTTTTTCCAACT
The DNA here is from genome assembly GCA_013399915.1 of Illadopsis cleaveri. NCBI lineage: Eukaryota > Metazoa > Chordata > Aves > Passeriformes > Timaliidae > Illadopsis > Illadopsis cleaveri. The sequence goes on along the minus strand of VXBB01007619.1, from coordinate 227,657 downwards.
TGGACTCTGTTCCTCTTGTTCTGTTTTTAAAAGAAGTAATTATTAGCTTTGTACCATTCCTACTTTGTACACTTTTAAGATGGTGAGGAAAAGAAATTTTGTCCTAAATTTTAAAAATTACTATTTGTAATTTTCTTCACTTTTTAATAGAGGTCAATGCTCATTAAGCACTGCACTGGTTTGCCTGGAGGTTTTGGAGCTGTGTGTATGATGTTTCATTCCCAGCAGAGTGGACAACATCCTTTACATCTACATTCACCAGCTGGATAAAGGTTTGTCCTCAAATCTGAGAATAGGGGAAGGATATGTTTAAGTATCTAAGAAGAAAGCTTTAAAATAACCGACTCCAGAAGCATTTTCCCATAGCAACATACTTTTAAAAATAATTGAGGGAGGTTAACAGAGAATTCCTGCATAATTACACAAATACATCTTCATCTTTCACCAGAGGGTTCTTAATCACGAAAGGGTGTTGCAGAGGAGAAGCTGAACGGGGCACCGGTTAATTGTCTGCTCCAGGTAGGTTTATGAAACTAAGCAGGAGCCAGTGTGGTGCCTTGTCAGGATAACAGCCTGACACTGGATAAGGAAATTGTGAGTAGGTCAACATTACGGTGAAACTAGCCTAACAGTCTCCCTCCTGCCTAAACCCCAGGAATAGTGTTACTGCTAATAACCATACTGAGCCTTTTTTCAGAAGTCAAACAACCAGGAACACTTGATCCTTATGGAAAAGAACTGGAGATAAGAAATGTCCTGCTTAAGATAGCAACCAGGACAGCTAAGCTGCACAACACAGAAGGCTTTTGCCAAGGTAGGTTTGGGCTCACTGCCTATCTCATTCCAAACAACCACGAAACTGGTGGAAGCCTTTGATGTTTTCCCATTACGCCATCACAAGTAGGAACAATTTGCAACATCTGCAATAACCAGTACAGACTTCTTACTTTGTAAATGCTAGTTATTTAAAACTCATTGCCCAGCTGGTGTCTTCCTGAGCCAGATGGCTGAACCTCTGGCATGGCTGAAAAGAATGTTTGCTTGACACCGAACACAGGTTTGCCAGCAAGACTCAGCCTCCTTCTTGCTGATTGAGGCCATCAGGATTTCCTGTAGTGCTGGCTGACTATCCATTGACCAGCTGAGTGGGTAGTGGGAAGCAGGGAAAGGCCAAAGAAAAGCTGCTCATGAATAATCTCCTTTGTTACCTCTTAATTACAAACAGAAATCTTGTGTGGATGAAAGTCTAATTTCTTTTTCCAACATCATCCTGTACCAGATTTGCTTCTTCATGCTATTGTTTATAATCTGCTGTTTTCTTTGAGTTTTTTTTAAGACTGGGGTTTTGGGTTGTCTTTTGCTGTTTGTCCATTTTTTAAGCCAAACTTCTCCAAGCCAGGCATTTATTTCCACCTGACTCATCCCTTGTAACATTTCTTCTTGATCCAGGTGTAACATCTCATTCTCAGCTTGCTGTTGGCAGGTTTTCCATTCTAGCAAAACTTTTCTAACTACATGTCTGCAGTGCAAAGGAACTTGAGTTTCCAGACTGTCTTCTGCATTTTCAGACTCCTCAGACTCAGCATCCTCACTGGGCAGCAGAAGGAAAAAAAAAACTGGGACAAGTCTGCAATGGGTTATTTGTTGCAGTATACATGGTATGACGAATGCTCCTTACCTTTCTTCAGCTAGCTGGGTGTGTGCTGAGCAAACATCCTGGCAAGCTGCATGTGTCAGCCAGACCCTACTGGTCTAGAACAAAACTAGCTGGAATTTCACCCTTCACTTCAGATGTACCAGGTCCTGGGGCTCTACTAATGTAAAATGTAGAGCTTATTGGATGAACAAAAGGGCCCACCTCTCTTCTTCTCTCCCTTTCTCCCTTTTCCTCTCTCTCTTTTCTTTTTGTATTTTTTTTTAATTATTTATTTATTTCAGGAGTCCAGAGACTCCTTGATTTCAAGCTGCATAAATTCAAGTAAAAAAACTCCATTATGACAGAAATGCTTGGCATTTCCAGGGTAGTGGTTAAGAGCTCAAGACAACATTGCTAACATGCTGGAAAGTGGGTTTTGACCTTTATGGGGTAAGGTATAAATCAGTGGTTATGCCTGAAGAGACAAAGTCTGCCAGACTGACCACACTGCAGAACTGTACTTGCACAAGCTGGCTCCCAGATAATTACAAACTATTTAACTGTAGCAGTGCAAGCCTCTTATCTCTCAAATCTTCAAATGTTTATAGAAACTACAACAAAAATATTAAATATTGTGTTACGATTTTTTCCCCAACCACTTTTTTTCTCTTTTGTTCTTAAGATCATTATTTTGTTTCATAACAATTTTCTTGAGGAAAATCAACATGCTCGTTCCACAACTTAAACTAATTAATGCTCTTATTTCCCTCTTAAGCCTTATGTGTGCTGCCATACTTGGTTTGTATATAAACAAGAGAGAATATGCTCTTCTCCTTGACATTTTGAAAAGGATTTATCAGGAGAACCATGAGCTGACCTGCGAGACATAGGTGCAGGTGTCCCCTGTGGATGGACAGTGGGAGAGTATAAAAGGCTGCATGAGGAGAGATGGGAGAGGTGCAAGCTTCTTACCTGCCCTTTCCTAACTGCTCATTGTACTCCACAAGAGAAAGAGGAGTGGGAAAACCTTGCAGCAGTCTGTCCATATCCACAGGGAAGTTAGCAAGAATACAAATTCCTCTTATGTAGGGGCATAGTAGATGAATAAGAAACAGTAGTCCCAGACTAGTAAAAGAGGAGAAGTTCCAACTGGAACAAATTGTCCAAGGATCTCTGTGAGGACAGCAAAGCACTGGGACAGGCTGCCCAGGAAGTTGTGGAGTTTTTGCCATGGAGGCTTTAAACA
>VXBB01007619.1:121615-208493 GCA_013399915.1 Illadopsis cleaveri | reverse complement strand
TTTTTTTTTTTTTTTTAAAACCTCCTGGATGGACATGATGTTTGAAATGCTTGGCGTTCTGTTTGTTTTTGTTTCCACCCCCTTATACATCCTGTATCTCTGTCACGTAATTTAAATATACCAACCCTGCTCGTGTTGTGACAGAAATTGCTGGCTGTGGTGGTGAGTGTTTACCAGCTGTGCAGGCAGTCTAACCCCAAATTTCTGAAGTGCACTAACAGTTTTACCTTTTCTTACCCTGGCTACAAGACTGCAGTTATAAAAGGTGACCTCGTGTTTTTTTAAAGCATTTGTCAAAGAAAGGAACAGGCACTCAGGAGGGAATGTAATTTGGAGTCAGTTCTGATGGTAATGTTGAGATGAGGCTCACAGGACAGCCAAACTTCAGGGATTCATTTTTTAATGAAACAACATCTGGAATAGCAGAAGATTTATGATTTTCTTGAACTTCAAAACTTCGGCCATACTAATGGTGAAAAGCCTTAAATTAAATCTTAACAAGTCAATTCTAGAGACCTGCTAAATTTAGAAAATGCTGAAAGAGATACAGTGCTTTTGTGTACCTCATCTTTTGTTTTCTCTGTCAGTCTATTTGTTCCTGCCTACCTGGCATCCCTGCTCAGGACAGCTACTCTCACTCCCTCCCTTTCCTATTCCTTCCTCTTCCCGCTCTTCTTCAGCGCAGCCAGGCTGGCGCTGGCTTACCCACAAGTAACTGTGAAATTAATTAGGCTGAGATCTTGCTACAGAACAAAGGACTGGGGTTTGCTGCAGACAGCGTGTAGAAGATCAGAGTAGCCTGTTGAAGGAATATGCTGCAGCTTTGCAGCAGTGTTGAGTGTTCCGTTCTTGCACCGAATTCCATCAAAACAGCTTCTCTCAGGTTGTGGTCACCTCAACTCAAATGTGTGCTTAGCTCTTGTAATGTAATTTATTTTTATATTTTTTTACCAGCTTACTTTTGACAGCAGATGACTTTGTGTGTGTTCTGAAATCCTTATTAAAGTCAAAGGGGAAGGAAGGAACCTGAAGGAGGGAGAAAGGAGTTTCAACACCCTTTCAGTCCATGTCATCGGGGTGTGTTGCAGAGGTTTCCAGGCGAACCCCATTTTATTGTCTGATAACTGCTCAGCAATACTGGAGCTGCACTGGTCCACACCCAGTGTTGGTGCTGTGAAGCCTGCCCCCACACTAGCCTGTGAAAACTGGCAGGCAACAGGGATTAATGCGTGTGTTGAGTTGTTCCTGATGATCCATGCCATGTCATACCTGCTGGGAGCATGCAATAGGTTTGTAGCTATTCCCCACAAAAAAGGATCAGTACTGTGCTTGGTGTGACTGGCATGCTTGGGGTGGAACCACCTGCCTGTCCTGTGAGCTGATGAGGAGCGGGTAAATGTGCTCTGGGCATGATGGGCTGAGTAGGAAAGTTCAGTGTGTAGTACAAGGCTTTATTAGCTTTTTCTTTTTCTTATAATCTGGGCGAGCCCAAATTACCCATTGTTACACTGAAAAGCAAGAACAAAAGACTAGGTAAGTGGATGTATCCTGATACTCATTTCTGGGATGCCTATCTAGATCCCCCAGGAGCAAGGCTGTGAGAATCAGGAATGCTGCTTTTGAGATGCAGGGAAGTGATATGTTTGCCTTCTCCAGCAGCAAGTGATTTATAGTTACCCTTGTGCGGTAGGGTGGGCTGGTTCCCCAAAAAAGGTTCTTTGCCTTCAGAGACAGTGGTGGAGGAATTCACTTTGGCCTAAGTACTGTCTCCCTGCTACTCTGCAGCACTCTGGAGCTGCCTGCTTTCCTCCTGGCCTTCAGGCCAAAGTCCATGATTGTGCAGACAGTGTTGCAATGTCCACCCTACAAATATTAAGGATAGGGACTGTAAACTAAACTGTAAGACCTTTTCCCTGCTGTATCTTCCAGGGCTGTGTAAAACATTGTCTGCTTGAACAAAGCAAGCTTGACAGACAAGTTTCACCTTCTGATTTGTAAACCAAGTGGAATATTTTTCTCCCTTCTTCCCTACCGTTAATATTTATTTAGGTCTGAATTAATACCATACCCTGGGGTTTTTTCCCCCCTCTTCTTTTCTTCTTACCTGAGTTGCAATAATTGTAGCTTGCAAATGATGAGAGGGCAAGGTCATGGCAGCAATAATTGCATGTCAGAGTTAAGGTGTCTGATCTTTTTATCTAAGATGGCAATATTTCTCATGAGGAATGACTTTCTCCTTTTGTCTACCACTTCACCCTTCTCCACTTCAGAGTTTTATGCTGTGCTTGAGTTTCTTTGGGGTTTTTTTTCCCTGGATTTAAAAAAGCCCAACAAGTAAATTAGGTTTTGCCATGTCAGCCCTGTCAAGCCTACAACATATTTTGTGCATGCATGTTTTGGCAGCCTGAAAAATACCAGTCCACAAAGCATTAACTCATTTTTGATAATGAGATGATAGTGAATGTTAATATTTAACTACAATGTTGCCGGTTTTATACATGTGACTTCTATTTACAGGTCTTAGAGCAGTTCTAAATACAAATTTGATAGCTAGTTTAACTTTTTTAGTTTGGCTGGGAAGTCAGTCCCAGCAGCACGTGCCTTGTCCAGAATAAACATGGTTGTCGGCTGAAAACTGAGGAATGGTACTCAAATGCCACTTTTCACTGTATGGGTCTCAGTCCTAGGGATGGGTGGGGTTGCTCAGGGTCTTTTCATGCAGTCAGAGGGAGGCAAACAGCTACAAGGTCTTACAGCAAAGACTAGATTGAAAATTGAAGTCAGTTTTGTGGCAAAGTCTTCTAATCATGTCAGAATACATGTAGGAAAGTTACTTAGTTGCAGCACACAGATGTAAAAGAGATACTGAACTATCCTGATGCTGCTCTGTGGAAAATTATTAATATAGTATTATGAACTGTGCGGGAAAGCTGCAAGCAAGATCTTGTATTTCCCAACTCTTTGATGTTAGATGACATTATGGAGTTGGGAAAAACTAAGCAGATCACATCAGCTGCGAAACAAGTTGGTTGAGTAATCTGTGGATGGCAAAGGCTGGAAAAGATCTAAATGTCTCAGAATAAAGGGAACTCCCACTGAAAATAAAAGAAGTAGTGATGGAGATGTGGGTGGTACATGGATGCTACTAAAGTTGATTTAATCATGAGTATTCAGAAGACTGTCATATGATTAACAAATTATATTTTAATTGTTAGCATATTAGTGAATATTATTTACTTAGCAAACTTCCTTCTTCCCTCTCCCAGTGGGAAAAAGAAACAGATCTGTGATGAGAGCAAGTTTGAGAATAGAAGAACTAATTGCTCCTGACTAAAGTGTGAAGTTGAAGGGTAGATGAAATTTTTCAGCTCTGCAGTGTCTCAGGGGGCATTATCTTGGGATTCTCTTGATGTGCTCAGTGGAGAGTTTGGAGGGTCTTTTTTGCTTATGGCATAGACTAAGGAAGAATTTAGTGCAGAACACTAAATTTAAAATATTTTCCAAGTTAGTTTACTGCCATTGAAATAGAGTCAATGCGTGTCCTTTTGCATATTTGAAATTCTGAGTTTCTTTTGTGACTGCAGTGCTGCTTGAACCTTCTCTTCACGCTGGTGATATGTCCCTTAAAGGTGGGCCATGACTGAAAAGGCTTTAGAAAGGCCTTTTAGCTGCCTGGGGGTGGAATGGAGCCATGCACATCCTGCTTGTGAGCAGGACAGCATCTCCCTGTGGGGCACAGTGGGCACAGCCTGCTTACTCTGAGGTAATTAATATGAGAGGCACTGTGTCTCTGCCTCTCCAGTTTCAAGCACCTTGAGGAAACCTGCGCCTTAGGTTTCCCATTATGATGATGGAGTCAAAGTTTTCACACCAGGAGGAAGTGCTGTGTTCTGTATTGCTGCTCCCACAGTAATCCACGGCACCGGGCCTTTGTGCTTTATTTTTACAGCTGAAACACCAGGCTAGAAATATATGCACTTAAAAAATTAATGCAGAAATTACACAGCTAAGACATGCATATCAGAAAATTGTGGTTTTGAAGGAAATGTATTTCAACACCTTAAACTATGTGAAACTTCAGAAACTATTAAGGAAATTTGTGAAGTCCATGGTTATGTAGTCCTGTACTATTTTTTGGGGGATGGAAGCTGTTTTCATAGGTTCATATTATGCTGCATAATCTAATTATATCTTTCTTGGAAGACAGCTAAGCACATGTCCTCTGGCTCATGTGCCACCCCCTCTTTTTCTCCCCATTCCTCTCCCTCCCCCACGTCCTCAAAACCTTTGTCCTTGTGGTAGTATTAAAAGTAGTTTCTTTGCTTTACTTTTCAAATGATGCATTGCCCAGGTGGTCAGTCATGTCCATAGTTAAAACAATCTGACAATTTCTTTGTACATGACCTCGTGTTCACTGTTCACAAGTCATTTTTCTAGGCTGCAGTTTTCCTTGCCAGGTGTCTGCTGTGGTCAGAAATGGTTTACTGGTTTCTGAGAATGAAAAGTACAGAAAACATTGTTTCCACTATAAGAAAATCAAACTGATTAAGAAGCTGAACCACACAAGCCCTCACATCTGTTGAATTACCAAGCTCCAGTGTGGGGGGATAGGGACCCTGGGTTTGTTAGGAGTAGGAAGAAGGCAGATGTTGAGCTGAAGGTCGTACTGTGGTAGCAGCAATATTTCTCTTGACACCTGAGTAAAAGTTCTTGCAAATCTGGATGATTATAAACCTCTCAAAATATCAGTGTGCACTTGCTCAGTAAAAATTTTGTTTTGAAGTATTGAGGTTCTAAGCATTTAGGCACTGGTCAAAGATTTCAGCAAAAGCATCCACTTATGATAAAGCTGCACAGTGTTAGATGTACTTGGCTTTTAGAGGTCTAGCATCATACAGAGAGGAAGTAGCTTGAAAGTCAGGTGTTGACTGTGTGTTGGGTTGAGGCATTCCAGCGTAGGTGTGGTGTAGGCTTATTTGAGTGGCTGTTCAAAGAAAACAAATAACAAAACCTCTCAAAAGCTGGTTTGTTGTTTTTCTTGTGTGTTGTGTTTTTAATGACTCTTCTGGTTTCCAGTCCACTTGTGTCTGATTAAAAACATAAGGAAAGTTGTTGTTTGGAGAGGTTTGGTTCTCAATGTGGCTGGTAAAAAAAAAAATTATTACTTTTTATACCTTCTTCTTAAGCCTTTCAGGATTAATTCTACTAGGTTTTGACTCTACTAAATGTTCTTATTTTCAAACGTGATCTTGATATTTTCATCCAGCTGTTTGTACTGATCATGACAAAAATGCCACGTGTTCTCAAGAACACTTTATTGACGCCTAAAATACAGATGGGGAGTACTTTGCCCAGCTGTGATCTCAGAGGAGACATAGCTACCCTTACTCTGAACCCTGAAGGTTAAATAGTTTAAATACTCTCATGTTGCCATGGCTGAGAAGGAAATACAGAGATGCCTGTTGCACTAAACCTCCCAGCTTTAGGTGTTGCAGTTGAGCTGGAGCATCCCCCTGGGAGGCATCTTCTGCAGCCTCCCTTGTGTGGTTTTACTGCACACTAATTTTCTGTAGAGTTGAGCATCACACCACTTTCTGGATCTCATGCACTTTCTTTAAGATTAAATGCTGCCAGAGTGTCATTTTTTGCTGGGGGCTGAGAAAGGGAGGAGGGAAATTACGTCCTTTAGCAGTCTAGAGGGAAATCTTGGTACAGTGGTGTCCTGTGGCTGTAATTATGAGTACTACTCAGATTATTCAGGTCTGTGAAAAGGAATTACTGGTAGGTATATTGTATTAGTACTACTGACTGCTTTGCTTTCCTATTTGTTTTGGGATTTTTTTTTTTTTAATAGTGCTTGGTCTGCTGACTTGGAGCTTTTCCTCCAGGAGTAAGTACCTGGAGACTGTTCTGCCTTTTTTTATGTATATTGTATGAGAAAGAGAACGGTATTTTTAAATTATTTTATTCTTTTTTTTAAATAACTTTGGTTCAGGTTGTTGGGGGGTTTTAGAAATAAACACTCAAGATAATATGAAGGCATCATAAATTTAAAGTCTCACTGGATAAGATGTTTGTATAGAAGGTGGATTCTGGTTCTGTGCAGGGTAAAATGACAGGGTTTGGTTATAAAAAGATGAAACAGGAAGGAGAGGAGCAAAGGAAGATGAGACCCAGTATACCTCAGTGATGAAGAATCGATTCTTTTTTTCATTTATTGGTCCTAAAATCATTCCCTAATGAAAGCTGGTGGCTTTTCCCCAGGCAGGGTTTGATGCTGCTGTGGCATACTTGGTATGTAGAGGACAGGGCTTCCCATGTGGGACCTTCACTCAAGGGATTGGGAGGGCATAGCTGCCATGTGAGGCATCAAGATGGAGAATGCAAAGGCTGTCACAACAGCCAGGTGCTGCCTGGCTCGGGGAGGACCAAGGCTGCTCCTTCATGCCTGGCTTAGGGCCTTCCAGGGCAGCACCTCTGGTGATCCTCTGGTCTCTTATTGCTGAAACCACTGCAGAGAGCAGTCACAGTAGAGCTACAATCCACCTGCAGACTATTTGGGGAAGAGGGTGCTTTCCTTCAGCAGCAATCTGGGCATTAAGCATTGGAAACAGACTGTGAACTCACAGTATGGGAAGAGAGGGTGTATGTCCAGTTCCCCTCTCGTGGGCTTTTTGTGTCACACTCTGGGTTAGTGTTGTACCAGAGAATCTCTCCTACTTTCTCATCACTCCTTTTCAGGAGAGAAGGGTCTGCCTTGCATATCTCATGATATGGTGGTGAAGGTAGAACCAGCCAAATCCTCAACAGGCATCTTACCTTTTAGCAGTGGGTATTCAGTGTGCTTAGGTACCACAGACAGCTTTATGGCCACTGGAGCATAAGGGCTTTTGAGACAAGAGCCCTTCATTCAGACAGCTTGTGTTTGTAGTTACAAACATGCAGCAGACTTTACTTTTATAACTCATAGCAGTGCAAATACTGACACACCATGTGACCCCTGTCTGGATTTTCACCCCTTGTAAAGAAGTTACATGATGGTTACTATTTGGGTGTGTTACCCTTTGCCAGGTGTCTTCCCAAGCATCCCATGTTTTAAATAGCCCTCCATCTTGCCATGAATTACAGTAAGTCACAGAATGGGTGGTGACTCACTGATACCAGTTAAACATTAGGCTCCTGAAGGTGTGACTCTTTCAGCTTTGACCAAAATATCCTGTCACAACATGGAAAAAACACTTGCAATATATTGCACATCTGCATAGGTGGCAAATTCTCTATGTTGCTGTACTGCTATGAAGAAGAAGCTTTTGCTCTTTAATGTCCCTTTTCCACCAGCATACTTTAAATATAGTTATTTTTGTTTTGGTGTAACAATACCAACAATACCAGTTCTTTTTGTTTAGCAAGTCACTTTATCTGCTCTCTTTCTTGTATTGGGAGGATGGATGGAGGACAGAAAGACATACAAAACCCAGGGGCACACAGAGAAATCCCAGGGGAAGTTTAGCAGCATTCTTTCTTCAGGCTCGGCCCTGTCAACTCCCAAGTGGGATACCAGGGGATTCAGCCAGAGCAGTTATAGGATTTAGTGGTTTTCCTGCTTGTAACAGATTAATCTACTCTTTGCAAGAGATGGTAGAGGATTACTGTCCAGTTTCCAGCCAAAACAATCTCCCAGGGCAGATTTACTTGGAGTGCCACTTGAACTGTCATCAGCTCTGCCCACCCCAGTGTTTTGTTCTGCAGGGCCATGAGAATTTGTCACTCCTCTCTCCTCAGTGCAAATCTGAGTGTCATCTCTGCAGGATGAAACTACTGGCATTTGGAGCAGGACCTGCCATGGCTCTGGGCACAGCTGTGCTATGTGGGCACACGTCAGCTCTGTTCTGCTCTGCTAAGCCTAGCTGTATGTAAGGGGAGAGGAAGCACTGATGTTGTATAAAGGTTCCTGCTGTATTTCTAGCTCTTCAAAGCTGAGGCTTTTCCATGGGGAAGGGGCAGCTCAGGTCTCTGGCAAAATCTCTATGCTTTCAGCATGAGAAAGCTTTGCTGGTTTGCTCTGCTGCTGTTAAGATATGTGGGGATGATATGCTCACTATTAAATATGTATTTTGTCCTATTAATGTCATCTTTACCTGAGGCTGCTTTTGACTCCAGCATCCATTTTTCTTCTCCTTATTATCATCTCCTTTTGCAAGTTGAATGCCCTGGTGGCACCTACCACTGTCCTGCCAAATTTATTTTGGGTAACTGCCTCATGGTGACCTCTCTCTGGTTTGTGACAGCTGCCAGAGGAGAAACCAGCTCTTAGTACTGAGCAAGTAATTTGGGGTCATGGCAGATTCTCTGGAATTGTGTGTTAAACCAACTGTTGATGTATTTCACTATTTGTGTATTTACAGATTTGGAGGGTTTTGCAGAGAGATATTTTAGGAAGGTCAGGGACTCCCTGGTCTGTCAAGAGCCTGTCCATGTGGGCTTTGGGGATCGGCTCTGGTTTCTGCTGGCCCGCAGTGAGGGCAGGAAAGGGCCAGATGCAGGGTTTGCAAGGAAATACGTGTTTTTATTTTCAGAGCAGCTGGGGAGTTGGACAATAGCCCCAAAAACAAACAAACAAAGGATGACTTGCAGATAAGTTATCGAAAGGAGGGGGTGTGTTTTGGGCACCACTGAAGGACAAGCTGATAGACTGACTTTTCTCCTGCTTTTAAACTCTTGCTTTCTGTGCCAGTGTGCCAGAGGGGTTTGACATCTGCTGTCCTGGACTGAAATTTCACAACAGCCCTTCATGAGATTTTGGCTCTTCCAGCCACGATGTAATCTGGTACTGCACATTCCCTGCCTGGGGCTTGCATGAGGGCCGGCTATCATTGGCTAGCAGCAGCAAGCTGTGAAAATGGAAAGGCACCAGGATATCTCCTTTTTCTTTTTGCAGTTGGAGGACACTACTGTTCTTCTGACACCAATTAATATAAAAATGAATGCCTGAATTTTTAAACCTGTTCTTGTATAAATAGGAATATTTTTAATAAAGTTATTTTTTTATCTACAAACAGAAATGATTTCTCAGTTCTAAGCAGCATATACACCTTCTGGATTGTGAAAATGAACCTGGAGAATTTTAAAGTCTGCTTCTGCCTCAGATGTATCTTCTGAAATTTGTTTTGTTTGCAGCTTGTCTGGGCAGATATTTTTGTTTGCTAGCTGAAGATTGGTTCTAGAATTGCTAGCTTTAGTAATTTCATTTCCTCTACTTACTTCTGAAAAGTCAACATTTTTGGAGAGCAATCCACAGTGCCTTGTTGAGTTCTTTGCTGCGAATTATTCATAGCTATTTGATGGAAAAAATCCTTGCTCATACTACTTGCTTATGGTTCTTTAGTGCCTCCAGTCTGTAGGGTGAAAGATGAGACATATATGTCCCAACTTCTACAAACTGGTGCAGTGGGGAACTGAAAATACATTCAACTTAAGCAAAAAGGCTGAGCCTGAGTGCTGACTCATTTCTTTCAGCTACAGAGTTGCTACGCCTCTTGGTGAGATGGTATATTGTAGCAAGGACATCTGTAGTCTTGGACCAGAGGGCTGAGTCTTGCCTTGTTTGTGGAAGGGCTCTGTGTAATGGAAATTAAAAGTGCAGTACACCTAATTGAACTCTTTGGAGGGAAGATTTTTTTGAAGTTGCAGCTGACCTTTAAAAATAAATTGCATGCTTCTACTTTGTGTTTTTGGCTATGGAACTTCAGTTGCTGGTGTCAGAAGGGCTGCTACTATTACATTACACACAAACAGCTATTTATTCTGCAAAGTTTCAATTCTGGAGTATCTGACTCTCCAAAGTTAGCTGTACTTACTTGTCATGAAAAGTGTGTGGCTGCCATTAGCATCAATATTTGAACACTTCACAAACCGCGGGCAAGCATATCCTCTTACATTTATTCAAGAGTATAATAGTAGCTATCCACACTTTACACATAAGAAAGATTACATTGCATGTCTGAGGGCAATGAGGATGTTGGGCTGAAGCCAGGAATGCAGTCTGGTTCTTCTGGTTTCCTCTGCCTCAGAGGAAAATGGCTTGGAGTTTAGGGAAGCCTCAGTAGAAACCTTGTTGTTCCTGTCTTTCTCATGGGAATGAGGCAGTGCCCTAGTGACAGGGTGCCTGAAATGGTCCATTTCCCCTTTCTTTGGACAGAAAGGTTAATTTCAGCAGTGTAGCATAGCTTTAATGTGGAGGTTCAGATCCTGTCCGGTCTCTGAGGTGTGAAAAGTCATTGTGGGGCTGCTGTCCCAAGAAGTTGCATGGCTGCACTGGGACTTCCAGCTGCTCTGTCCAGCTCCATGCCAGGACTTGTCCTGACAAGCTGTGCCTTTACTCAGTCTTCATCTCTCTTCCACCACCTAGGGAAACCAAGATGCTTTTCTGAAAGCGAAAGCCTCTTGACACTGCGAGAGCCTGGAGCCAATGGCCATTAGGGGTCTGTGGCAAAGGAGCTGCTTTTCCCCATGTTTCCAAGCAGCCCTGAGGAGATTAACTGGAGCACTTGCTCTTAAATTGTCAGGCTTGCTGCTGGTGGGCTTTGCCGGGCTCTGGTCAGAGGTGTCCGGGACTGGGGTAGTGAGATGCTCCAGCAGCAGCAGTGGTGCTGCCAGTGCCTCATGGAGATTTCCCCTTGGGCTAACCTCCTGTGGCCTGGAGAGGGGGGACCACTAAGTGTTGGATATTGTCATCTTATAATTAAGGATCTGATAAAACTTACTGAGGCAAATGAGTCTTTGCTTTGCTTTTTGGGGTTTGACTTGGGGAAAGCTTTCCTCTGCCCTTTCTTTGCACTTGTGCTAGGATTGACCTTTGGAAGAAACTTTACACTGTATTAGTATGTTTAAGTGCATCTGAGATATTAATTTATTTCAATTTATCTGTCTCTTTTTTTCTTCCAGTGGGATCTTGTTTGTGATTCTGCCTGGAAAGTCCACATTGCTAAGTTCTCCCTGCTTGTAGGATTAATCTTTGGCCACTTGATAACAGGATGTATAGCCGACTGGTAAGTGAAAAATCTTTTAATGCAATCTAACTATAAATAAATAACATATTAAATATTGTTTTGATTGCCTTCTACTTTATATTCATTAGGAACCCTTGCATAATGATTTTTAAGGTTCTGAAAGAATCATGATGGACCAACAGTGTAAAAGTGTGTTAATTGGACCTGAGTAATTTATATCAAGCTAAGTAGCACAAACTATTTGATATTTGGCTTACTTGTTTCCCACTGGCACAATTTATTGCAGCTGTAAAGCTACTATAGAATTAAGTATTTTCTAATTATACAAGCAAAGCCTTTAGTTTAGGGTTGGTTTTTGTTTTCTTAACAAGCGAGAGGACCAAAAGAAATTGGAAGCTGCATTGATTTCACTGAATACATGACTAATGTAATGTCAACCCTGTGCTTACACAGTACCTTTTGGTGAGTTGAAGGCTGTTTTTTGCAAACCTTTCAATTGTTCTTTTTTTAAAGTTCTTGTTAGGCAAACATAGTGATGTGGTGTTAAGGATTTGCTGACTTATGTGCTGCTAGTTTGGAGTATTAAACTTAAAAAGAGTAGATCACAATTCCTTGAATTAAGGCAGTTAAAATATTATTGGATACCCCAATGATGCTGAGGGTTCAGCTTTGATTTAAAAAGATGGTCTTGTAGTGCAGAAGAGGGGGAAAAAATTATGTGAGTGACTCAAGTGATTTCAGTGGAAACTTGAAGCATCTGAAACAATAGCTGTACAATGCTGTCCCAGTCACTTCAGTGCCTTCCAGCTGGTGCTTTTAATGGCCCCAAGATAACTCTTTTGCCATTCATTAAAACAGGAAAAGAAGAAGAGTTGCCTATTAGGGGAACCTTATAAAACCTCAGCAACTCGCCAGTTAGTTGGGAGAGAAAAGGCCCCCTGCAGCTCTGCAATAATTTGGATCAAGCATTCCTAGCAAAATTGCATCTTAAATCCTGAATAGTCACTGAAAATTTTTGGGTGAGAGGCAAATCATGACTTTTCAGTGAAGTAGGGAACATGCATGAAATACAGTTGAATTTGATTAAAATACCACAGTAAAATGGGGCTCTAATAACCCATAGAAAATATAGAGGGAAATGAATGAGGGATCTTGCTTGGCTTTCCTAAAATGGAATCAATGTGGAGAAAGCAGGCTTATTACCAAGTTAGGAAAGTGCTGCTATAATTGACAAATAAGCCACAAATAAGTTAACAACTTGTTGCCTAAGGCACTGGCTTTGAGAGAGAGCTGCAACAAGAGGATTTAATAGCTCTCTGCCACCAAAAGGAGCATCCTGCACTTCCATCCATTTCTGTCCCCAGTGTGTACTTTGTGCTGCCACATGAATTTGTTGGACCCCTCTGCAAGCTGTTTAGCTGAGCTAATGCAGCATAAAATTACCCTGATTTTCAAATATCTAGAAATGTCTAGTGAATTTAGGAGAATTGGCTTCCAGCTGTGCTGTAAAGGAGAAAAAGGGTAACTTGGTGGCTGGAGGGAACAGTCACCCTTTTGTGGATGACTGGAATGGACACGGTTTGCTGCCACTGAAGTTGGTCCTCGTTGTGGACCACTTTGGTCCACATTGCCAGCTAATGCACCTGACACAGCAGGACTCCTGTGCTCAATAGGTTGTTTGCTGTTTAGCAGTAGCATTTGGGGCTGGTAAAAGAAGACCTAAATGGAATTTACTTTGCTATTTAATCACAGCTTGAATTTCTGCTAAGGTGTGGGGTTGTGTAAAGAGATGGATACAAAGGGGTTGTACAGATTGTACCTGGTAGAAAGAGAAAATGAATGAAGAAAGGATGTCAGTCCCAAGCAAGAGCCAGGGAGACTGAACGGAGTAATGCATAAAAAGTGTTCTAAAAATTCAAAATCTGTTTTCATTTCACTTATATACCACACTCTAGTTCAGATAATTAGAAGATGCTTTGGGGTTTTTCTACCATTAGGGGCTTTGCTTTTCCTCTTTGAAAGAAGCTTTTAAAGCTGTATGAGGCAAAGGCATAGAGTGTATTAAGGCAATTTTCTAAGTAAACGGAGTGCTCCATGTTCAAAACACAGTAGGTGTGCACACTGGGACAGCTCTGTGTGGAAAATCTCTAGGAGGAAAGTCTACAAACATGCTCAGCTGTGGGAAGACCAGCTGTGTCCAGTGCCTGAATAAGTTACTTGTTCCACAGGGTGAGAGTGCTGCTGGCAGTTCTGCCTGCTCTGGAAAGAGCCTGTTGAGGTTTGTGTGGAAAGTTTCCTCCTGGAACAGGTGGGCATAGTGTTCATGTAGCACCAAGACAGTAGGTCCGTACCTCTCATTGCCCTGTAGTGCCCCTGTTTGCACCTGCTCTGGTGCTTTTTGGAGCCTTTGAGTCAGTTAGAGTCCCAAAAGCAAGAGAGAGCCTGCAAAGAATGGCATGGGAAGAGCAATTTGATCAGCTGTGAGAGCAAAGCTTGGTTATCTCAGGGTGGCAAGGTACGTGTGTAGGAGTATGGGAAGAGCAGGTCCTGTCCTCAGCCCGTTCGCTCTCCCCCTGCGGTGCAGCTCTGACGTTAGGAATATCTTTTCGGTGTATTTGCTTATCATACCGTGTGGGAGCTGCAGATTCTTCAAAAGCCTGGGGTTGCTTGTATCCCTGGTTATTTACCTGTGCAGGCAGCATTTAGCATTTGATCTAGATAATAGCATGCAGTGTAGGCTGAGACTTCCGTGATACAGTGATCTCTCTCTGGAACGGTTTGGATAGCAGCAGATAGCATCCTGGGGCTGTTTTACCAGGGAAATTGTGTATGGTGTAATTTCTCGCAAGCATTCCCATGTACTGTTAGACAGATAATTCTGTCTGCATATAAAAGGCTTTTTTTTTAATGCTCTAAGACACCATCCTGTCAAAACATTGCTGGATCACCAAATATATGGCTGATAGCTGCCCTGGAGCTTTGTTTTTTTGAGAAGTATACTGTATGCCTTGGTGAGGAAGATGACTAGTTTTGTGTTTGTGAGGAAATGCCTCTTACCAGAGGGCTTATCTGTCCTCAGTTGGTTTTTACAGGCTTAGGATGCTCTTGGATTTTCTGATTTTTTTTTTTTTTTCATTAGCAGCAACCATTCATTTGTGTAACTTGTATAATGGTAGAAGAAATTCTGTGTCCTAATGATGGATAACCTTGAGTACAGAGGGTGGGAGGAGGGGAGAAAGGGAACTGAAGTATGCCAAGCATGAGGTCTTTTTCAATCAACATCAGGGAATGGCAGGTCAGGCTTGTGATGAGAATTAAGTTCCTAATTCTACGTGTTTGCATAATGCCTTTCATCTGCAAAACACTTCCACAGATACTAATTGGTATGAATTACAGCTTGGCATAACAAAAATGGGGCTGCAAATGTCTCTGCAGATAGCTGATAACACAAAGTTCATAGGCTTTTTTTAGTTTTACTCTGTATTCAAGGTTTTACATGAGGTATTTCTCCTCCCTGCCCAAGTGCTGTGTTCCGTAAATACAAAATCTGAAGCACAGACAGCAGTCACTGCCCCTGTGTCCAGCGTGTCCCCAGTGTGTTGTGCATCACAGAGTCAGTGATATTTTGTTCCCACCCTCAACCCCACTGCAGCTCATCTTCCAGTGGGCTGTGCTTGTACCCTGATGGAGAGCAAACTGCTTTGACCTTGCTTTCTTCAGCTTGAATGCTGATTCTGTTTTAAAAGCTTTGAATGGCTAATACCAACAAGCTAAATCTTTGAGGGGCCTCACAGGTGATACTATAGCTGAAAATAATAATAAACCTGTTTTCATGCAAGGAGCCATGACAACATTTTCTTAGGTGTGACATTGAAAAAGCCTGAATGATGACTGGTGCACTCTTCCAGTTCCCAAAAATGTTAAAAATTATAATGATGTCTTTTTTTCAGCCCTTCACTCCCTATTTTATTTTAAGTACTGCAAAATCCAAAGTTCTAATTGTGAATGCATATGTATAATGCATTTTATAACTGGTGGTGACAATCTGCTGAAATAATTGAATAGAAATGCTACAGCATGTGAAACTGGACTAAGTTGTGAGATTTAAATGCTCTTTATTGTGCTGACATTCAACCTGATGGCTGGCTTGCAGCTGACAGTCTGCTTTGAATGGGTCTGTGAAAGCTGCCTACGAAAAGCAAGTTCATGTATTCTTTGTGAAAATGGCATATGGAGCTGACTAAAAGGGATCCTCAGTTCCACTGGAAAACTTGTGGGAGTTGACAAGTTGAAAAATTTTGGAAATCTCCGCATAATGATCCAATTCTTGCTTAAAAATAGCCCTGTGCTCTGGTGCTTCATATCATTCTCCTTGCACAGAAAGGAGGGAAAGAAAGGGGAATTATAAACACTAAACATATGAATAAGAGATGTTGAAAATCTCATGTTCCTTGGATGTGAAAGAGCCAAACTCTGCAGCAGCTGCCCCCACATTCAGTGGTAGCATAACTCTTCCTCCTCTTCAGCACTGTCCCAATACATGCAACTACATGCTGCTGCTGCAAAAGAGGGTTGCAAGTCCTCTGCCCCTGTTGCCTGTAATGATTTTTGAAGTAGTTTATTCCTCACCCTACCCTCCAGTCAGGCTGGTTTTGTGGGTCTCTCCAACTGCTATGGGGATACAAAGTGGAGGGACTTGGAGCTCACAATTTTCCTGTGAGTGTTATTATTGGCTCTCTAAGGCTCAGTGAAGTGAACTGTGCCCTGTTTTGTGCTCAGTCCATGTTTGTGAGGCTTCTCCTCAACAAATGAGACTGAGAAAAATAGTTTCCTGAGCTGGCTGCTCTTGTAGATGAGACTGAAAAGCACATGTCTCTTGGGAAGAGAAGACTTCTGCAGCTAAAAATATATTATGCTATGCAGCATATAATACCACGTGTAGAAGAAGGGAATACAGGTGACCTCACCCCTGATAAGTAACAGCTGTGTTAATTAACCAATACAGCCTCACCCCTGATGAGTAACAGCTATATCCAATAAGGGTGAGTGTGATCAAAGAGGGGGTTAGCTGGTAAGGGGAGGATCGTCATGGAGGAGGAACTTTGAGGAACATGAAGGAGAGAATCATGAAGCAGGATCCTGGGGAGAGCAAATCAGTGTTGTGAGGTCAGTCTGGGTCTGCAGTTAGAGCCTGTTGTTGGAACCTGCAGTGATAGTCTAGCCAGGTAAAAGCCTGCAATCAGAGTCTGCAACTTAATATATGCAGTCATAGTTTTGCAGGAAATAACCAGCAGTCAGAGGCTGCAAGGGAAACCTGCAGGAGGAGCTTGCTGCAGCCAGAGTCAGTGAATAGTTGGAGTTAAGAGAAGAGAAACAAATCAGGACCCTTTCTATGCTGTGTTTAACAAGAACTCTGTGCCTGGGATCATTTTTACCCTCTAATAAGAGGGCTCCTGCAACACCATATATCCCCCTGCGCTATGACAAAAAGCTCTGAGATGTTGATTTTCATCTCCAAGGGACTTATTTATGGCCTTACAGTAGTTCCTGGATGCTTCCTTGTTTCTCTTTGTTGTTTTGAAAATGCTGGTTAAATCAAGCTATGATACGATATGCTGTCTCTGCATAATCCCTTCTGAGATGGACTTGTCAATGCAAAGCTGGCAGAGAAATCTGGGATTTAGTAAGAAAAAAAAAGAGAAGAATGGAACAAACATTAAAAACGGTGGCAATATTTGGAAGGGATTGCCTGACTTGTTCCCTTCTTTGCCAGTTTTAATGATCCAGCATTATGTTCATTCTGGCTTTTAACCCTGTTTCTCCATACCTCCTTATTTTTAGGGTTGGTCGACGGCCTGTACTGCTCTTCTCTGTCATATTCATTTTGATATTTGGACTGACTGTGGCACTCTCAGTGAATGTGACCATGTTCAGCACACTCAGGTTTTTCGAGGGATTTTGCCTGGCTGGAATAGTCCTCTCCCTGTACGCACTGCGTGAGTATTCCTTCATCGCCCATACAAATGTGTTTTTATTGAGTATGTGGTTTGCTGTTCTCTGGCTTCCTGCTTTTGTTCAAACAGATCAAACCAGAATCATATTGATTGCAAAAGCTTTAGCCGGAATTTTGGTAAGGAGGATTTTGCAGCTGTCTCTTTAGGTTACTACAAAGCAGTCTGTGAAGCTGTCTCAGAGTTAATTTTGAAAGTTACAAGGTGGTTTGGGTTTGTCTGTTGTTTTTTAAACCTAGAAGTTACCTGGGTCATAGCCATAATGGGAGTAGATTTCACCCTGTGATATTGAGCTCAGTGGGAGACTTACCACCTTGGCTGCCTCTAGCAGTTTGTACTCTGGCACTTTTTCAGAACTTCCTCTTTTACTTGCAGAAATATCCTGTGTCCCTGCCTCAGGATTGTAAAGCTACATCAAAAATATGTTAGAAGAAGAAAAAGTCCTTTTATCAACTGTTTTGTTTTTTTTTTTAGTTGGATAATTTTGAGTTTTTGTTTGGGTGTTGTTGTTTTTGTGTGTTTCATGAGGGGTGAAAAAAATCTGAGAGAAACTTGAGGGAAAGCTTGTAAGAAATACCTACATGCTCACATCTGGGGTGACTAGTAAACTTGTAGCCAGAACACTTGAAAACCCTCTCTGGAGGCCTTGTCTTTGGAAGGTGCATCCATGATGCCACTAGCCTAATCTGTGTCCCTTGGATATGTTCCAGAGAGCATCTTCTGCTTCCTTGGCTGTTTGTAATTAACAGGTAGCACCACACCAACTGAAGAAAACACAAAATTTCCTCCTCTTTATTATGGCTCTGGAAAAGTATGATCTAATTATATCCTGGAAGTTGCTGTACAGATCTTCAGAAAATTTTGTTTACTTCCTGTTGTGGATGGTATCTAACCCATCAAGATTTAGCACAGTATCCTTACTTTGCACAGAGTATTTTGTAGTATTAAGTTCTACAGTTTTTGTTTTATTTTGGTCTGTGCCAAGGGGAAAGAGGCCTGAATGCAATGGACAAGAGTTTGTTCTGTATTGCACTCAATTGTTATACCTGATATGGTAACTGAGATACATGATTTTTTAATTCTTTTGCCTTTGCTCATGTAATCTCTAGTGACAATCTTTCACCAAAGAATGAAACTACCGCTGAAAACATTACACTTTTATTGGGAAGTAATTTAACCTGTGTGATTCCCATGGGAGGGGGCTTCAGCAATTACCAGTGTGATGTTCAGCTGGATAATAGGCTTGTCAGGATTTTTCACAGCCCAGTTGCAGCATGTTAGTTTTTCTTATGCGATGAGGGTTTTTTTAACTTTTCAGGGATTGTAACTGATGATTTTCATGGGGAAATTTGATTATGGACATTTTTATGATTGGGGTGAAAGAGTGTGTGTGTTGCTTTAGACCAGACAATAGCTTGTCAGCCCAAGCTTTCATTCAGAAAATGGCATATTCTGGTTGCTTCATGCATTGCTTGGTCCAGGGCAATGATTTGAGTTTGACATTTTATCCCCACTCCCTCTAAAATTCAGGTGTTTGCTATAACCACTGCTGTCTGGATAGACAATGCCAAAACAGATCTAGTAGGTGTTAGGAGTGTGAAATTAGCTGCAGGCTGAACATCAGCACACTTCTGTAGAGGTGAGAAGATGTGAAAGATGCAGCACCTGTGCCTCTGATAAATCTTCTGACCTTCTGTCTCAAGAGATGAGGGGAGTGGGTCTTCACTGTATTAAATAATTGAAACAAACAAAAAAAGTTGTCACCTTGGTATAGAGTACTCAGAGAGAAGTAATCCCTAAAGTCTCAAGAGAATGGGAGTTGTAGGGTTTTCTGTTTGGTGGTGCTTTTGATTTTGGTCCTCATAATCTGTTCAGCTTCCTCTCAGTCTTTATTTACTACCTTTTCTGCTGGAATCAGAAAAGTGTGTGGAGTATTCTTGTGGTTCACAGACTCTCTTCCCTTTCCCTTAATGGCCTTGATTTCTTCCCCTGGAGATTTGTTGCCCCTGAACTCCCAGCTGGCTGCCCTAAACAGAACAATGGAAAATGGAAAGTTTGACCTGTCAGTGGCAGCCATTAGCCAAAATTTCCAAAGCTACTGTGAAGAGAAAACTGCATAGGTTTGCATAGCCTGCAGCGGTAATTAGTCTGCCTCTGGGATCCTTCTACACTGACTTGAGCCTGCTAGTTGTGCTTGGATTTGTGGCCTGCCTGGGGGAAATTGTAAAAAACAGTTCAGGATGTTTTGGGAGTGAGAAAAGCACCAAAGTGTTGTCTTTAAAACACAGAGCTGCAAAGACTGAGTTGCCTTCATCCGAACCACACTCTCCATCACAGCTAGTGCTGTTTTCTGAGCTGCGTGCCCTAAGGTGCAGACTGCACCAGGGATGAGCCCTACCTGGTGTGGAGGGACAGCACAGAGCTGCCTGCGCTCCTCTGAGGGCTTTCCTCAGTGCTGTGGGGAGCTCATTTCTTGTGGCCTCCAACCACAGCCTCTGCCTGAAGCTGCTCAGGGCTTATCTGAAGGAACCACCTTGGGATGTTGATTTGTTAAACTGAAATTTTTTCCTGCAGCTGCCGTAGTTTTGTTGGAAGAGGTGTTTCAGATGGAATTTTTAGTGAAGTTGCAGGAAGGGACAGGCTTTTCGCAGGTGATGGTCCTTTCTGTGAGGGAGGGAAGCAGAGGACCCATGAGCCCAGGACTTTCCCCTCCTGGCTGCTGTGGGTCCTTGCATCATCCAGAAGAATGAAAGGCAGCAAATCTTAGTCCATTGAGCAAACACATGCAGCTTTGAAAGGCTTTTCCTTCATTCTGATGTAGAACAAGAGGAGCTTTTACTGTCTTCCAGAAGTGTTTTTCCTGCCTGGAAACAGGTTTTCCTACCAATCTTCAGTGGGCTCCTGTGCTTCTCAGCAGTTAGCACATGTTTTGTATGGTCAGGGACCAACAAGAATCCTCAGGAAGCTCTTCCCAGGAGGGTACAGTGTCTCCCAGTGTGCCACACTCAGCAGCAATGTGATGCACAGCTGGTGCTGCCCACTGTGGTGTGCTGGGTAGGTCCCCTACTATCTTTGCTGAGCAGATTTCTGCAGTAATGGGCCACCCCTTGTTGGAAGATAGTGCTAGGACCAGTGGTGAAATCTCCCAGAGAGAGAAATGGTGAAGGGATGCAAAGGAGCATTCTGGCCATGGTGGTTGAAAGGGCATGTATGGCCTGCCCAGCAGCTAAATGTAGAAGAGAGTGTAGACTAGGGACTGGAGGAAGACAGGTCAAGAGAAGGCAGGGGGAGAGCTGTTTTTTTTCTCAGAGTGCCTTTTGTTTGGTATTTGTTGCTGTGTGCACATCCAGAGAGGAAGGATGGGCATTCTGCCTCTGTTAGCTCAGCACAGATGGATGCACAGTGCCACAGCCTGCTGCCCACTGAAGGACAGGTGGTTTGAGTTTAACCATTGGGGTGGAAAGCCCTAAGATGGCCCTGGGAGGAATTCTCCTTTGGACAGGCTGAGAGGAAGAGGTGTAGGAGCCCTGAGCAGAGTCATGGGTGCTTAAGTAATAGCTCTGCTGGTATCTGTGGATTTGCAGCAGCAGGCGAGGCACGCCATTCTCACTGCAGATAGCTCTGCTTGCTGCTGCAACTCACGTGGGACCAAGTGCACTCAGCAGATGTGGAAGTCATGGGAGAGAGCAAATCTGATTACTTGGAGGGTGGGGAGGGTGTTGCATCTGGGTCACTTTGGTCTCACTGGGTCATTGCCTTGGCCCTGACCACAGAGCAGTCTTTTCCCGGGTGCTTGTGGAGAAGGGCAGATGCTGTGGCTGACTCAGCACAGCTCCCTTCCTTAGGGCTCCTTGCCACCAGCTGACACCAGAGCTCTCATGGCTGAGGGCAGGAGTTCCCCCTTCAGCCCCTCACCTCTCACTTGCTGCTGCTCAAGTCACGCTGGTGCCAGCACCTGCCTGAGCCCTCTGCCAGACAAGCCATCCACCTTCCCTCCTGAGACCACCGAGTGTGCCGTTGTCAGTGGGATGTGCCCTCTGATCTTGTCCCCTGCTTCCTTTGGGAGATCTACTGGGCACAGTGTGTCTTGTGCTGCCTGAGCCTAGGGGATAGAGTGGGAGCTCACACTGGGCAGGGCCATTAAATGGATGAAGGGAAAAAAGCCTTCCCTGCCAGCTGCTCATGTCCTATGGTGTGCCTGTTTCTCTGTCAGGATCTTTGTCACTTTCTGGAGCCAAAGATAGGACTTTGGTATTAGGAGGGGAAGATATATTTTTCTGGCAAATGCACCTGGCAGGTTTAAAGAGCTTCCCATTAAAATGCTGTATGCTGTTGCAAATGACTGTACCTGAGCTCAGGCAGCACAAGCCATGGTGTGGATTTGCACACAATTGCAGGCTGTTCAGCAGTTTCATGGGTGACTGAGCTACAGATTATGCTGCAAAATTAGAAAGTCTAGACTTGAATGAACTGGTAAATAAGCTCTGGAAATAGCTCTGCTAGAAAGAAGATGACGTTTCAGGTTGGAGCAAGGAGGCAGGGGTGTCCCTCCAGTGCACAGTAGGAGAATGGGTGGGCATGTTGCCTCTCTTTGACTGTTGGGAGAAAAAAGGTAGAAACACTGTTGAAAGTCATAGGTTGTGTTTTAAAACCCTGTGGAAGCTTGGCAAAGGCTTTCAGACCAGCTAGTATGTCCAGCTGTGATGTATCTTTCTCATTTATAGCTAGGTCAATCTAACCTGTTACTCCTGTAAATTACACAGGCAGTCAGCTGAGAAGCTAAATGTGGCTTAAGTTTGGGGGTTTTTTTGTAACA
The DNA here is from genome assembly GCA_013399915.1 of Illadopsis cleaveri. Lineage (NCBI taxonomy): Eukaryota > Metazoa > Chordata > Aves > Passeriformes > Timaliidae > Illadopsis > Illadopsis cleaveri. Next base: position 186,657 of record VXBB01007619.1, on the reverse strand, counting down.
TGTGTCCTGGAAAGCTAGAGCTGAGTGCTAGAAAGTTTGCTGCTGACTGGAACGAGCAAATGCCAAAATGGAGCACCTTTGAGTGTTGGGCTGTAATGATGTCAGGTTTGTAAAATAATTTTGCTTCCGGTCAGGTGTTAATAGAAAGGGTGAGATTTATCTCTTTTTCTTTTCCTTCTTTATTTTTGAAAAGTGTATAGGCTCTGAAATCCTGAAGCATTCCAAGTTTATAATTGATTTCATTCTCAGTTTTCCTCTCATGACTCTTCAGTAGCAAGCATGGCCTTGGCAAGGCAGGTGAAGCACTGGAAACAGCAGCCTCTGAAGCTATTCTGTGTAATCTGAACTGGCTCAATAAATAACCCTGCAAAGCATTCCCAAATCGGAGGATGTGGAAAACATGTGATTCCTTTCCAGTGCATTGACATGTGAGTTAGCTCTGCAGTAACGTGCAGTTCTCTCCACTGACAGGTCTGTGATAAGATCAAGGTTGTTAAGCCACCTACCTTCTGTTTATATAACCAGCGTTCCTTTGTCTGAGTCACTTGATGCAGATCTGGTAGGAGTGATCACAGAGGGATCCACTGAACAAGAAATCTTAACTGGCTCACCTTAAAGTGACCATTAATTGTTAAATTATGCAGAACCACTTTGTTTATAGAGCCACCACAGGCTGTTCTATCATTGAGCCAGGATGTGATTCTCTGGAAACAGCACTGCTACAATTTTCGATAGCTTTGTGGGAGAACTGTTAAAAAAAAAATAGTATGCAGTAGCAGCTCTCCAGCTGCTCAAAAAAAGTGCTGTGCATGCCTTTTATCAAGTGCCTGGGGGTTCAATTTATGCAAGAGTGGAAAAGGTTATTGGAATTGCAGTACTCTCCTTATAAGTTTTCCTTGTACTGCATTGCTTCCCTCACTACAGTCAAATCACAACTCTTAATAATCTGTTTGCCTCTTTTTCCTCACTACTTCTGCTGAATTTCCTTCCCTTTTCTGATGGTCAAAGTAGGTATAGGCCCTTCAAGGGACACAATGTCTGCCATTGGGGCATGGACCCTCATCCTTATTTTAAGCCCTACACACTGACTTCTGGAGCAGAGGTGCCCTTGAAACATTGCTAACATATTGTCTTGAATTCTGGAAAAACTGTACCATTGAAGGCAGCCCATTTGAAATTAATTTATACTAAGTCTTCAAATATGCCAAAGGAGACTAAAAGTAGGCTCTTTCTAAAGCTCCTTGTAAGGTTAAAAGATGTTTGTTTGATGCAGATATTGCAGCAGAATATAATTTTAATAGATTTTTTCCATTTAGGTTGCTGAAAATCTTATGTGTTGTCAGTGTGACAAAAAGCCTAAGGAATTAATTTTATTTGAGATACTTTTTGTATGACTGGTCAATTGTGAATGCAATTAAGATAGAACACTGCAGTTGTTACACTTGTGATGATGACAATCAGATGAGATTAGAATGCACTTGCAATTTCCCCAGCTCAGAACACAGCTCCCATTTTTTCAATTTAAAATGTGTGTCTTAATTGTTCCAGACTAGCTCTAACACTCTGGGTATGCTCAGTCTGCAAAATCTTACCTTCTGTCACACAAATACTTGTAACTGTTCAGAAGTGTAATTACACTTTTACGGATTTTTTTTAATTGGTGTTTTTTTATTCTGAGCAATGTCAAATAGATTTGTAAATCTGTTGCACAGCTGAAAGCTTGCTGCCACTGAAAGGAAATGAGAGGGGCTTTTTTCTTCCTCTTCCAAATTCCCTTCCATTGTCTCAGCTGCTGGTACAAGTGATGACTTTAGACTGTGAGTGTTTAAAATGGATAGTTAAATCCAAAAAGTTGCCTTTCACTTGCAACTTTTTAACTCTGCTGAAGTGATGTTATAGCCTCACTGTAAGAATAAATTGTGAAGTGTCTGTTCCCTCTGCTGGTTTGTTGGGGTTTTTTTCCCTCTTGCTGTAAGACAGCTGCTAAATGTCTTTTTCTTGCTGCATAGATCCAGGCTAGTGTTCTGTGTTGTGTAGGCTGGCTGGTAGCAAAAGCTTCCCCTAACACATGTGCATGCATCTGTGCAGGCCATCTCTGAGTGACTTTGGTTTTTTAAACCTTTTTAATTTTTCCTAGCAGGAAGCTACATTTTTAGAGAGTGTCAGAGAGAAGTTGAACATATAAAGCCCATTGTGCTGAGACTGTTGGCTTACTGAGTTTTAGCTGCCCTACTCCTCATGTGTGTCCCAGCACTTGGCAGCACTTGGAAACAGGATGGGCTAGTGTTGGAAAGGAGATGAGCAGTGACATTCTCAGGAGTTGCACTGAAGACAGACAGCATTCAGGGCTGGATTTGTTTTTCCCCCAGATGCTTCTTCCAGTGAAGGCACAGACATGCACACATTTTTGTGTGTGCGTGTGCCAGCTTTCTGCTGCAGAAGGAAGGACGCATAGGTTCATAAATCACCTGGGAATGAATAGTGTTTTACTTCCCTTTCCTGCCCATCCCTACAGGTTAGCTTGTCAGGAGAACAAGCCAAGTTATAGAAACAGGATGTGCATAGAGGAAAAGCCGTGTGTATGTAGAAGGTGCATTTAGAAGTTGTCTGTAGTGACTTTGAACGTTCAAGTCCAGCAACAAATGTCAGTTCACAAATTCACATGAATATTTATGTGCCTTTCAAGAGGAACCATAATTAGACAATGCTAGCCAAATTCCCATCCCCAGTCACGCAGACATGACTCCTATTTTCTCACTTACAAATAATATAACCCTGTGGGATTTTTACTAGTTCAAGTTAATTAAATTTCACTCAAAGCATGAAATTTGCAGGCAGTGCTCATTGCAGTAGTTCTGCAAGTGTGTATTATTTAGTCAGATACAAGAAAAAAGTTCCCTTTTGTTTTAATCGCTCATTTTAGTTGTTGACAGTGTACAGAATTTAATCATACACACCATACCAGTCTTCATAATGCTCATTTTTCATTTTTTTGAAAAGAAAACTCCTTAATGTAGCATTGTGAATGAATTTGTTCATAAGTTATATGCTGCAATTACTGATGGACCTAAAAGTGTGAGCTATGTTTTTGTCTTTTGAGAACATCTGGTCCTTTCTTAAATGACTTGTACAGACACTTATGTAGTTTTTAGAGATAAGTTGAGATGTGCTTGCTAATATCTTGGAAACTTGTTTGTTCACATTCTTTGAATTCTGGTTATGGTATGAATTGTGAGAGAAGAAATCAGTTTACTGAAGTCTAATGAACGATGTGCAAATCTTTGCACTACTCCAGTTTTGGATATATAAGCTATATGTCTGCTTTAGTCACCTAATCATTCAGTACAGGATCTTTCAACTTTTCTGGCAACAATTCTTGAATTTAAGCCTGGTAAAAAATCCCAGATAGTATGCTAGAGAAAAAGGATGTTTGAAGAAGGTTCAGTGGCTTGAAAATATAGCTGTCCCTTGATGATATGCCTGTGCTGAACTGTGGAAGAAAGCACGGTCCAGTACTTGCTTCAGAAATTCTGCACCCGTGTTCCTGCACCTCACTGGATGATGTCCCCAGCTCCTGGATGTCCCAGCATTTCTCTCTAACTCGCTTGTGCTTGGAGGAATTCTTGGCAGGCTAACAATTCATGTGGCCTCTCCTCCCAGCTTCCTGCCCTAGTGCCATGGCAGAGACCACCCTCTTGCACAGCGATGCCACAGCCCTCTCCCTTACAATCAGGCATTTAAGTGGAAATACATCTCCATCAGTGGCTTAGCTCACACAATCAATTTACTAGGTTAAGGACAAACATTTCATTCTGCTGTTGTTTATTCTCTGAGGAGAATAATCTCTGGCAGAAGTAGCAGGGGAGAGCAGTGTTTGCGCATGCCTCAGCTGGACTAGGACCTGAGAAGTGCCGTGGAGGAGGGCAGGCTCTGCTGGAGCACTATGCACTGTAATTGTGATTTTGTTAGAAATCCAGACTGAAGAACCTGTGTGTCCTGGTACTAAGACATAGGTTACTTTATGTTACTGTTATCCAGACACTTGAGATTAATTCCCTGGAGAAAAAAGGAGAGCATTTTCTCTATGAAGTACTGAGTTCAGTGGATATTCAAGCACTAGAGTTCTTGTCCAAAATAAATAAATGGATCCCCGGTTTTCTGCTTGATGTGAAACTGCTGTCCAGAAGGAACAAAGTGTCAGCCTGTCAGCTCTTCAGGGACTTTTTCCAGTTCCACTGTTGCTTCCACTCAGATTTCAGTCCTGTACTTGTAGGCACTGTAGCTGTCTCCTGGATATGGAGCACTCGATTAACAGAGTCAAAAGAAAGAGAAGTTACAAAAAACGCACAGGAATCAGAATCAATAATGTGGTGAGGCAAAAAGCAATATAAGGGAAGAATTTCTGTGGGGTTTTTTTTACTATTATTATAGCAAACAAAAATGGATTGAAGGCAGGAAGGAAAAATAAGAGCAACTTAAAGATTGGGTAATGCTGGAAGTAGCTTATGTGGTGAAATTGCAACCAGTGTTCCCAATAACATTCCAATTTTGTTTCATTTATAGCTTTGACTTTGAAATGTTTGGTTTGGGTTCTTTGCCTAGAACTTGACTGACTTGTTTTTCAATGCAGAAAGCCAAATCTGTCTTTCTAGGAAGCTTGAGGAAAATTAATTAAAGAGCTTTTGAATTATAGATTCATTAAAAATGACTCTGCTTTGAAAGCTAAGTAAATAAATAAAACTGTCAGTGTTTGTCATCTGTTGAAAAAAAACCTGTTTCTCTTGTATCTGTAGAACAGAGAAACCCAATTAGTGAACTCCAATGCTTTGGAATTTGGGCAGGAGAAGCTTTGATTATATCAACCTTGACTGTACTCATTTGAGTCTTTTCAGATGTCATGTGTGAGTTTAGAATAGTGAATCAACCATTGTCCCATTCTGTCCAATCAGTTGTCCCATTCTGCTTATTTTTTCTTCTTTAGTGTCTGTGCTAAGTCTGGAAGAAAGTAGGCAAAATCCAACCTGCATCTTGCAAACCTTTAACCTGATGGATTTGACTTTTTCAGGAGACAGACTTCATCCTTTTTAACAGAGTGTTGTATCTCAATAAAAAAGCATTCATGTAGGTGCCTTTCCTCCCTTCCTGACCTTTTCTTTAAAGGTGGCCTTTCCCTGTGGATAAGTGTTTTGTGTGGGTCTAGGGTTAGTAACATGTGCCAAAGCAGAGAAGAAGAGTAGCTAATGCATGACCCAAAGATGGAAAATAAAAAATCCCAGACTATACAGTATGTACCACAGTTGCCTCCTCTCTCATGCTGTGATAAAAGACAATGTGACAGATATTTTTCTAAAATAAGAAATCTGCTCCAATGAAGAATAATAGCAGCAATTAAAGATTTTGTCTCCTAGTTGTTTTGGAAACAAAAAGATGGCCAGACAAAGTTGGCAGCATGTCGTGCTAGCATGTGTGAATGTGAGTAGCTCTGCTGCCTCGGTGCTGTCCCTTGCTGGGATCATGACTGGAAGGTTTTTGGTGCCTGGTGGGACTTGCATTGGGCATACCAGTGCTTTTTACTGCCAGGAGAGCTTTGGATTTGGCTTCTGACTTGGATACTTTTGTTTACCTATAATCTCTATCCCTCCTTCAGGCCACAGAAGCATGTCCTGCTTGCCCAGTGCCAGTCAACTGCCAGCCAACAGCTGCAGTGTGGCTCTGCCCATGGCAGTGCTGTGCAGGTGGAAAACCTCACAGGAATGAGCTTCTGGGAGAAATAACCCACCTGCCTGTGCAAGTAGGACAAGGCCTTTTGTTTATGGGTCTGATCCTTTCTGCCCTCACTCTGGGAGTAGTTAAAATCTCAAAATGACAGTGGAGGGAGGAACTGTCTGGATCTTTTTGCCCTGCAGGAGAATCTGACAGCAGCTCAGGGACAGCCTAAGCTGACCTGGCTCTGCCTGTTCTGGGTATGTCCATCCTGCCCTGGCTGGTGCTCCCACCCACTGCTGGCCCTACAGTGGACTGTTTCAGCAGTGTAAACAAGCAGAAAACTGTTGATTTTGTTGTTTTCTTTGGTTTTAAGCCAGCTTTCCCCTGGTCTTTCTCCTTGCAAAAGCTCACTGCAGGGTGGAATAAGCATAGGCAGACAAAGGTGGAGAGAAGAAGCATGTGCCTGGGGAGTCAAGGAGAGAAGAGGGACTGCAAGGGCCATGATATAAATTTGCCTTGCCATGATGCCCTGCTGTAGAAGCAGTTTAAGAGACCTTGTGGCTTGTTTGTATTGCAAATGGATCAATTCTTGCAAGCTTAGTGCAGCAACCTTGGGTCAGGAAATTCTCTTGGTGTAAACAGATAGTTGCAAGTTGTGGTGAAGCTTGACTTAATTCAGTGTGGGTCATTCTTAAATGTGGGATTTAAAACTTATTTCTTGCAGGTTTTTAAAATATTAGACAGTGTCTAATTGCATCTTGGCAGAGACAGCAGGTCTAATACATTGAGAAACATATGTCTTGGACAGGTTGATGCTTCCTTTCAGGAGAGCTGTCTTTGACGTAGTGGCAGATGGAAGTCCTTCCACCTTTTCTAGGCACTGACGAACTTCGAGAAGAGCAGACAAACTGGCAGCAGAGAAAAGCAATTCTTAAAAATAATTTACAGCGATCTGTATGGCTTTATTTATTTAAGCTTTCAGAGTAAGAAGCCTGGCTTTGGATTTATTGAAACCTTCTGAAGCTCAGTTGGAGAACCAAATATGATCAGGTCCTAGTTACGAGATTTCCACTTTTCTGGCTGGCTTTTCTTAACAACATCCAAATTAGCGAATAAATAAAACCCTTCAGTCTGCTGATGACAACAAAAAATCTGTGATTCAGACCAAAACATCTTGATCATGAACTTGGCAGTGCTAACCTTGAAGTGCAGAAATGCAGACCATCAATCTGATATTTCAGTACTGGAAAGAGTTGCTTTGAAAAGGTCATTTTGTTGCTGTCCCATCAGTTTTACTCAGTAAATTTTACCCTTCAATGAGTCTAAATTTTATTTTTTGGCTTTGGGATAAGAAAAGGTTAGGTCTTGAACTGGGGGCAGAGATGATGATGTTTGTGTCTAGTATAAAGATGCTGAAAGATGTTCTCTGTGCTGAATTGTCTGTCAAGCTCCTATAACCTTAGCCTTTTAATCAAACGTTTTCAAAGTCTTTGGGATTGCTAAAGTGCGTAGGTTTTTGTTTGGTTGGTTTGATTTTGGTGTTTGGGGGTTTTGTTGTTTTGTTTACTTTATTATTTCTGCTTTCTGAATTAATTTGGGATTGCTAATTAGGTGGCTGCCTGAGAATGTCTGACTACAGCACGCCTATTTCTATTTTAAAATGTACTGTGTAAAATAGCCAGTACAAAAGGAAGTTTCTGGATTTATGTGTTTAGGCTTCAGCTGTGTCTCCTGTTTGTTTTAGTATAAATGGCAGTATTGAAAACTACTCACTGAAGAGTGAATTTCACTTTCCTAACTGTGGAATGAAATAGTGCTTATTCTTTGAAGACATGTATGAGAGCTACACTACAACACTTGCTATAATGTATTAGGAGTGTTCACTAAGATTTATGTGAAAACAAGTTTTTCCTTATGATTCTGAATTGGAATACTGGTCTGCAAAATGTTATGCACAATTCTAATTTCAAACAGAATTTTAGTGATTTAAATTAAAGCTGCTACTGCAAGAAGGCTAAATGCTAAAGCAAACAATATTTAAGCTGATTTTTTAAAATATACTGCATGGCAGTTATACTTGTGCAATGTGTAATTGGTATGAAATGGTACTTTTGAAATGTAAACCTTGAGACAATTTCAAGGCAGTCATTCAGTGTAAAATTCATTAGATTTAATTTAACTGTAAATGTAAAATTATCACACATTTGAATAACCTAAACATACAATTTGTTGAAACTTCCATTTTCTGTTTGTTCTGTGCACTAGTGAATCAGGACAGGAATAGGATGTAGTTGGCAAAGCCACTCCATGTTGTCTGTACCTGGAGATCTTGGCAGCAGCAGCAGAGGATACCTCTGAAACAGCCTGATCCTGCCCCAGTGCAGGTACCTGTTGAGAGAGGTGCTGTCAGCGTGGTGTGGGTCTGGGGGCTAGCAGAGCTGCTGCCTGTGTGGTCATTTGCCCATTCCTCAGAGTACTGGTGCTCCCCTGAAAGTCTTGAAGGAAAAGTCTTACTGCATGGAACTTGCTGCAGCTGTGATCCCATTAAGATACTGATGTTCAGTAATTATTGGATATAGCGTTCCTGTTAATGTGGTCACCATGCAGGAGAAATGTGTTTGCATTCTTGTAGCTGCTCCTTAACTCCCCAACCTGGGGGGATCCCAGCAGCTTCTGAGGCAGGGAGGAGCACCCCTGCTCACCTGTATTCCTCTCTGCATCTGCTTCCTCTCTGCTGGCTTTGTTCAGCCACATAATTCAGCCAATAATTAACAAAAATTCATTTTGCTGAGCCGATTTTCTGCTCTTTTGTTGAAATATCCATTTATGGAGCAAAGAGATGCAAATGTTGGAGGTAAATGTCAGCGGAGGTGAGAATGCAGGAAGGTGGACAAACTGCGTCCTGACCAGCATTATCTCCGGAAGCTTTGAAAACCAAGCAAAGGTGTGGCCATACGTTACAGCTCTCAAAAAGCACTGCCAGTGTCAGAATTTTCTGCCACATATTGACACCACCTGAATTTGGCCAGTTTGGCTGTTTTTGTAGCTGCACTCAAAATCCACTGTGCAAGGTGATATGGCTTAAACAAAATAAATCAAAAGTACTTCTCAAAATATTACTCCCACCACTGTCAGTTTATCTGCTCTGGTTTTTTGACAGATCCACCCTAGGATTGTTGTGTTTGCAACAGCAGTGGAATTGGTGCAGATAAGGGAGCCATAACCAGTAATGTGCTGTTTCCTTCTGGTACCACGATGTCTCTGTGCATTCGGGATGAACTGTACTTAGATGAGTTTCTTGTGTACTGCAGAGTACACTTCAGATGGAGCAAAATCAAAAGGGGAAAAATCTGAGCATCATTCTGTGAGGAAAATTGAATTCTTGAAGTGTAAAATTTTCTAATGGCATTACACAATCTTGTCTGACATGGCTACAGTCTTTGGACCCCACTAAAGAAAGTTAAAGAAATGATGGGTGAGGAATGGTTGATGTATGGATTGCAGCTGGGCTGGCCACCCTCCCTTGGAAAGGTCAGGGAGAGGAAGAGACTCTCGTTCAACTGTTTTTAGTGGCAAGTTGTGGTCTTTTTTCATTTGGAATTCTGGAATGCTAGTAGCAGACCTAGCAAAGATAGATGGGTGAGTGGACACTCACTACCTGTCATAGCAGCAAACAGGTCAAAGGCAAATGATGAAGCACTAGAAGGAAAGTATGGCATATGGGAGGATGTGTCTTAAAGGAGGTGAAAATTGCCTAAAAATAAATATATGTAAATAAAAATAAATATTTATGTATGTGTGTGTATCTATATACATGTACACACATTTCTTCTTTAAAAACTGTACTGTATTGTGATAGGAACTTTCTACAGAAAATATTGGGCTTCTCTGGCATCTCCTTGTGCTGGAGAAACTGTGGATGTTTTGTTTCAGGTCACATTTAATATCTGTGGTCTCTGGAGATAATGTGTTACTTTCAAATGTGATAATGTGTTACTTTTAAATGCTATGTGTGTTTTATTCCTCCTGTCTGGATTCCTGGACCATGTTTTCATTGCAGATTCTTTCCTTGTTAAACTAGTCCATTGTATCATGGGAATCCTTAAGCAACAAGGACAGATTAGGTGAAAGCAGATGTCAAAATATTGAAATTTCTCATAGGATAGAAACTCCCTGTCCCATACAGACAGCGTGTATAATATATTGTTGGCATAGTCTCCCACACAATTCCTTCGTATCTCTTCCCCTTCATTGAGTTCTTGGTGACCAGAGACTGGCTTTCAGAAAACACTGTGATCCAGAGTGGCCTGAAACAGGCACATGGTCTGACTCTGGGGGATGTCCTGTACAGGGCTGAGTTGGGCCCGATCCTTGTGGGTCACTTCCAGCTCAATATGTTTTGTGATTTGGTGATACTTGTGTGCAGTGTGGGTGTTTGGTGGGAGAGGCAGTTGCTTCCCAAATCTGCAGGCATTGCTCCTGGCGTCCTGCACACTGCTGGAATTTACTGAAACAAATTTTCTGCCTTTTCTTCATTTCTATTGTATCCTTTTTGCAGGAGTTGGAAGTATTTAGTCTTTTTATGTACCTTATCCCCCAAGATAGTGTGGTGAAAAAGCACAGTGCAAAGTTAGTAATTCATTAAATAACTTTGTGATGATAAGATTGATATGAGATCAGGTGGTTAATTGACAAGCAGTAAACACAGGCTTTTTTAATTCTGGAATGCTTGAGTGCTTGGTTCCTTTTGTAATGTTAATGCAGTGCATGTGACGTAAAAGGAGACTTTTGTGTATGTGCGTGATCTCTTAGGGTTGTCTGGAGTGATGGAAATTCCTTGCAGTGGCACCAAGCAGCTTCCCTGTGAACCTGAAACCTTTGACACTAACGCCTTGGCAAACTGTCCTGTCACTTGCATTGCCTCAAGCGCCTTGACGCTGCTCGTGGAGCTGTGATGAGGGACACAGAGGGAGCTAGCCATGCTTCTGGGAATGCCTGCTTTCCAGATAACTGCAAAAATGGGGCTGGCACCCCGAAAATGTGTAGAGATGCACGCTGTGCAGTGCCCGGCCAGCAGGTACACAGTATGTGTGACACAGGAATGTTTCCTTGTATGATAGCCACAGACTAATGGAATGTGGCTGGGAAGCACAGGAGGCATGTGGGTGGGCTGTGGAGGTGGTGTTTTGACCACTGGTCCAGGTTCGGTGTGTCTTATGCTTTTCTAAAGTAGCATAAATTTTTTGTTTTCTGGTTTATTATGTTAGCAAAGGATCACATAAATTATGCATGTGTGGGAGTTCTGTCATAAAATCATAATAAAAAAACACAACAAGAAAATCAAAAGTCCTGGATTCTTTGTTAATGCAGTTTTCAAATTCCCAAATTAGAATGGAAAATTGAATTATTTTTCAGCTTAGGGAAGTTTTCTTGTTTAAAAAAAAAAAGGAAAAAAGGTGAAGTCCCAAATGGTGCTCTTTCCTTTAAGTGTTGGTATGGAAAAAGATTATGGGATGCCCTACAGTCAGCAAATCCGTTTTGATCTGGCTTGAATGCTCCTCAGCTGACCAAAAATACATAATGTGTGTGTATTACTATTGATCCTAATTTCCGGGCAGTGCCACTTAATGGCTTTTGCTGGTTTGGAGACAGGCCTGGGCTGACTTTCCCAGCCGTGCCAGTGTCATCTGTCCCTGAAACGTCCTCCAGCCCAGCAGTCACCGCTCCTCCCCAGAGCACCGTGCCACTGGTGTTAGCATTGCTCACTGCTCTTCATTTCTTCCCTGACACAGCTCCTTAATGAAACACCTGATGAGTCAGTGTTAACTAATCTCACCTGGGTGTATGGCTGTCACCTCCCTGGAGAAGCTCTGTCTGTGTCTTGAGAAAGCCATGAACCAAAGAGAGAACCAAGAGGTTTGCATTCAGCTGCAGCTTCTTCCGCCACATAACTTTAGGATTTGGTACCTTGTAGGGATGGCAAATTGGAAGTGAAACTGGCACAAGCAGAAGGAAATCTATGTGTCTCTTGCTCCCTCAGGCAGCGCTTTTACATAAGAGGGACACTTTAGAGATGCATATTGAAATTGATTTCATCTTTCTGCCCCATTAAACAAGCAATTGGTTTTCAACTGCAGCTCACAGATGAGTCTGAGTCAAAGTAGGATGATTAACTGGAGGACAGCCAGCTTGGCCATTGTTTGTCCTCTCCTGTTTAATACTCGGTGTATAGTGATATACACATTAGAGACTTCAAACTCCTCCCTTCAAGGAGTTACAATAAATTAATCTGTTGAGAAATGGCTGAGATTCCAGCCTCCCTACCAACTTTTTCATGTAACCATGTTAAATACTGCTAGCTGGAGTTGCTCAACTCAATGACTCACAGCCAAACACTGTAAAATATTATTTTTGCTTTTTTGTATTTCCTGTCTACAAATGGGTGGTTTGGAGTTCAGTTGGGTTGAATACACTGAGGTGAAACTTAATTCCTGTCAGCTGATAACAACTATTCTTCATTCAAGCACAGAATATGCTCTGCTTTCACTCACAAAACTGGGTGATCTTTGCACGTACATATCAGCAACCCCAAAACTGCAATGTCTTGAGGGCATATGTGCCCATCCTTATTCTGAGTATCTGAGTTTCAGGTGTTCCAGTGACTAACCTGACTTTAGAAAGGCAAGGATGTTAAGGAGTGTCTCTTCAAACCCCAACAGGCCTAATCTCTTACATCCCAGTATTTACCATCCTAATTACTTTAAAGGAAAAATAGATGTACTTAAAAGCCCTTGATCATTGTCGTGGTCCCTTGTTTGGTTTGTTGGCCAGGGAAGCAAACATACTCTATTCTTATGAGTGCTGACAGGAGAGAAGACAGAAAGATGGAGGAAAATGCTACTGCTGTGTACACTGTGCCTCTTAGCCAATTTAAACCACCATTTTCATCAATGTCCCTTTGAAAGAACAAATTAGAAAATATAACTGTTGCTATCTACAGGGAAGGGGGAGTGAATCTATAAATTGAAGTACAAGGTTATTTGAGCTCTTATCTGTCCATAATAGAGGTATATGTCACTGAGCTGCTGAATATTTTTATTGCTGCTGGTTTAATTATTAATCTACCCTTTGGAAGCTGCAGGCTTTTTGCCTAGGATTAATGCACTCTTAACATCCCCATGCCTACCACCTTGTCCTGAAAGCTAAGTGGTACCACAAGAATCTGCTGAAGGGGGCTTGTTCCATCTTTGATTGTGTGCTCGTGTGTCTTCATAGAAAGCATTTTTAATCCCTCTCTGCTGCCAGGTTCAGACATAAAATCCATCAAATCTCCAGTGCTGTTCTGCAAATCTCTTCTACATTAGTTTCAAGGGCTGGTCCATTACCAACTAGCAATGGTAAATGGCAGGTTTCTCTGAACTAGGCTTTGAAAGAAGGTGTGTGCGTGACTGAAAGGGCTGTTGCATGTCTGTCTCCAGCTTGCTGCCTATGGGATAAACTCCATCCCCCGTGTCAGTGACTGAGTCAGTTCAGGGCCTTTCCACGCTTTCTGGGGGGAGACCTTGCTTGGTAAGGTGTTACTCAGATCTGTCAGCAGGCACTGCAGTTTTTTGGTGCCTGCGTGCTTTGTGTTTTTCCTGTCCTGTCAGTGTAGAAAAGTGCTGAATTAGTGAATATAATGTCTGCCACAGTGAAAGTGGGGTGAAGCAGGATGCTCATCTGTCCCATTTGCTTGTGAAGATCCCATTAGGTTTCCTGATGGCTCATTCCTCTGAAATGAGGAGCTCTTGCTTTTATCAGGTGGGAGAATCAATACTGTGTGCCATGCTCTGCCCTGTTCACCCTTCTGATTTCCATTAAATGTAAGTGATGCCTGCTGTGGATTGCACATTGTACATGCTCCAATGTGTCATTCAGGAGCAGGATTCTCCATCTGTATGTTGAGCATCATGCTAAGCAAGATGGGATGAGGCAAAATGTCTTTTATCCTTTAAGGTATGTTTGGTGTATTTCTGATCCCTGTGATAAAGGGGAGAAGTGAGGCTGGGATGTGGGATAACAGAAGTGTGGAGAGTGGCAGAGACAACACACTTAAGGGTCTCAAGGTAACTTTTATGCTTCTTAAGAAGGAAGTGTTTTGTCGAAGGCAATTACTTTGGGGCAGCCAGTTATGCAAGCTCTCCTAACTATGGAGGGATACTTCTGTGGGAGACTGGATGAAGCAGAAGGAATGATAATAGGAGCTGCTGAAGCTGCATCTGTGCACTGGGGAGAGGGAAGGGCAAGGAAGCTTAGGATAGAAACAAGTAATAACAGGATTATGACTCAATCATCTGTTTCTGAAACACAAGGACTGGAAAGAGATGAAAACGTGGAGTCCTGATTTCTAACAAGATTTGTTTCCAGCTAGTACATGGAGTGACTTAGTGGCCATTATGAGCTTTTTGAATAGATCCGTTCCCTGTTGCGTTTGCACTTGATTTTTCCATATATGCAGAGCTTGAATTCTGAAGGTCTCTTCAGTTGCATCTGAGCAGAATCTTCCTTGGTGGGTGGTGAACTTTTTCCTATTTGTAGCAGCAGTCCATGCGGTTAAGAGAACATGATGTTTACCCTCATGGCTGAAGCTTTGGTTTTAACCCAGGTTTCCAGAGGCAAAAAGTTATGTTTTTCTGCCTCACTGAATTGTTTTTAATTCAGTTAGGGCATTCTTCAGTCTCCAAACGACGTCGTCGTACAGGTTGTCTAGAAGTAATAGAACAGCATGGTTGTACTGCCCAGCCTCACTGGTGGGCAATTTTTCAGCTAAACCAGGCCTGTGCTGCTTTGCTCCCTTCGGAGCTCTATAACTGCACACACAAGGAACACTGGCTACAGTTGATGGCTGGCAGAAACACTGGTACTATTTTTCAATCTGGAGTGATTCTTTCCTCGTTTCTGTCAGTCTGCAGCAGAGTATCCACCACTAATGCAAGGGTGCCCCATCAGAACAAAGTCATTGCCATTCCCATGGCAATCATAGAAATACAATATTCTTAATTTTATTTTAACTGTGGTCGAACACACAAATTTCTAGATTTGCAATGTTATACAATTTAGCTTGGTCAGTTGCTGTAGCAGTGACACTAAGTCATCAGAAATATTGCTTTTTTGTTGTAAGGCCGTATGGATTTTACATTATAAACAGTGATTACTAATTTTATTCTCTGAAATTTAGCTTTCTGTAAGGAATAGTTGTGTAAAATCAGACCAAAGCTCTAATAGCTCACAGTTTAGTTGTGTTGGTGATGTGAGTTGGTTAGCACAGGCTCAAGTACTTTTCCTTCCTTCCCAGGCTTTGTGCTTGGTTTAGACAAAGCTTCTCTTAGGGAGCCAGTTCTCTGTACAGCATCCACAGATTCTCAAGAAGTTTGTTTTGAAACAACAAACTATTTTTTTTTATACTGCCCTGGCTGTAGCCAATCTGCATTGTAGGGGTAATAAGGTGTCCCCTCTTGCTTCCCTTCGCATTAGATGCTTTATCCATTCTCCCTGTCTACTCCACATGCACCACACAACTTATTATTGTCTTTAATTACTATTTGAGCTGTTCTCAGCTTAGAGCTATTTGTTTGTCTTGGAAACTGGCCAGTGTTTTCCATGGGATTACTTCTCTTTGTTATAGTCCTTATAGTCAGGATGGTTTAGGCAAAGCAATGCAACGGTTGGTTTTGGGGCACCAAAAGCTAATTCAGGTCTCAGAAACCTTGGTTTGCAGCCAAAAGTGCACACTGCCCCATCCATGGCAGATAGTAAGTGCTATCTCTTGCACATATGCAACTAATCTTCAGTCTTCCTTGAAAACATGAGGCTTTAACTTGCAGGGTTCAGTGCTGGTTTGTGATTACAAGGTGTGCTGCAGGAGAGGATCGTCATCTGTTTTGGTTAACTGACAAACTGACAGCAGAATAGAGTAAAGCAAATTTTTGCCTGGTGGAAGGGCAAAGCTAGCATTGAAGGATTATCTTCAGTGGTCTGGAAATGCCTCCTTTATGCACATGGGACTGCATTTTCTGAGTAAGAGTATGGACAGACCTAATTAAGCAATTGTTCCTGGACAATGTTTGTTTCTCAGGTCACTGCAGTGGTTGTTTCTATCAGGTTTCTCACTTGTACTGAAACTGTCCTAGAGTGCCATGAGTGCAGGTATTAAACTTTGTTCCTAGGCAATGATTTTGTTATTTGAAGCCAAAGGAGCCCAGTCAGCTGAGTTAACTTAATGTGGGCTTCACCCATAAGTTTTCTGCTGCTTTTATTTTTTTTTTCCCATAGCAAAAGCTGGTGAAGTATAGAAAGAAGTCTCCGTGACCTCATAATTGAGTAAAATGAGACTGCTAATTATGTGTAGGAGGATTGTTAAATTGTCATCAATATTTCTTGTTGCGTTTAGGCCCACAGACTTCCTTTTTTAAGAAGAGAAGAATTCAGGATGGATGTCACTGCAGTCTACAGACTTTACTCAATTTCTTTCTTTGTGTGTTTCTACATGGATGTATTTGGAAAGGTTAATTGCTGGGTGAAACTATCTGCCTTGACAATGAATGGTTCTGGGCAAACAAAGGGTTATAATTTTATTATCCCACAAACGAGACTTGAAAGGTTTGCCTTATCTGTGCTTGCCCTTCACTCTGGACAGAGACAGGAAAAGATGCTACCCTTTGGGTGCTGCCTGCTTGTTCCCTGCCCCTGGGAGTGGGAGATCTCTTCGGAGGAGCACCACAGAGCCCGTGGTACCGTGAAGGCCCCTCTTGCTGTGTTACAGCATTTCAGCAACCCTGCTCAGGAATGCAGAGAGGGGAGGAAAGTGCTTTGTGGGTATTTTGCTCAAACCAAGCTGGGGGGAGGAGGGGGCAGCTCAATCCAGATTGCCTGTTGTTCATCCTCATCTGGCTGCCTTCCTCTGCTTTTCTACCCCTTCATGTCTCTCCCTAACTTCCTGGCAGTCATATTCCATGGCATGCTCTTTTCACCCCGTTTCAGGCCATGCAGCAGTAGCACAAGAGAGCCTTTGTTGAGCTAGAGTGCTGTATCTGAATGCTGTGAAAAGCATTGTGGCAGCTGCCTATGTTTGAGGCTGTGCTTGGGGACGATCTGTGTGGCCAGCACCCTCTGAGCTGAGCAGCAGAGCTGTAGGGAGGCTTTAGGGCTACAGAAAAGATGCTGTAATGTGAACTGCATGGAAACACACTGGCTGTCAGTGCTGTGAAAGTGTTTCTGCAGAGCAGCTTCTCTGTGTTGATGTCACACCAAAGTGAGTTTAAGGATATATCCATGAAATGGAAAAAAAAAACTTCTTTGACATCTGACCAATGATGCAGAGGCCAGAGAGAGCTGTGGTGGCAGCTGCATCGTCCACTTGCAGAAGGAATACCAGTTCTTGGGGAAACTCTCAGGTCTACCAGCAAGGTGTTTTCCTTCACTGCCCAGCTCCTTGGCCATGCTGTGCCCCGCAGCCCGCCCGTGTGTGTATTATTGTGGCCCAGCATATTCAGTACCAAAAGCCATCCTGGGGAAGCCACTGGCACTACAAGAAGCCCTATTCTGAGTCAACAGGTTGATGCTGTGCTGCAAGTGCATCTTGTTCAAAGGCTGTACTAATTATAAATTGGTCTTGGGAGATGGGGATAAAAATATCTTTAGTCAGTCTGTCTCTGTAAACAACCTGTGATGCTATTTGGAAATGTGGTATAGTTTTCATGTTGCAGGGAATGCATGTGCTGTGTGTGAAAGACTTCAGCAGCCACAGTGCAGCTTCCTTGTGGTCAGGCTGACAAATAAAGCAGGGAAGGATTTTATTTTGCATGCTAGGGATGGCAAAGTGGATATTCATGACATTCTTTTCCACACAGTTATGGGAGAAATTTGAGTTTACTTCAGAATTGTAAGAGGAAGGGTGTTTATTATACCAAGCATATGCTGTAATAGTACATTCTTTGTTATAAATAAAAAATGTGCTTGAAACCTTCTTTGTCCTGGCCATATGAATTTGGGTGGACTCTCTCCTGTACATTGCAGGAGAGGATTTGTTTCTGTGGTGCAGGAAATCAGCTGGTTCATTGCTAAATTGAATGCTGATGTGTACTGTCATCTACAAGGTAAATTTCTCTACTGGGAAGGGAGTGCCAGAGGCAAGGGGAAGAGCTGGATGCCAGGTGCCAGCAACAGACACACAGTGAGCACCCATGAGCAGAAATGCTGCTGGATCTCCATAACAGGACCTGTCTGCCCATCTGGAAGCTGCTGCAAAGTGGTGAGAGGAAACCCCCGCAGCCTCCTTTGGCTGCCTCAGGGCTGATCCTGACAGACCTGTCACTTGGCTCCTAGTGGAGCTGAGTCCCCTGTGAACACCCCCTGACCTTGTTTCAGGCAAGCCTTCAAATGCATGCTGGGTGCTTGGGAAGATGAATTATATGAGCATGCTTTTCAGGGAGGTAAAAGCACTTTGTCTTTCCTTTGTTCTTCAGCTCCACTGTGACTTAAACCAGGATGGTGTAGTGTTTCCTGTTTCCTTAGGGTAGTGCATCTTGCTGTTGGTCCCGGGCTGCCCTATGTTCTGTGTTCTGCTTTTTATAGAACACGGAAAATACAGGGAGAGGAGAGAGGAACAGATACAGCCCCTTTTGGGTGTCTTCCAGTTCAATAGTTTGGAGCCACATCGACAGGCTTGAGGAAAAAATGCCTGAACGTGAAAGGGCTTGCCATTGGAATTAAATTATTCATCAGAATATTAAAAGAAGAGTGTACAAAGACGTAAACTGAGCACACCCCAATGCAGGCTGTAATGAGCTAAAATTATAGTTGTGGTCTTGGGAAAAGACCACACTCTCAATTAGCTCAGTGCTGGCAGCTGCCTGAGTGCACACAGCACCTTCTGCATGAGGATGATGCCAGGCATTTGTCAACTTCGTACTCGTTTTTCAGTAGCTTAAATAAAACAGGATTTAGTCTGTGTTGGCAATAGATAACAGCACTGCCAGTTAATAGGGTGCTGTAAATCTGGAACCTCTTTGCACATGTTGTCTTATAATTCCCCCAGATTTTCTCATTTGTTTGTCTCCTTGCTATTTGTCCTGTAAATGTGTATATCAGGCTTTCCTGAGATGTCAGCCTCCTCTGTGTCCCCTTGTTGCATCAGTTTTCAGCTGTTAATCATATATGCTTGGAGCTGTCTCCATCAGTGTTTTAAAAATTGATGGCTTTCTCTTTTAGTTCAGAGCCTCTCTCTTTTGGACCATCTCTATTCAAGAGTCTATTTTCTGACTGTTTCAAAGGAGGTGACCGCCTTGCCTCTCCTGGAGTGTGATCATTGGCATGCATCTTTTGCATTTCAGAGCAAAGGTGAATGATGTGTTGAGAGCTTTAGAATGACTGAATGATAAGGTTTTCCTCCTGTTTATTTTGGTCTTTTTTAATGCTCTTGTGGAAAGGATGGGTTCAAACATTAGGTCTAGCAGGGTTTTTAAAATCCTGTTAAGTCTATTTTCTCTGTTTGTCACTTGTAGTGCTTCAGGCAATATTTTTCTCCTCATGAACATGAAGGTCTTGTCTTAACTGATGATAAGCTCAGATGTTACAGCAGTGTGATTTAATTTTGAGAAGTGCTAGGGCTTCAGTGGAAGTCAGTCTGCATTCAAGATAGTTAATATCCTTGAAGCTGTAAAGGGATGTGTTTGCTAGGATGAAGATACTCTTCTGTGCTTTTCTCTGTTCTCCCCTCCTCCTGACCTCGCTTGTCTCTCTCTTTGTCTCTTATATTAATTAATAATAATCACTGTGTGGATGGGGATTTGTAGAACCAGAAATGGAATGAACTAGAAATGACCCAGGAAACTTCTGCCATTGTGCATGTATATATAGCTCCTAGACAGCCACAACAAAGAAGATACTGCTAATTATTTTCCAAGTAACTTTGACAGAGACATGAATAGAAAAATATATGTGAATATTTTTGGAAGATCATCTGAGCTAAAACTCTAAATTTAGAATTTGCTTGATCTGTTTTTAAAATATGTTCAAGAAGTCTTACACAGAAACTTTAAAAAATGAGAGGGAACTTTTCTCTGAGGAATGAAAATCAATTTCAGTTTTAAATGAAAACCTGAAAAATTTGGACGGGATTTGTATTAGATATACTTGGGAAGGTTGGGGGAAGTGTGAAAGAAGTCTTTTCCTGATAAGTTGTTCTGTATGTACTTGGTGCAAATATCTCATATGTAGATGCGTGGTGCAGAGCTCATCTGAAGCAATAACAGTAAAAGAAAGCCATACAGAGAACTGTAAAATATGCTGATTCAGGGATAAGAAATTCTTATTTGGAACATTCAGGTTGTGATAGTATTTTAGGCTGCCTTCATTTTTGATAAATTCATTTATATTCAGTGATGCTTCTTGGCAGTATCTTGATTTCCACACTGCAGGAGAGTCTGATTCTCAACGAGAAAAATAACAGTGGAGGAGGGAGAGCAGTGAGGTGTAGGTAGATTTACAAATAAAGTGTGAATGGCTTTCTGCAAAAGAGGAAGGCTATCATCCAGGGCCTACAGTGGAAGACACTGTTTTTTCTGTGTATTATATCTAGCCTGGCAGACATTGCAGAGACTTCATGTGAAACTGGGAAAGCAAGTGCACATTTCTTTCCCCAGAATGATTGTCCCTACCTACCTCATCTGAGAAACGTGCCTGACTGTCAATAACTAAGTAGTTATCTTTGTCATCTTCCACTGCTGCATCTCTGAAGTGCTCTGGTTTCGGTGGATGACTGTTTGTGTCCTTTGAACATCTTTCTGGTCCTTCTGCATTTTCATATCATCTTGTGTCCTGGGACAATACTCTAGTTGGTTGCTCTAGCCTGGTCCATTTCTTGTGTCTTTCAAATCTCAGGAGGCTTCATTTACCTCTTTTCTCCATCTGCTGAGCTCAGGCACTTCCTTATCAGATGGAGTTTTGGCTTCTTGCTCGTAGTTCATGTTCCAGCTAATTTGGAAATGCTCTAGTTTTCTGTCACATTTAGCTTTTCTGCACAGGAGTCCATTAGTGTTCATGCAGCCCAAAAGAACGGGGTCAAAGAGAAGTGTCCAAATCCTCAGTGCTTGTAGCTGCATCCAGCAGGGCCAGAGCCCTCTGTAGATGTAGGGCTGTGGCACTGACTGAGGAGGTGTGTTTTCTGCCAGGATCTAAATTGTTTGTCCTCTTCCTCTTGTAGGAGGATAATGTTCTTGATTGTAGTGTCACGCAGATCTTTTTTAAAGAGAGAAAAAGTGGGATGTTGACCAAACTGATGTAGTTTTGCTTAATTTTTACCTGTTCTTTGGGGTTATTCCACTCCTCCTTCAGAAAAACTGAGATGACCTTCTGAGGGAAGACTGTCATCTCAAACACAGAGCGATGGGCTTTTTATATGGACTGCCATGCAGAAAAGGAAACTTTTTTTTTTTTTCCTTCAGTCTAAACTGTAGTCCAAGATGATGTGGGCAGGTTTACTGTGGGAACAGTTAATAACTTTTATTCTTGTAACTTTAAAATTTACAGTGTAATTACACTAGAGTTTATGTGCCAGCCTGTAAGCAGTGATCTTACTCCCAGCAGCTTGGGCACTCTTTGGCAAGTATGAGAGCCATCTGAAGTAACTGGATGCAATTTGGCAGGTTGCTTCATGTAGAACTGAGGTGCACATGAACTGCAGTTTCATCATGCTCAGGGTGAGATTCTCTGCCCACTGGAAGGGTTTTTTTATGTGTGGGGAGGACAAGTAGTTCTGGATCAAAATTGAGAGGCATTAGCAAACTCTAATCTTCAAGTCTATTTACTTGCAAATGAGAAAGAAAAAAACTCTTTAAAAAAACCCCCGAAACAACCCAACCAAACAAAAAAAACCCTACAAAAAACCCTCACAAGCCCCACAAAAACACATAAAAGCTTGCCAAACAAAGCTTCCCGCTGCATGTGTGTTGACTGTGTGTTTGTGGTTTTTTTCCTTGTTTCTGCAATATATATTTCTCTGTGTTTGCCTTGTGAAAAACCAGCATGTTGCATACTGAGTCTCTGTTATTTAACAGAATTTCCCATGTCTTTTTTATTAGTAATCATCATGTACCTTTGAGCTGGGAGGTGACACTTTGGAATATGTGAAGTAAAAGTAACTGCAGTGAAATCAGATAATTGACAGTAAGGCGGGAGTGCAGGGAAGACAGCCAGCTTGGCTGCCAGCTTAACAAAGCACGTTAATTCACTGGAGTTTTCTTTTGTTTTATTTGTTCTTGATTTTGATTCCCTATTTGAGCTCTGTCTTCACATGAAGTGTTCATTTTTTATGTAAGGCAGCGCTGTTTTTCCCTCAGGGTAAATGCTCATAGCCACTTGTACCAGTGACAGAATTGATGCAGAAATACAGATATCAGACTGGATTTGCCTTGTGCTGTAGATTCTCCATACTCTTTTGGGCATTGTCACACCCAACTTACTGCAAAGAGCACTGCTTCTCCAGTGTGTTATTGTAAGGTGTTCTATCGGAGCTGCTTCTCAGGTGCTGAGATGAAATCCAGTTTGCTAGCTTATCTGTACCACTTTGGAAAGAATGGGGAGAATGCTTTGTTACACTTTCGTTTTGCCCTGTGCCAGACAGAACTGATAGACTGTGACAGTATTGAACAAACCCTGCAGAAGGCAGAGAACCCCAGCAGATGTGGGGAGGTAAAAAGAGTTCTACCCGGTGTTGTGTTTGCAGTGCAAAGAGTATTGAGCAAACATGCTTGCAGGGATTCAGCAGTTCACAAGTAGTAAGTATAAAGGGTTGGGGTTTTTTTTTCCGGGCATTAAGTACTGCATAACTGAAACTTTGTTAAATTGTTGAATCAATTTATATATCCCTCTCAAAAGCAGGGGTCAAGCTTTCTTGGCACAGGCAAACATTCAACACTTTTTTAAATTTAATCCAAACAATCTTTCCTGCTGTCAGCCAAATTGCCCATATAATTTCATGTTCTGTGCTGCCAACACATTCTCCCTTCTCCATAGTACATATGATCTCATATTGTGCATAAAGATTTTTTCTGAAATATCAAACCAATATGACCTGAAGGAAAACAAATTTTTTTTCTGCTATATTGAAGCTTTCTGTACATTCCCTATATTAACTGATTCTATACCCTTAAGATGAAATCTGCCAGTAGAAAACAAGTAGAGAATGTAAGGGAAAAGTCATGAGCTGCTTGTGGTAACTACTAGGACTAGGTGGACATCAGAGCATAATATCCACCTTTCCTGCACCAAGACTACATTATGGATATTTTTTATGGTTTGGTAGCTCATTTAAGCAGCACAGATCTTCAACTGAACTTTTTGCATGTGGTTCTTTCAGGCAAGTTTTGCAGCTTGCTTGAGTTGGTGACAGAGTAAATTAGTGTTAATCAGAACCAACCCATTTTAAATGCTCTGACAGGTTTCTGTGTGCCAGGAAGGGCAGAGCATTCAGTCGTGAAGGTGTGACAGCTCCCACAAAAGCAATGAGCATTTCCTCTAGCAGTATCCTTTCTCTGGCTTTGTAGTTTAAAAGCAGCTTTGTAACCTGTCTTCCGTGGCTGCATCAGGTGGGGACTTGCCTTGTAAAGTAAATATCCTGAATGAAGTCTTGCTGCATGCTTCTACCACAGACCACAGTCAGAAACAGTACTCCAAATTTCCCAACTTTGCCTTAAATTTTCTGTGTCTCTAAGCCAAGGTGCTTGTTGTTCCATTTAACTTTTTCTAAACTTGTTATTCTAAGAAAAATCAACTCATGTACCCCTTTAAGTCACAGTATATCCTCCTTCTTGCCCCACTGCTTTCTCCTTTTCCCTGTGCCTGCATCACTTTTGAGCCTGTTGACCAGATTCAGTCACACAAAATCAAACCAAAATCCTCAAAGTTTTTCCTCAGGGTGGAGGAAAGACCTGGCACAGGTAGTTTCTTTGCTCAGCAGAAGCCATCTAGAGACAAGGACAGGACTAGTGCACCAGCACAATTAGGAAAACAATGCCTGCCTTCTTCTAAGCCCTAACTTGGAGTGGAAACTGGGCTTACAGACAGGACAATGTAGGCTGCCCCAAGTACCATATATACCATGGTGAATCATGGATCCTTTCTGGGGATTTGGTCCAGCCTCCTTTATTTACAAGGATCTCTGCCAGCAACACACCACAGACTTGGCATGCAGCTCCTGCTCATTACCTTGGCCTTCTTTCTGAAGCCAGGCTTGACAGTTGGCGAAGTCAGAAAGAGAAATCAAAGAGGAGGTTCATCTGGAATTGGAGAAGTCAGCAGACTTACAGAGCAAGGCATATTGGCCCAGCTGTGTGTTTTGTTTTGGGGCAATACCATCCCACCAAGTCCAACACTCTTGGCATTCGGCACTCTTGGCATTCGGCACCTTCAAAAGGCTCTCAGCTTCAGCTGAAGGGCAGGAGGAGGTATTTGCATGTGCTTTAAAAGTAGCTAGCTGAATAGGTAAAAGCTCGCAAGGCATTTAAGCTCTGCTCACCATTGCCAAGTTTCCACATGTTTAGAACATTGAGTGCTCCTGTAAACAAGATCTCAGCCCACGCCCTTCTCCTGTGTAGTTGGCCACTGAGGTTTCACTGAGAACCCTGCACATGGCTGTGTGTAACCAAGGCAATGACTGACCTAATGACTCTTGAACTAGCTCTAATGATCAAGCTTTGTTGCATGGCTGACAAGGCTGGAAAATGCTATGGTGTCTCAGAGCTTCCTGGACAAACTGCTATGATGGGAAATATTTCCCACTCCTGGAGCAGAGGAGTCCCCTAAAGGCAACTGACTAAAAGAAGTAGCACAGCCTGGATATGAAAGGCAGTGGCCTCTCCTTTTAAGTTAAATAAGTAGGTGCAGAGCTCTGAGGCTGGTGGCTCTTCTGACTTGTTCACAGGAGACTGAAACCCATGCTGGGCAGGGCTTGGGGTTCCTGGCTCATATGAAGTCTTCTGGAGTTTTGGTGAGTGGTGCAGATGGATATAATCTATTGGTCAGAGGTGGCTGGTGCCTGTTGGAAAAATAACATCCAAGCATGGCAGCACAGCAGTCACAGTGGGGTGTCTCCATCCCCCAAGCAAAGACCATTGTCTGACAGGACTCCATGTTTTTCCTGCCTGAGCTGGCTGTTTGTGAGGATATGTAATCTTTGGACTTCCCCTTAAACAAGGGGGTGAGAAGAATGAAGAATGTGTCATGATCATACTGAGCTGAATTTATGTGTCTGGCAGTAAGATTCTGTGTTGGGAAATGGCATGGATCTGCTTAAGGATATATTTAGAGGGAGAAAGTAGTGAGCCCACAGGCAAGTGAATCTAAATTTTATTTAGTGTATTTAAATATATTTGTCTAGTCTCTCTGACAAAAGTATAATTTGCTCTATAAATGCATTTTACCTGTTAGCTTGGTTTTGCGTGGTTTTTATATGTGTGCTGTCATTTTTTGTGTCTGCGCCTGTTTCTTTTTGTTTTCCTTTAGTGCACATTTAAAGCTTCATGCAGAGTTGTTTCTGAACATTGTCTTTCTTATATCTCTAAACATAAAATGTCAAAGCAGTAAAATAAACAGCCCCCCTCACTCCCCTCTCCAAACTAATTGAAGGAGAGCTTTTCTAGTGGTAAATAATTTTAAGAAGTTACAGCAGTGGTCAGGCCTCCCCTTTCTGTCCCATAGCCCAACCAAACTTTGTCTCAACAACAATCACATTAGTAAAATATAGTTACAGTGGGCCAGAATATTAAGGTTGTGAGTTTATGATTCAGTAAATCTGGATTTAAGATGGCTTTTGTGGGATCAGAGGCACCCTGCAACCATGTGGGCTTGATAGGTTTATTCAAGACAGTTTCACACTGACAAATCTCCTTTGCATGCACTAGAACATATGAAGTCTATTTTAATTTTTTTAATATCCCATCTCCTCCTCAGAAGATGTTTTTGATCCATTCTCATCTGTCTACCACTGTGACTCTACCTGTCAGACGTTGCTGTCCTGCCTTGGACAATATTGTTCAAGCCTATCCAGCACTGAACTTGGCTGGTTATTGTAAGAGAACCACAAGTAGTTTTGCATGCCTGACTGTGATGTTGATGCTTTTTTAATTTTTTTGTTGTTGTTGTTAATTAGTGCTAAGACTAAGGCTTTGCTAGCTGTATGAAGCAAGGTCTAAAGCTTCACTTGATTGGTTTTTAACATGGCTGGTGACAATCGTCAACATCTGAGCCAGAAAACCTTCTCTTCTCTATAATGAAAGGATGGCTAGAGCAGTTTTAAAATGCAAAGGTCTTGAATGTTTTGTGTGTCAGCCAGAATTCAAGAAGTTGGTGGGAAAGAGAGGAAATTAAGTAGGCAGGGTGCTTCTTGTAGTACCCAAAATTGCAGACTGTCTGCTAGTCAGTGCATGAGATAGTTCCTGTTCCTCCAAAATCCCAACTTTGGATCTTAAAGTAGACGAGGTATTTGGTATGTAGAAAGTCAAGGATTTGACTATAGATTTTATATTCTTGCCTTTAAACAGCAAGGCTGAAACTTTTAAGGTAAAGTCAGAATTTCATTATTTGAGATGCTTTTCGAGAGGAAGTAGGTGACCACTGGCTGGTAGTAATTCAAATGTGTTGATGTGTAATTAAATATGGTTGTCACATTCATTTGGCACTATTCCTGGAGAACTGGGTGGGTGCATGCTGGATATGTACATGTGCTCACTGAAGTAGTTGTAGGGCTCAGCATACACTTGCTCAGATCTCTGATTAATGGTTGTTTTTTCCCTTGTGATCTTTGCCAAGATGAGCTTGGATGGAAAATGGAATTAAAAAGCACTTTATCTAAAGACTAATTATTAGTGAAACAAAAGCTTGTTCAAATGATCTTCTCTTTGAGCAAAATAGAAGTTTACCAAAATATGGTTTAGCTCTTTCAAGTTAACATGTCATTAAACAAAGGAAGCATTGTGGTTTTTTGTTTCTGGTCATCATGTCCTTCAGAGTTTAGATAGAGTAGATAACATAGTGGATACTGGAGGGAAGAGAAGCATAAGCTTTCCACATCCTGAAACTTCCAAATTCTTATAGCTTGCTTTCAGTAGCAAGTTCAAAGCCCACAGAAATATGATAATTTAAACAAACTTATATTTACATACTGCATTTTGGCCATTTGGGGAAAAGTTTAGCTGTCAGGAATGGAGTTATACCTTCTGCAAACTCTTGTTTCAGGGCATTGGTCTATGACTTTTGCAAGCTCAGTGTCTACCTTGCTTGAAATCTTTGAGAAACAATCATTGTTTCCTTGAACAGTGTTTTGAATTAATATAGTTTTAATTTTTTAAGAATTAATTTAATTTATTGCAAGGGTATTGTTTTTCAAATGTAGAATTAAAAGGATTTTATTTAGAGGTTCAAATAGAACTGATATAATTCCAGCTTTAAAAGTGCAGAAAAGCGTGGTTTGTATTTAAAGGGCTCTCCCTCACTCCCTCAACCCCCACCCACCCTAGCAGCTCTTGCCTTTGCTTGTTAACCTTTTCCCAAAATAAAAATCAGCCAACTGACATACTTGAACTATCTCCAGATGAATAGCCACACACCTGAACGAGTTCTTTAGAAAGGAAGACTAATCCTATATAGCGCAGTGCAGTATTGGAGATAAAAAGTAAGTGGCAGGGGGGTATGTCTGAAAATAAGGTGAGCTTTTCTTGGGCTGTCTGGTATCTCTGCAGTGCACTTAACTTGTCAGCAGGTTAAAACTGAAACCTGTCATCAACTGCTGCTTGTGTAAGAAGGAGCATCACACACCCCATCTCGGGAATGCCTGGGTCACCTCAGAGTGTGGGAGAGCAACAGCAAAAATGTCATTCGATGTATTTGACTTTCTAAATTTACCTTTGTACTTTATCTGACTCCTGTGGTGTGCAGTAGTTCTTGCATGGGGGAAGACTCTTTGAGTGGTGTTTGCAGGGAGATTGGCACAAATCCTCTATCAGGAGTTTGGGAATGAGAAAGGTCAGTGTTTATCTGTGTGGGCGGACATGTGCCCAGTGGGGAAAGGAGAAGCAGTGGTTTAAGAAGAAATGATAAGGATATTTTATTTTATGCATTGAATTTCTCTGGGGAAAAGAGCCCAAGCAGTTTCAGTCTTAAGTGTTTTTCCCATTCTCTAACTGTTCCTTGCCTTTAAATTTTTTGTTTTAATTTTTCTTGTGAGGTGTCTGAATGAAATTGCCAAATCAAAGGTCACCAGCTTACTTCAGTGTGCTTTAGGATTTCAGCAAGCTTTAGACATGATTTAAAAGCATTTCTATCAAAGTCCACCTTGAAGATGCAATAGAATGGAAAGTGTTCTCAAGTGCTGGAAACAACTTAGCCATAGCTATGAAACTGGTACAAAGGTTGGTAAGTCTGTACCAGAAGCAAGGAGTGTCTGGGGTGTGTGGTATTTGGCTATGAGATGGGGTTGGGTGTTAGGCTGGTTGGGATGCATTTCCTTTGGAGGAGAGAATCAGGATCTCTGAACAAGAATGCTTCCCTTTGCTCACTCCATATCTCTACTCAGTGCAAAGACCTGATATGCTACCTGGTTTTGGAAATAAGCAGGACAGCACCAGTGAATAGGCAAAATTTGTATTTTGCTAATATCTCCAAGGAACAGAAATGTCTTAATTCCTCACATCACCACTTGTGTTCCTTGATTTCCCACGCAGAATACATCCTCCATCTTTTTCCTGAGAAAGAAATTACTCTTCTCCAAATTCCCACTTTAGTCACTTGCATTTGTGTGCTTATGATATGTAAGAGGGGAAGATTTTACTCTTTGAAAGAGCTGTCCCAGAGGGGACTTTGACCTCTCTCAAAGAGGCATCTGATGGTGGCTGCTGAAGCATTTGAAATGCATGCAATGGCAAGGCTAGATTTGGGGAAAAAACATCATCAAGCATCTAACACAGAAGCAAATAGGAAGAGGGAAAGAGGGCAGGTCAGGCTGCTTGTTTCGGGGGATTATTTATGAAGACTCAGATCTGTGCCTTTGGATTAGAAGCAGATTTGGCCCACAACACTAAGTCTGTAACACCATAGATTGGTATGCCTTTGTTTTCTAATATAAGATACAGAAATCTGCTGTGTTGCCAGCATTGTAAATATGCTAAGAAATTATTTCTCTATTGCCTCTACTTATTTCATTCCAAAGATGTTAAGCCCCTTAATGTCCCAGGCTGTTACGTTCACTCCAACAGACATTTGCATTTGGAGCTTGTACAGCACTTTGCAGTGAGCTTCTCGTGGGGAATGGAGTCACAGAGAACTTAATTTTTTCAGCCATGGCTTTGTTTTTTTCTAATCCTATATAAAGTGCATTAGATCTTGGGCTTTGGATCTTCATACTCTTCAGTGTGTAACTTATTACAGGGATCATTTAGTTCAAGGACCAGTATGTGTGGGAAATGCTGGTAATATTAGACTTCTGTGATTTCTTTTATGAAATGCTTCATCTAAAAATCTGTAACACTTGCAGACATCACTAGTTATCTTAAAGCATTATGGAAACCAGAGCTCACCCAGCTCATCTCATCTACATTTGCACATGTATTTGGGAATTCAGTGCTTTGGTTGCTCACCTGATGAGGAGTGTGGTGAGGATCATATTTCATGAACAAAAGTGTCTCCTCTGCTATGCCTGTGCTGCTTTGGTGACAAACATCATTCCCCAGGACTGCGCAACTGGTAGTCTTTCTAACATAGCAGCATGCCGTTGAGACAGTAGTGACATGTGGTGTGGCTGGGTCAGCCCCAAACTTGGGCTTTTGTTTTTCTCTTTATATTTAGAGAAGGTGCCTCTGATTGCTGCTATCCCTGCTCTCCCTGTTTCATCTCCTGCTCCCACTCTTGCTGTGTGCTCTGTTCCCCACATGGCCTCCATCATTGCCCTGATGTCAAAGCAGCCCCAAGGTCTGGGGCAGGGATGAGAGCCCTGAGTGGGTTGGCAACGGTGCAAATACCGAAAAACTGCTGTGCTGGAGGGATGCTGCTCATTGCACCATGGCTATGCATGACTTCTTCCAGGCAACCTGTGGCCAGATCTAGTGTGCACAAGGTGTTCTCAGATATACGCATTTGCAGAAAGATCTGCCCCCTCCTTGCTGGAGACTGCCCACTCCTGCTCTTACTTATCACTGTTTAAAGCACACAGTAGTTTTGTGTTTGTTTTTATTAAAAAAAGACAGCAACAAAACCAACCAAATAAAAATTCCTCTTTAATGCCAAAATAATTTTCTGTTCTCACTGCAAAAAAAATTTAAAAGAGAGGAGAAGTTCACTTAAGTGGAAGAACTGTAGTCTGTTTTCCAGAAAAGGAGATCCAACAGTACGAGTGTCCCAGCAGCAAACAGCACCCTGTTAATCACACCCTAGAGAATTTTGCAGTTAGCTGTTTTCAGACATGTTTTTAATTAATACAATATCTTAGTTCTCTTGAATTCAGAATGAAATCATGTCTCAAATATTGCTTGTTGCTCTCAACTTCTAGCCATCTGAACTTCAGAAAACTTGCTTCAGATGTTGTGGAGCCCAACTTGTGAATCTTTAAGAGACTGGATATTTTTAATTAACCAGGTTTTTGGAGAGTGAAGTATAAGTCAGCTGCATTCTGATGCTTACTGATACTGAAGCATGTGCAGTTTCCCCTTCTTCTGAAGCATTATAAATTGTTTCCAAAATCCATGGGCCAGTTGTAAGTTGCCCTACTTGAGTCAGAAAAGTCAGGATGTGAAGATGAAATACTCTTCCCTCAACTCACCACCTTTCTGCAAGATGTGAAAGAGAACTAGTTCATAGTGGAGGCAAGCCTCATTCATACCTAGGTACATTCACCATCTCATTTCAGAGCATGTTTTTGGTTGTGGTGGGGTTTTTTTGTGTGTTTGTTTTTGTTTTGTTTTTTTTTATTTGCTGCTTTTCTGAGCTGGTAAGAAAGCATTGCAGTGTATTTGTACAAAACTGTTCTACCCTCTCCCAGGAGCTGACAGTCCCTAAGCAAACAGGATGAAACTGATGCATATTTTGAGAGTCAGCAGTTTTTGTGTCAGGCTCCTTTGCTGATACAAAGTAGGTAGTGCAAGTGTGGATAAATATTAACTGACTACATATGCTGCAGCACGTAGTCTTTAAGTGGTTTATGTGTGAAACCATGGAAGGAAGAGGCTGGAACAGGGACACTTTCTTCTGTTTGATGTGAAATGCCTGGTGGTGAGAGATATAATCAAGCGAAACATATTCTTAGGGTGGTTGGATATGCATTGGGCTCTTGTTTTAATTAAGCCTTGTCTGTTGCACTTGTGATGCTCGCAGTGGTACAAATGTCTGTTTGGCTCCTTTAACATCCAGCATGTTTTATTGAAGCAGAAATACTGTGGTCAGTCACTAAGTGGAAGCATAACTGAAAGAGTTGGGTCCAGGGTAACTTGCTTCACAGGCTACAGGAGTGGTTTTAATTTAAGACTTCTGCTGGGCATACTTTCATTAGCTGAAAATGTTTGCAGGTGCTGTGATCATATGGGTCTTTCAATATCAGAAATCACGCCCAAAGTTATTTTTCTGGAGCTCACCTTGATGTTGGCCAGTTAAGTGTCTTGTTGTCTCATGTTTTGTTTCAATCATAAAAAAAATAAAATTCAAATATCTTTATAATTACAAATTCCTATCTGTCTCTGAAATAAATTGTGCCTTTTTGAATGTTTCTAGGAGGTCAGCAAATAATTGACTACTGAATAAAAGGGAAGATTCTTTTAACAGGCATTGAATCTGCTGTGATGTATGAAAATTAATGGTTAAGCTTAGAGCTTTAAATGTGATATAAGTATTTTTAATATTTAGACATGAAGATGTCCTTCTTAGCAACAATTTCAAGCATTGTTATTTATTTTGCATGCCTCTCAATGAATTCAGTTTCCCAAAAAATGAAGCTTAGAGTTTGCGTGTTTGGGACCTGTACTTGAATGCAAGGACCCTTGTTACATTATTTTTATTTAGGTGAAGGAGAGCAAGTCTGTGTTTGGTGGGGTTTTTTTCTTTTTCCTTAACATTTTTTTCCTCTTTGTTATGCTTGTGCGGGCATTTGTTCAAATTGAAAAGCCAGCTCTGAATCTTTGTACCTTCTAGGAAGCAAGACCGTGCAATGATTTTTAAACAGAAAATATTTTACATTTGTTGCTTTTATAGTTGGTTTTATATGTTAGCTACTGATAAGCCAGTAATAAGTCAGTGCAAGCCCTGCACGCCTACACTTTTCCTTCTTTGAACACAGCTTGGCTATTTTTTGCTCCCCACTCTCCTCTGTGTGGTGAGCTGCACAGGGAGTTTTCCTGTGTTGCAGAAAGATTTGGAAATGAAGTTGCTGCCACACTTCAGATCTTAATCTTCCTTGCTGTTTGCAGATGATTCTTTGCCAGTCAGCTGGGTCAATATTAAAACTAAGCTGTGCTGCCTAAAACCTATCAGTGTCTCCAACTTCTCATATCTGGAGTTCCGAAATTGGCTATAAATGGAGTTACCTTAAAGGGAGGAAGGCCGCAAGTGACAAGGCTTAGCCATCTCCAGCCTGCCAGTGAACTGCACTGCCAGCCTGGGGCAAGGCAGGAGCTGATGATTTGCTTTGTTCTGTTTTTGTTTACCGTTTTGTTTGTCTTCTCCTTTTAGGGGCTTGTATACCACTTTCTGCCAGTCAGGAGTGAATATATTAACATGGCTAAGTTGTCCCTGGGTGGTGGTGGTGGTGTTATTATATTGATGTGTTGTTCTCAATTCTGCACCCTCTAAAAAAAATAGTGTTTTCTTTCTGCTTCAGTTTTTCTTTATGTGATTATGCAGAAAGGTTGCTGTTGATACTGGGACAGCAATGGAGATGGCAGCCTGACAATAAGCTCAGAAATTCTGTCAAATTTTCTCAGCCTGTCTTTGAAATTTTCTTTCAAATTCTCAGCCTTTCTGTATCTATTTGTTTCCATTTCAAAGGTGGTCTGCCTTTTAGTTGACTTTATTTTAATCAACTGCCTGTGAGTACAAGGCTGTGTTGTGGATGTGTTATTTATAGCCTTACAGCGTCAGGTGCAAAGTGATCTGAGCAACAGCTCCTGGTCAGGTTGAAACAAAAACCACCTCAGGGTGAAGGTTATAGGAGTGACTTAACTCTGTGTAGACAAAGGTGATGTCTGGATTTTCGGCTGAGGGAAACTCATTACTGGTAGTGAAACTGTTGGGGGCTGGTTGTGTGTTGTTGGAGCACTCATCCTCTGTATTTACTGCCAATTTACCCTTGGGCTGTGAATGCTGGAAAATAAAAGCAGGGAGGTGAGGGCAGGGGAGTGAGCTTTACTATATGACAGCACATCTTGGTGCCCTGGGAGCTGCAAGCCTCTTGCTGGAGAGTGAAACAGAGGGCAAAAGCTAATTAGCTGCTTTGCAATTTTTTTCTTCATGAAAAGGTTATTTTTTATTTCACCACCAGTGCACTGGTTCTGCACGATGGGTGCAAGAAGCAGAGCGAGCAAAATTACAGGACCCTTCCCCACTTGCTCCTCTGGGATAAGGTGGTACCTGTGCCCTCTCCCAGCACTGTGCTGAGATTGTGTACAAATCTCAGGTTCTGTGTGGCTTGGGCTGCTCCCACATTTGTGATTTCTGATGCAGATGTCTGGCACCTCACTCATCTGGAGCAAGTCAGGGTGTTAATGTCAGTCACAAATGTCAGCCTTTGTGAATGCCTGACATTTCCTCTCCTTTGGGCAAGAGCTGGAAAGGAAGTTGATTTATTTAGAGAAGAGGTGTTTTTTTATCTTTTTCTGTCTATTCATACTCTTGGTGGAAAAGATATTCATGCTTCCTTGTGAAACATCTGGCTAAATTATAAATGTGAGGAAGTGGCTGAAGAAATGGCTTAACTGAATTGTTACTTAGTTGTTAATTTTATAGCTCTGATTTCTAAATTCTGTGTTTCATTGTGGCATAGCCATATATAGCCTCATATTGCTGTTAAAATAAGCAAGTAGTGATAATTATAGAAGGCCCCATTCTTAAAAACCTGAGTTTAAATTTGGTGTTCTGCATTGAGGCAGGTAGTGCTGAAGGAAGGTGCTTCCTCATGCAGAGCCCTCAGGAGCCACCTGGGGCAGACCAAATGCTCAGTGGTTCCAACACAATGCTCATGCATTCCAAGTTTTCCAGTTCCTCTGGCTCTGGCCCTGTTTTCAGGTGAGAAAATGGCCACCAAACCTTCCCTGTGTCTGGGAATGTTGTACAAGTGGACAGGGATATGTAAAGACACCTGCTTACTGTCCAGTGCCAGACAGCCTTGTGCAGCAGCTTTGTCTATGGGTCTTGAGAAATTCTAATTTTGATTAGAAACATCACTCAGCAAGACAGGGGAGCAGTTTTTGTCTTCTCTTCTTCTGTAAATGTATACAAATGTAAGTGAACATTAATTTTAATTTTTCAAATTACGTGCCCACACACTTTGTTTCAGCAAAAACAGATCTTTCAGATTTAGTTATGCTTACTTCCCACATAATCCAGAATTACCTCTTTAGCTGGTAACTTGGTAAAATGTGGATATGAGGTACAAGGTGGTTTTCCTAATTGGACTGTGCAGCTTGTTAGGTAAATTTGTAGCCAGGAATCAGTTCCTCCTTGTTCCTGCAAGTGTTTGAGAAAATAATTTGTAGGTTTGTGGTGCGAATGGTCTGGCAAAGGGCTCTGCTGTACTTTTCTGGGGTCTCGTTGCACTTGAGACATATGCCTGGTGCTGCTCTGGAGTCGTGAAGAGTGTTTCATGTTCTGTTGGAGATGTGGTTACCTGATCTGGGAAATAGTCAAGCCCCTGAGACACTCTTGTGTTACTTGTGCCAGGAGGAATGCATGCTCACAGTGTGCTCAGTTTTGCTGTGTGCCTGCAGGTACAGGGACCTGCCCTGAGAGGTGGTGGTGTCTGAGCTCTGCATGGGGGTGCTGAGGATCTACTGTCACACCAGGAAAGGCAGGATCAGCCCCAAAGGCTTTTTTTCCTCCCATCTCTCAGCATTTTTCTCATGGGTAGGAATTCTCGTGTAGTTCACCACGTTCCTTTATGTGGTTGAATATGGTTAGGAAGCAAACCGGTGTTTGAGTTGAAAATTGTTTCTCAGCTCCTGTACTTTTCCAGTTCAGCCCTTTTTTATCCCCTTGCTGGCTCTGCAAGAAGACACAGAGGAAAATTTGGAGACAGTAACTGAATTATTTCTGTTGTGTCAAGCAATGGAATGATTTATTCAAAGCTTAGTGTGGGAAGGAAATCTGATATGATGAGCCAGGGGCAATCCCTCTGTTAATTATCTCTCCCCTCCCATGACCACAATATTCTTTCTGTCATTCTTTCTCACTCTCCCATCTTCTATATATTTTTCTCTTGCTACAAAAAGGTGGTAAAAATAGGAGGTTTTTTTGAAGTCCCTGACACTGTTCCCTGAGCAGGGATTATCTAACACCACACACGATGCAACCCTTGCATAATAAACAGTACATAAGATTCATGTTGCCATTTATGTACTATAAGCAATCTTAAGTATTGATGCACAAACAAAAATACAGATAATGGAGAAACTGCTTGCAGTGTGCATTTGTCTTTAAAGTCAGTAGCAGAACTTACTGCAGAGAGAACTCCCTAACATCCTCTGACCTTAAGAGTACAGCTTGATTGTACCTAGGCAAGGTGAAGTCTCCACCAGGCTCTGCTGGGTGGTCTCCTAGACAGCATTACCTCTGCCCACAGCTCTTATCTTTGGCTTTGTACCATCGCAGGTACAGCGAAGCACCACCTCACAGGAGCTTGCATTTGAAACAGAAAATCACATAGAGAAATAGGTACTGCTAAGGGAAGGTTAACAGTAATTCATTTCATGTATCTTCACAATTTTAGCTGTAGCTGTGATGTGTACAGAGTCTACTGCTGCTGTAATCGAAACAAGTGAAATCTGCTTTCATGAATTACAGCTGGATTCTTTCCAAGGAGCTTGGTTTCCTTTTAATGTTGGGTTATTAATTAGCTCAGCAATTCATTCTAGTTTTGTTTGGAACAACTCAGCAAGTGTTGCCATATTTGAACTCTTCTGTAAGTGGCAGGAGTTTTCCTGAAAGAGTTCTTTCACCACAGAAAAGCGAACATACCCGTTGGAGGATGGCTTCCACTCAGGAAGATCCATCTATTCCCAGCCTGCTTGCCAGCTTCCATGGAAGGAAGATGTGAAGAAACATGGTCTTTCTCTTTTCCAAAGTTATTGCAAAGCAATAGGAGGGTTTCCATCCATTCAGCAGAAACATTTATCTTTTACCCCAGTTTTAACAGGATATAATAGTATTTGAAACTGACGAAGCTACATATTCATCTTGGCTGTGAGAAACTCTTGAACAAACTCACACATTTTTCAGAGTTGATTCTGGATAAACTTTGAATCCCACTGGATGTTTCTGGGTTGTCTGATTTGGTATTGCACAGCACAATTATCCTTAGCACAGCAATTTATATGGAAATATGAGATGCTGGAGGCATTGTAATGCCAATTCCCTTTTTATTGTTCTTCCCTTCTAATCAGGTTTTACCAAATCAAAGAATTCTGGTACTTAACAGGAAAAAAGCTTTCACACATGACATTTGTAAAGATAGCAAGGAAGAAATTTAAGGAATATTTAAGCTTTAGCAATTATGAGGTCATTTTATGTTGTATCTGACAACAGCACCTGAGGAATGTTCCACTGTGTTCACCTCCGTGTTTGTGCCCTACAGGTGCTAGCCTGCTGAGTTATCCTTGGCTTGAAGCAGAAGTGTGCTTGGAGAGGGCTGGAAAGGGAATGCTCTTTGCCTGACAAATTTTGTGCACTGTCACTGAGCCCACTGGATTACACTCATATGCATTTAACATAAGGAATAAAAGCCTGTAACCAAATGCTTAAGACTTAATTTTGAATGAAAAGTAGAATTTTTGTTGCTTCAGGAAGCAGTTTTTTTCCCAAGGTTGGATGTCATATCTTTTTCACTTTAAAATCAATTGACCAAAAGGAAATCTTGATGGGTCTTTCCTCTTTTTTCCCTAGAATTTATTTTTTTCTTTCCTTATGGGAATATTACTTGGAAGATAAAAGCTCATTGGGAAATGGAAGAGGAACAACAGTATCTGTACTACTTCTAACTATGCACCGTCTGCTTTTATATCAGAAATTTTCTCACCATCTATGCATTACCACAGCCACATTTTATTTTTGTATCCTCATGGGGTTAAAATTAGGGGAGATTTGACATGGGGCTGTCCTGCCTGTTCTTATTCAGGCGCAGTGGTTGTGTGCAGTGTTTGGCGTGGTTCTCTCCTGTTGGGTGGGTATCCCAATTCTGTCTGCCTGCCTTTGTCTTCCCCAGACCTGCATCAGGGTTAATGCTGAACCCTGGAGACAGAGAATTATTAATGCAAAAGTCACCCCTTAGTCTGAGTGCCACCTCCTTCTCCAGTGAGCGCATGTGTTGCTTAAAGCACCTGAAGTATAGCAGCTCATTGGCTCTGCATCCCTGCAGTTCGCCTTTCACAGTGTTCATTAAATATCTATCCAGAGTTCGTGGCATAAATCTTTAATAACGAGGGTGCCCTGGGGGTCAAATGTGTGACAGGCTCTCACAAAGCGGCTCGCTAATTGCTCTTGATTAAATCGCCTGCACTTCTGCTGGCCGTGGGTGC
The DNA here is from genome assembly GCA_013399915.1 of Illadopsis cleaveri. Taxonomy (NCBI): domain Eukaryota; kingdom Metazoa; phylum Chordata; class Aves; order Passeriformes; family Timaliidae; genus Illadopsis; species Illadopsis cleaveri. The sequence goes on along the minus strand of VXBB01007619.1, from coordinate 149,155 downwards.
GCGCTTTCAGCCAGCGCTGCGGAGTTCTGCGCTCTCTCCGATGTGGAGATGCCACCTGAGCAACTCAGGTCCCCTGACATGGGATGGGTTATTCAGGGCATCGCCCTAATTTCCACTGATTGCTTCTGACACACAGGGGGATCAGGGGAGGAAAAGGAGCTAGGGGCTTTTGCCTTTACAGTTATCTGGGTGTGTGTATATGTACGCATATCCATAAATATGTATGTATGTTTTTATATATGCACGTGTGGGGGGGTTACAATTTATTTATGAGAGTTTAATAAACAGCACCCAATGTTTGCTTAGACTCTGTGTGTCTAAGCCCATGGAGGGCCTGTTATGAAGTTGACACACGTGAAAGGAGCAAGGTGCTTTCCCAGAATTGTGCCTCTGGATGTGAGATGTTTCATACAGGCTGTCTCCTTTTGATCTGAGGGAGCAGGGGTGCAGGGCAGACAAAGCTTTATTATGACCTAAAAAGTACTAAGTACATTTTTGGTCCTCCATTAGTTTTCCTCCATGCTTATCTTTTCTGTTTGATAAGCTAGGCTGCAACCAACTCAAGTCTCCTGTGTCAAATTCTTGTTAGCAGTATGCAGTTCTGCTGACAATGTGCTCAAATCCAGGGCTCAGTGCATCTATTCAGTCATCCAACAGCATGATGGTAATGGCAAAAAAAATCGTTCTTGGAGGAGCACCTCATGTAAGATCAGTGCTTGCAGAGAGAGGGGCTGCCTTGCCGTCTCAGTGAGCTGAGAAGTGTTTAATAGACCTGAAACAAGGTGTTAGGCTGTTATTTCTTTGTTCTTGCTTCTTTGAGGACCATCCATCTGGAGGTTGCAAACTGAGCTTTTGAAACAGCTGCTGTTGGAATATTGTTTGCCAGTTGGTAAATTAGGAGATGTGCAGACTTCCAGCTATTGAATTTCTTCTCTGTTCTTATTTTAAGCAGCTACAATATTGTTAAAAATTCGCTAACAAATACAGATGCAGATCCCTTTCAACTAAAGCATCAAAGAAAATGAGCTTCTCTGATACATCTCACATCAGTTTTTGTTTCAGCTCCTCTCATACACTCCTGTCAAAAAGATGCCAGTAATGATTTAGATCCTGCTAAGAGAAAAGGCGCCAGCTTTTGTGAACAGCAGAGGTGTTAGGTTTGCAAAGCATTGCTGTGACCAATTGTGCATTTCCTTTAGAGAAAGCCACATATTTGGATCAAGAAAGAGTCCCCTATATTTCTGTGCAATCTTAGGTTTTTTGCAAAAACAAACAAATATTTATATGGGTTTGGAGGGTATGTTAAGGGGGATAGGAAATTTTAGACTGGAGGTGGATGAGAATTTTTTCTATAGCTAGCAATTAACATATATAAAAACATATGTCATGGTAAAGCTTTTCAATCACTTTTTAATTGCATTTAAATTAAGTCGTCTTTATACTGAAGTTAGTGTGTTCTTTATCTATCCATTCCTTGTGGTCTTTGTCACTGCTGTTTAGGTTTCCAGGGGCATTCTCCCTGTGTTGTTTCATGATGCTGTTATTCACGTATAGGAACTGTCACCAGAAGTCAGTGTTGGCTGGGAGCTGCAGAGATGCTGCTGCTCCTTTTCTCTAGAAGTAGGATAGATGGCAACTGCAGTGCCTCAAATGAGATTTAACATTCTCTTGGGTTTATTACTTTGTGAATGGGAGGCAGCGTGGTGTGTTAAAGGTTTCTTGTGCAGTCAGCCGTCTGTTTTGTAAGATGTTGTTTGCCTTGTGCAATGTAAAACTTGGCAAGTACAGATGCCATGGGATGAAGGGAGGAATGACACATGCTTCTTTCTCTGCCACTGATGCTCCTTGGAAGACAACTTGCATCCAGGGCATGGTTGCAGACATCTCTGCATCCCACACACGGGTCAGGCAGCCTCGGTTCAGGGTCTCCTGTCCCTGGAGGAGCCAAGGTCAGCCTTGCCCTGCCCTGCTGCATATACATAGTGCCTAGAAGTCCACAGCTCCTGCAGCTGAGTTCATGAGGATTGAGTAAACACCCTGCATTGAATCCAACCTGGCTCCGTGCTTGTGGTCCAAACCCTCTACCTGTGGGTAGCTACAGACTGCAACTCAGAGGAGAGCTCCTGAAATACCCCAATGCAGTTGAGCAATACTAGGCCTGAAATAGGGATGGTGTGTTACTCATTTGTGCCTTACAGGAGCAAGTCAGGCATGTGGAAAGTAAAGAGAGGAAAGGCTGCACTTTGTGTTTTAGTTGGATTTTGCATGAGAGGTGTAACTATATTTGCTTTTTTTATGCTATGCCTCTCTGTGAGGCTCCCTAGTGTATCTAAAGGGTATTTTGCCTGGCATCAGTTTTGGCACTGTCCCAGTCATTATATACCAAATGATCATCTTATCTAGTTTCGATAAGAAAGAAATCTGTTCTGATTAGATATTTCCCTAGCAAGATAGCTTCATCCAGCCTATCTATTGAGGTCAGAAATTAAGTGTGCTGCTGCACATCTGGTGAGGTGTTGTGCTGGCTGCCTGCCCTGGTGCCAGCCTGACGGCTCTGTCAGCTCAGCTCATGTCAGTGCTCAGGCGACTGATTTGACACATATTAAATGTGTTAATTAAATGGTGGGCTAGCATGTGTTTGAAAGAACTCTCACCAAATTGATGATGTGTAGAAAAGTACCTTTGAAGGAGCACCTGTGTCACTTCACAGGTGTATTTTGGAGTAACTTGTGTCCTGATGTGCTGTTGGGGGAGAATAATGCTATTACTCGGCTGTTGGAGGTTCAGTCTATTACTGGGTTTTTTTCTTGGGAGTGGATTGGATTTCTACAGAGAGGAAATTAGATTTTTCCTTCCCTTTCATTCTGTCTCTGTCCTGTGCTTACATCAATTGGTGGTTGTCTGTGCACTGCAGTGTGTGTGATAACCTTTACTTCCACGAGTTACTTCATTTGCTGTTCCTTAATAAACTGCATTTACACGTGATGCTTCTTTCCTTCTGGTGACAGCAAAGGCAATCAAGATAATGTGCTCCTTGTCTAAATTCATGCAGGAGTGAGTGCTGGCTTAGCCTGGGCCATTTCAGCCAGGACTGAATCAGAACTGTGCTAATTGAGAGATGAGAAGGGTGTGTAACCCCTGGGTAGGGCTTGCAGCTCTTAGAGGTTTGTGTCTAGTAACCAAGGGGAAATTTGTGTATATAAGCAGATACACTGGATTTTATTTTCCTGTCCCCCTAGCAGTCAGCTGCAAACTTGTCTGGGAGTTATTGATAGTTTTTGCTGCAATTTTATCTGGTCAGCTAGCCAAAAGCTGGCTTGGGGGCTGTGTTATTCTAGGAGTATCCAGTGAGATGATTTGTTTACAGCAGAGGGCAAATCCCACAGAGAGTGTTGGAGGAAGACAAGGTCCCAGAGGTTTGAGAGAGCTTGGTAGGAATTAGGAAACACAGCAGCAGCAGGGACAGGGTCACCTCCCAGCAGTCTTCAAGATCACTGTGGTGGAGGTGGCAGAGCTCATGGTGCCAAAAGGGTGACCTCAGGGAGCACTGAGGTGGTGGGATGTGCTGGGGGTGCTGAACAGCTTGGGAAACTAAATACTCTTAGAGGTTTTTTTCTTTCCTTTTGTGCTCTGATGAAAAGCAGAATCCAAATGCAAAATTCTTTCTCAAGGTCACATCCTGCTCTTGACTTTTGGCTGAGCAGAGTAGCTGCTGGGGCTGAGGCAAGCACAGCCTTGGTGCTGTAGGCTGTTACTGCCACTGGGAATTTCTGGTATCCCACATTTTACACCTAAAGCTATGTTGACAGAGAATTCTTCTCAAATTATGAGTGCTTGTCACCTGAGTCTCTTTTTTTTCCTCCCTTTTGAAGCAGAGGAACATCTCAGAGGGGTGCTTAGATTGAAGGAATTAAGAGTACGGGGGAAACTGACAGAAACTGGGGGATTTTGTTTGGGGTTTTTTTTAAATATCATGTACAACTGTGAGTGTGAATCTAGAGTCAGACTGTCTCCTTGGGGATTTTTTTCAGCGTGAATGCTGTTGGCCAGTCTTCAGGTGCTTTGTTTTGACCATTTTCTCCAAGGGATACTCCTATATAATTACAGTCTTGTTGGCTCACAGATGGAAACTGGGCAGGGAGAGAGCACTGGGAAGGCACAAAAGGCTGCTACCTTGTGGTTTCAGATGGAGCTAAAACTTGGTCTGCAGAACAAGAATTTCTTTGTGTTTTGGGTTTGGAGGTGGGCAAGTGAACGCTACAGAGTTGTTCAAGCAGTGCAATGTAGCCTCTTTTTCCTCTTGATATGCTGTTTGCAAATGACTTAACTTCTTTATTTTTTTTAAATAGAAGTATTTGCCTTTCATCCTTGTGCAAATATTCTGAGAATAAATGTCAGCCTTTTAAGACAAACAAGGGTTTCTGAATTCTGAAACAGATTGTTACCAGTGTACAAGTGTGAGATCAAGTGAGAAAGGAGAGACAGGATGTGGCTCTTTGTCCTTCCATGGCAGTGGCAGCTTGCCTGGTGGGAATTGGAGGAGGTGGGCTATGCAGGGTCATGCTCTGTGACTACATGAGCTGATGTTAACCTAGTAATACTGTAGTTCTTCCTGGTCTCCTGTCTGTATGTTCATAGACTGCTCCTTCCACAGCTGCAGGTGGAGAGGATGGGAGAAAAACACCAGTTGGAAAGGGGAGCACTGCAGATGTCAGGCTGTGGCATACTTATGTGATTTTATCTCACCTTAACGTCTTCCTTTCAGAAGAGGTTGCCTGAAAAACTGTTGCAAAGGATAGCAGCTCAGTTTGTCCATCCCAGTTCCAGGGAGAGAAGCTGTTAGCAAAGCCATTTTGCCCTTTCTGATGTCAAGTCCTTGTATCTCTTGTCATCAGTGCCTGTTGCATTTGCATTGGTTAACCTGTTGTCTGACCTGAGGTTTTACCTCTACTGATGCCCAGGGCAGGCACCTCCTGCCCAAGACAGTGGGGCTGAGCCCCCGGGGCACTGCAGAGGTTCTTCAGCAGCTCCCTCACTCACACCCCCAGCGAGCCTGAGAGATCTTGGGCATAACATGTCTGGTCCCAGGACCCGATTTCCACATTTCCCAGCCAGAGGTGCAATATGCTGAGTCTCATGTCTTCAGTGCCTTGTGCCTGGGATGCCTGTGGGGCCCAGCTTTGGATCACACCTGCGGTGAGACAGCTGCCCTCAGGCTGGGTTGTGCTGGCAGCAGTTTTGCCTTAGGGTTTGTCTGGGCCCAGCTTGTTTGTCCACTGCTGCTGAGTGCCTATTGACTGTGAGAGAGTCTGTCCCATATATTCTGAGCATGCCTGATTTCACTGCCCAAGTGCTGCAGGATGGATTTGCATGCAGGATTCAACTTGCCCATAGGATCACTTGCCTGGGACTTCAGGAAATTAGGTCTCTGAGTTGAATCTGCTGCTCTGGCTGAGCTGCATAGAGTAGAAATGTTGGGCAAAGAAGCAACATCCTTTACATGCGTGTCTCCTTGCCCACACAAAATTTTCTAAGTAATGCAAATGGATGTATCTGGGAGTTTTTGGTACTGATGATAGTTTCTGTGACGAGGGTTTGCTCCATGCTCCACAGAGTAATTGAGATGGAAACTTTCATTGATTCAGGGAGCTGGAGCTGTTTGCTCGATTTTCCAGGGGTGGGTAAAGCTCATCTCAGTCTTGTGGTGGATTTGCCTGAGTCGGTAGTTTCATCATGTGAATGGGGTAGAAATTGTTTCAGCCACAGAAGCCTCGTGCCTGGGTGGCCCCAGTGTGAGCATCAGCTGGGTGCCTTTCCTGCTGGTAGGGCAAGGCTGCTGCGGAGGGTGGCTTTACTGCAGAGGTGGGAAAGGATTGACTGATAGATACTTGCTAAAAACTGCAGTGCTGAATCTTTTATCATCTAAAATTGAAGCCAGTTATGTTGGAAAGTCAGTAGGCTGCCCTAATATGTAAAAGATTTCAACAGAGATGTGGTATTTCACATGCTGCTGGTGTTGCTTGAAAGTCACGCTCACCCAGCTACAGCAGGGATTATTTTTTTGTCATCTCCAGCTTTTTTAGAGGAAAGGGCAGAAATTGATCATATGCATGTGATAAGCCAGAGAAGAAAATAGATGCTAAACAGTCTCTGAAGCTATTTCCTTTCTATACAATGAATAACTGCTGCATGTGGAGTTTCTTACTGTGCACCAGTGACTTAATAAAATATACTTTTATTATTTGGTCACCTCTTCCTGACTTTACATACAAGTTGATATCTCGGTTATTTGTATTTTCACCTGATACTAACCTGAGCGGTGCAATTAAAATGCCAAAGCCCTACGTATCTAATGCAGACTTCCTGTTTCTATAGCAACAAAACTGGACCTTGTACTTAATGAAGGAATATTGGTGTGTGAGTAACTGTGACTTTAAGGTTTAGAAAAACAAAGAGAACCACTTTATATTTGGAGATTAGAGAAATAAAACGGAAGTGACCTCTTTGCATAGAAAAAAAATTTCCTAGGCTTGGGATACTTCATTAGTAAAAATGAAACCATATTAATGTAATAAGCAGCTCTGTTTTAATCTTGTTTACCAAATTGAAATGTAAAAGCTGTTTATAGCATGTGAGAGTCTTTGAGGGCTTTTTATCCCCCTTTCATTTCCAAAGCTGCTGTGTTTGTGGTTAGGCTAATGAAAATTTGGGCTGCCTGACAACAGATACATTTTCCTTTTGTATTGGCAAAAATCCATTGGTAGTTTTTTTTATTGGCTGAAAAGAAATGGAGCAAAATGTGTGGTGTTTAATCCTACACTTGATCTACAAGCTAGTTCCTGGTCAGTTAGTTTAATTCTGTGTTACAGTGATAAATTCAAACTGCAGGTTAGAGAGTGAATGAAGGAGCAGCTGTCATCTCTGCCTATTTTCTTACAGCTTTTCAGTTAAATTTTTAATAACCATTAAATTCTAATTTAAAACCACCATAGGAAACATCCCATAGAAAAGCAACAATGCTGACAGCAACATATCATGAATGTTTATAGGTCTCTTTCCATATCAGCATTCCAATAAATGCTACACAACATTTGTGGCAGGTTTATTGAGCTAAGGTATTAGTCTGTGCAAGTGAATGTGGGCAAACGGCAAATATGAAATAGAGGCTTCTATTGCAATCTTACTGGTGAAAAAAATTCCACAAGCCAGTCCAATTTTTGTGTTTGCTATTTCTTCTGTGACTTTTTAAAATTTTGTTATTAGGCTATGATTCTGATAAATTCATCTTCTGACTGAATAAATATAGCCAGAATTCAGGGTTTAAGGAAATATTTGATCTAGTGAGCTGAGTTTTATCTACTCACTTGTCACAAGACAGCTGAGGCAACCAAAGATGCCAGTGATGGTGGTAAATCGCCCCACAGCAAAAGGAAGGTTGGGGGGCAGGATAAGACAGATGGGAGGTTGGCTTGTTTGAAAGTTGATCAAGATAAGCTATTGAGAAAAGCAAACCCAGAAACAACACGCTCAGCAAAATCCAGCTTGGAATTGGCTGAGTTGGAGCATATTAAGCTGTAGGCAGGTGGCATCCTGTTTGAGCTGGGAGCCTGCATCCTGCTGAGAGCTGTGCTCTTCCACCTCCCAGCAAACTGTTTGGAAAGGCAGGTGGTGGCTCTGAGAAGCGTGAAAAAGGCATCACCCAAGATCTTTGGCTTCTGTTTAGTTAAACATTCCCCTTTAAAAATAAACACCTTATTATTTGGTAAAACACTTTCTAGGCAGAGACTAAAGGAAATCTGGCAATGAGGTTACAGCAGTTATGTGGAAGTTGCAGTGTTTGCACCACAGACACCTGTAAATGGATTTCTCTAGAGCCTAAATATGTGAGGAAAAAAAAAGTATTTGATTCTACCTAGCTTTGACCAAAGCTCCTGAAGGACCTGAACTCCCTTCAAGTTTCCTAGAGATGCTGTGGGGATGTCTTTGCAGGTGTGGGCTGATTGCCTGTGTGCTTTGTGTTTCAGGGATAGAGCTCTGTCCTCCCGGGCACCGGTTCATGATCACCATGGTGGCAAGCTTCATCGAGATGGCGGGGCAGTTCCTCATGCCAGGGCTGGCTGCCCTCTGCAGGGACTGGCAGGTCCTCCAGGCTGTCATCATCTGTCCCTTCCTGCTGATGCTGTTTTACTGGCTGTAAGTATTTCTTCCTCCTGCCAATGAGCTCCTGGTGTTGGACTTGGGAGATGCTCCACTGTTGGGAAGTGTGTGTGCTTCACAATACACGTGAGCCTTTCCCTTTGTTCTTCCATTCACCTTGTGCAAAGGCTTGACTTTGAAATAAGAAAGAATAACTTCATAATCTGCTGTAGCATGCCTTGGAAGATGGTCCCCTTTCACTGAGGTGAAATTGTACTTTGTTATTATTATTCTGGCTGTCACTTCCCCTTTAAAAGACTAAAATAGTTCTTGAGAGGGTGCATCCCAGCCTAGCTGTTGTCAGGTTGTGACTGCATGGCTATATTTTCCCTTATTACCTATGTTGTGTTTCTGGACTGACACTGTTGGTTTCTTTGATCCAAGAAAAGTTACAAATAACATCTGTCAGCCCTGGAACAAGCACTTGGATATTTTGTGTGCGTGAGGTAGTCAGCCCTGAACTAGACTTGATTTTGCCCAAATTAGCACATGCTATGCTGAAGTCTGCGTGGCTGGTCTGTGCCAGGCAGTGGCTTGGGATTGTTCCTACAAGGAATTCCCCACTCCCAACTGGTCCCACTCCTCTCTGCCTGTGCCAGTGTGGTATTGGTACAGCTGTCCTGAGAGAAGTAGGATGGCTTTCACCTTGGGAATAGTGCCAGGTCCATCCCCACCATGACTTTATAAACATTCCAAAAAATCTTTCTTTATTGTTCTGTCTTAATAGTGACACGCAGTGGTGGCATAAGACAGCAGAGGCTTGTGACAGCAGTGTTGTACAAAACATAACAATAGAAACACTAACAAGTCTAAAATATTTAGTTATTGTACACTGAGAAAAATGAGGAAAAAGGCCACTACTCTGTGCAGGACCAAGCTTGTTATGCACCATGGGGAATGCCTGACAAGTTACAACATGTAAAAACTTGTTACAGTATGTAACAGTTATATTTTTGTATTAACTTCTTACAGAGTCCCCCTATATTGACGGTGGTAACCCCCAGTGGGGATTTCACTGCTTATTTCCAAGGTAGACATGCCTCAGCATGGGCAAAATATGCACTCAGGAGAGTTACAAGTCCCTTGCAAAATAATGGCAGCGGAGGCAGGGGGTTACTCCTGTATTCCAACATACAGCATTTAAATAACCCCATCCTGACAGTGTTAATCTTGATGAATAATGAAGGATGTTTTTGTTAATCTATGATGCTGTTCTTCCCTCCATTGCCTGCTGCATGTTATGCACATGCTGGTCTGCTCCAAAACTTCATGTAGTAATGCCTGCCAACTGAAATACCTGATGTTCACCACTGGATAAAACACAATATCAAACAGAGTATTTACAGACATTTGTGTCCAAAAGGATGGTACAGTAGTATGGAGAAGCCTCATGAACAAGGGGGATGGCATGGAGAGAAGGCATCCCTCAGCCAACTTCTGGAGGCCACACACTTTCCATGTGGCTTTGGCAGGATCTCACACATTCCTGTTGAGAGGTCATTCCTAAGTGACATTGAAAGGGACAGAAAATGCTAAAAATTATTCTCTAATCTGCGAGGGCTTGTGGCTTTTTAGCTGGGCAGGGCAGGCAAACCAAGTAAATAAGTCCTCCTAATATATTGTGGAACATAGCAACTTGATAAATAGTGGTAATAGCCCTAGGATCAGGATTTGTGTTGCCCAGGGTTTTTGCATTTGCAGAAATGAACCTTGGTTGGGACTCCTCTTTAATTATATTGTCAGTACAGTATGTACTTTTCTCTTAGGCTTTTTGCTTCCATCTGTTGCATATTCTCTGGGAAGTGTTACCATTTTATTACCTCTTTCTTTCCTTCCGAACGGAACGTGGACCCGCAGCATGTGTTACAGATAAAGGAAGAAAACTAACTGATTGGTGATAAAAGAACTGGAAAACTGCACTGCTTGTTAATTCCCCATCATGTACTCAAAGCAGTGAGTCCAATAACAGATGCTGCAAATAGCCCCTGCACTGCTTCCTCCTTCCTCTGTACTTTCTTTACTTCCATCTACTGCTGTGAGAGTGCTGATTGCCCCTCTGGGCTGGGGCTGAGCCCTCTTCCCACCTATGATTTTGCTTTTCTGTTTGCCACATGCATGTGGCCATGTAAGCCAGACATGGGCACAGGGGTTTGTGACAGGTGTATAAAGGTAATTTAATAAAGTTAGACTCCTTTCAAGTGTGTGTGTGTGTATTAGAGCCATAAGGGAAGGGGAGCTCCAGTTATACAGACCTTGTTTCTTCTCCCTTGAACAAAGGAAGCTCCAGACAGGATGATGCCATGAATGTCAGTAAAGGTATCAAGTATTTGAAATAAATTCCTGCTTCACTCTAACCAAAACTGAAAGAAATGGGAATAGGTGGCTGGTTCTTTTCTGGTGCTTTTAGATAGGATTTACTTTTACCAAGACACAAAGTTGCAATAACTGGGGTTTGTTGACCTGAGGCAGACCTCTGATTGACAACACATTGCAACCTTTCCCTGGGCATCCATTTTCCGTCTGCACGGACTCACAGTTCTCCTTCCACTTACATGTGGTACCTTCCTGGTCTTTGGCAAGGATTCTTCTCTCCTCTTAGGATTTCTTTAACTTAAGATCTTTTTTCCCCAATGTGCCTTCCATTCATCCTCTTCTCCTCTCCCAAGCAGCAGCAGCTCTGGAACAGGAGATGAAAGTTTAACCCTACCCCACCCTTGGTACTTTTCCTTGACTGTAAAAGCATGGCCCCATGGCCTAGAGGTGGCAGACTATCAACCAGCTATGCAAGGAAAATTATGAAGTTCAACAGGAAGGAGTGGCTGTGGTTCACCAGGGACAAACTGTCTGCACACCTTGGAGCAGGAACACTGAGGGAGCTTGATGTCTTGCTCTAAGGGAGACAGGAAACAAAGGATGGAGTGGCACAGAGGGGTTGTGGTCATGCTCTGTTTAAAACAATGCTGCTGACGGGAACTGTAAGCCAAAGACTGGCCCAAAAGGTGACCAAAAGCTGAACTTTGTTACATTAGCTCAAAAATATGTGTTACTCTTCACACCCCCACATATGCTAATGACTGAAATCACCCAAATTCCAACCTAAACATGGAATGACATCACCTGTAGCTATACCTTCTCCCTTCCCTCAAAGAAAACATTATAAATGTAGCTTAATTGAGGAAGGAGGCCAGACGAGACTTCACCCTTGTATTCTGGGACTGTCGATGGGCTGTATCTATCTGCTCTCTCACCACCTGTTGTGCAAGACTTGAACCCTCAGCACAAAGTGCTTCTTCAGGAAATTCAAAAAGCAAGCTTGTGTTTGTTATCATACTTTCAGTGCTGCTTATCATCTCACAATTTAATGTATTTGTCAATGACTGCAGTATTCCATACTTTAAATATTATTGGTGTATGCTTCTGCAGTCAGTGTATTGATCACCAGCAACCCAAGAACCTGCATTCCTGTTGCTCAATAAGTGACACTTTTGCATCTGGCCGTGAGATTTATTGGATGTGACAGGACTTCTGCTCTGGCCATGAGAGTCCACTGGGTGCAACCAGACTAAGTCTGTCACACTGTTTGAAAATTTGTGACCATGGGAGTTCCTATTGATTGTGACTGGACTGATGACCCGGACTTAAGGCAGCCCATGGATTTTTAAGTGTCCCTAAGGAACCCCTCACAGCTCACACTGAGTCATGGGGCACCTGAAAGATGCTAGGCTTCAGCACTTCCAGTTTGAGAAACCTGTAGGAGCCAGAAAATGAGAGACATGTTTGTCCCCAACCTGTGATGCCCATTCTCATGGCTCCTTTCCTTTCCCTACGTGTGGGTGGTCATCACAGGACTTGTTGTTTGGAACCTGTAAGCAGACTGTTGAAAATCTAAAACTTATAATCTGGTGGCTGAGGCTGTACCCTTTCCAGGGCCAAGGATGCAGAGATTTTGCATTCAAAAAATTCTTAGTACTTTAAAAAATGTTGGGTTTTTTTCAAGACTTTCTGCTGGAAGATGTGCCAAATCATCTGAGCAGGATGAGGGGTAGTAAATAAGCTGTCAAGCTAAATGGCTGTCATCATAGTTGTTACCTATTTTTATTGGCTGATATCATTTAGTTTACAGTCTGCCTGATTTCTCTCTTTTTTATTTCTTCTTCCAAAAATACTTCCTCTGTCTCAGTTGGAGGCTTTGCTAAGGTGTCTTCCAAATTGTATCAGCCCTAAGAAATAGTACAATAATGATGCAATTGACCACTTAGAAGTACAAGAACTGGGCAACATCCACAGCAAAGATCAGTGCTTTGTGAAGGAAATTTGAGGTTCTATTATGTATTTGAAGTTAAAATTAGTTGTTAAATTTGTTTTTGGTAAGGTCTTTTAGAAGAGTAGTAAAAACATGGTCTTAATATGAAAAAATATATACTTAGAGTGAGATCTGAATTTTTTCATGTCTCTAGAAGTATGGAAGGTTTTGGGGGTTTGTTCTAAGACCTATGTATTTCTTTTGGTTTTGTATTAAACTAATTTGGAACAAAAGGAAGAGTGACCAGTTAAGCTCATTAATCTGGTTAATATCAGCACTTGAAAGAAACAACTGGACGGAAATGGACTTTTTTAACTGTATGCATGTATATATTTTTAAGACAGCTAATGAAATATTATCTTTAGTAGGGGAAGCTTATCATTCTTAGAAGTAATTATTTCATCTGTCTTTAAAAGAGAACCCAGATTACTTCTGTCAGCTGTTTTCTTTCTTTGGTCTGAATTACCATGTGTGAACTGTGCATCTCATTCACTCCCTTCTTGGCAGCAAATATCTACTGCAGACAGCACTGCCTCTTCCTCTCATTTCTTTCAAGTTATATTAATGGACAGAGCACCTGTAATACGTTATAAAATTCCAATGTGTCATATTTCCATGTGATAGGATACTTCCTCTATGATTTGTGGGTCAGGGTAAAAGAAAATATCATAAATTTGCATATTCTGAATCTGTTTTCCCTCTTTTTTTGTTTAATAAGTTATTCTTCTGTATTTTGAAATAATTGCATAGCTTCTGAGTGGTTAAATGAGCAGCTAAAACTCTACCAGTTCGTTCTCTGACAGAAACTTGGAAGCAGCCCTAACCTGTTTTCCCTCTTTAAAGTATTTTCCCAGAGTCTCTTCGGTGGTTGATGGCTACACAACAGTTTGAGGCATCCAAGGAACTGATCCTTCAGTTCACACACAAGAACAGGATGAACACAGAAAGCGACATCAAAGGAGTGATGCCTGGTGAGTTGGACAGACAACTGCAAATCCCCCAGCTCTTCTCTAAAGGCTGCACATAGCATTACTGCCCAGAATTAAATTGTCTTTTTATTGCCTGTAAATCATCTCATTCATTCACTCATTCATTCATCCATTCATTCTGCTTTTCTTGAACATCCATTCCAAACTCCAGTACTGTGTTAAAAACTACGTGGCCTGTTGAACCGTCCTAGTAATTATAGTCTTGTCTTGCAGTGCCGTGTGTCTTTAGAGACATCTCTTGAAGAATTTTACCACGGCTACAAGAGTGCGTCTTCAGCTCTGTGTGCCTCTGGAAACTGTGTTTTAAGGAAGCTGCTTGCTGGGATCCTGCCCATCACCCAACACTTACTCTGTTGGTTTGGAGAAGCAGCAGCACTCAAACCCCCTATTCTAAAGTGTCAGCCCCATGGGAAACCTAAACCACATTAGAGTTTCTCTTTAAAGCTTTGCTCCAAGAGCTGTTTTGCTTTCCTCTCCTGCATCATCTGAGTGATGCTGCTTTAGGGATGTGGGTTTGCTGCGAGTGACAGTGGTAGGGTACAGTGTTTGCTTGAGAGTTGAAAGTATCAATTCCTTGATTTACTGATGCTTTTAGAAAGAGTTGGCTCCCCTCATCACCAAAATTGCCACTGAAATAGCCAAGATCCTATCTTGCAGGTTGCTGTGCAGAAGAGACCCTGTGTATGTGTGTTTGTCTAATTACAACAAAGGCAAAGACCTTCTGGATCTTTATCTCACCAGTGCACCTGTCAGATTTGGTTCAGGCTTCCCTTTTCCTTCTCACAGGCTTGATTCTGCCCATAAACACTCATTTTGCACTGTCATTTGCAATCTATATCAGACCACCCACTTGTCAGAAAATGGTGGACACATTTCCCCCACTTTTCCAACACTACCTGTTCTGACCCCAGGGGCTGCAGGGGAACCTCAGCCAGTAGCTCTGCTAGTGGGTAGAAGTGATGCTTCTGCACTTGTCTGATCCTTGCCAAAAGTCTCTGGGGTAACTGTAGTTTCCGTCAGTCAGTGTTAAAGGTGTCAGTCAGCACTGGAACAGGCCTCATCCGGGATAGAAAACTGTCACCATTAACACCAGTGCCTAATGAATAAAGCAGTCTCCATCAGTGAGGGATGAGAGGCCCAGCTCAGGATCTCTGGTATGCATGCCCAGGTCATTGGTGTGATTTTTGGTGCAGTCGGCACACTGGTGTTAATTGGGTGGCTTGCATGTAATTGTGTGTCTGGGGTTACAGTTCCTGGATCTGCATCATGCCACATGCCTTTGCAGTGTAAATGCCATTTCTCTGGTAAAGTTCTCAAAAGCATGAGGGGTTTGTGAGCCACCATTAACCTGTTGATCTGCATCCCCCTCCCCCAGCTCATTTTTGCAGATCTTCCTCAGAATAAATGATGGATCTTGAGAAATGATGGGTCCCTGAGCGAATAATTTGCCTTGGAGTTTCCCAACCAATTCCTAAATTTGGCTTTTGTTAGTCAGTTTCTTGAATTTGCAGATGAAATCAAATGTATTTTAGGGGAAAGAAAAAACAAATTACCTGAGTTTCCTTTAAGGAAAATAATAGACACAACTGTGTGCTGGAGGGATTTATTTAAGCCATGCATAATGATATTGCCCATGAAGGAATGCTAAATGTCAAAATGGCTTTTATGACTATTATTTGTGACTGATTACCTTTCTCAGCAGTTTCATGGTAGGAGTACACTCTTGTTTAAGAAGGGTGAAAAAACAAAGCATTATTTCATGTCTTGATTCTATGGATCCTCTAACTGCAAATACATTTAGACATAGCAGTTGTCAGTACAACACCATTTGCAATTTATAAATTATTCAGAACATAGTCATTTCTGCCTCCTTGTTGATGATGTGGTTGTTGAGGTTTTTTGTTATTTCTTCCCTCACTTTTTCTCTTTAAACTCTTTCTGCAGCCCCACACCTAAAGACTTTTCTGATGCAGCCCTGAAGGGAAGCTGCATTTCTGTAGGAGGAGTAAGAAAGGAGCAGTATCAAAAGAATGAAATAAGATTAACTACAAACTACTGAAGGAAGGACCACCTCTCATTCTGGATGCATGGGGGTGTTGACAGTCTGAGTGAGGACAGCAGAATAGTTAGGATTCTTGAATTAAGAATGTGGTCAAGCTGCAGGCCTTGTATCTTGTGGTGGGTCAGGAAGGAGGAGGAACCCTTTCTCTGCTCTTGTGTGCTGTAATAACATGCCCATAGTTGCTCTGGCATGGAATGGGTGAAAAACTGGTACTTGTCTGGGAGAAAGAATGCCATTGAGCCTGATGCAGATATCCCTTGTTTTCCCTTGATTCCTTTGTTGAGCTTTCCTATCTGTGTGGAGGGATTTTTGTTTGTGATTTGTTTTATTCTTTGTTTTCCATCTGAAAGGGCTGGAAACTGTTTTGCTCTAGTTAGGGGCCATTGTGTTGCTGTTTATTATTCCTCGCTGCATTATTGTAACAGCCTCCTGTGATTGAATTACTCCCAATGCATTTAAATGATAAACTGCTCACTTGCAGTCCCTTCCAGCTGAAAATCCCACTGTAACTTTACTCATGGATACCAGTCAAATTAGTGTATCTGATATAACAGATCATTACAGGAGTTATAGGAATTTCATATATACCTATTTTGACACTTCACGTGAGTTCCATAGCAAAAAGAAGCAGTGTTCAAGAGGACAAAGTATTTCTGGGATGCAAGAAAATCTAATTTTGAATTGGTCTCCAAGCAATGAGTAGGCTGATTTTCCTTTCTGAAGAATCATGCCATTTTCACTGCCTGCTGAAAGCTTTTGCTTGTCCATTTGGCTACACTGCCTGTAGTGGAGAGTGCCACTAACTGTCTGTAGGGCCTCTTTGCTCCATGGGCAGGTGGCCCATGTGTGAGGTGGGGGAAAAGGAAGCAAAATTCATCTGCTGTTTTTGACAGTCTTTGGGTTGGAGTGGTTGCCAGTGCTCTCCTGGGAGATGTCTCTAAAGACAACAACTAAAAGTCCAGCCAGTGATGCAGATGCAGCTGAAAGGTCCAGCAGCTGCTGTAACAATCCGTGCCAGGAGAAAATATGGGTGGGCAGCTGATGGGCAATGCCCAGCCAGCAGGATGAAGTGGGAGTGTGCTTACATGGGAAATAAATTAAAGACAGACAAGGGATGGTGGTAGGAGTCTAGAGCGTTGTAAATTTACATTGCTCTTATCTTCAGTAGCCTGTCCCAGGGCTGATGTTGGTAGCATAAAGGGACCTTTCTCCTCAGCAGCTTTTATTGGCTTTATTTTTGAGTGCTTGGTGTACCTTGTGATTTTGGGCAAGAATAATTTGCCTTTATAATAAAAATTTTGGGTTTATGTGGTTGCATTTTCTTCTTAAATACTTAAGAAACATTGGTGAACTAGACCTGGATAAATTACCCCTAGTATGTTTTGACTCAAAATTTCACCACTTGGCTTCAAACTTTGCCCTGTTTTAGAAATAAAAGTTTAAATCTGGTTTTGCATCAAGGAAATTATTTTTATTCAACTGTGTATTGAAATGTCATTTTTAAAACAGGCTTGCTGAATTTTGTTGACAAATGTTTCAAAACATTACCCAAAAAAGTCAGCTTCAATCATGAGCAAATTAAACATTTTGGTAATATTAATCCAGTACAGATTTTTCACTACTAATTTCTCCAGAAACTTCACTCTCTCTTCCTTGATTCCCTGTAGGGAACCAAAGATATATTTCAGTGCAGCTGCAGGACAGTCATTTTGACCTTAGTGTCATAAATGCTAAGGAAATAAGCAGATTGTTTAACAAACAGGAGGAAAGAGTGTTTAGGGGAATTGGAAATCCTAAAGCACCAACCATCCTTACATCTTTTGAAGGTGTGTTACACTTTAGGTGGCTTTCATTATTTTGATAGAATGCATTCTTTGTCTTTGTGTGGGGTTGAAGGGTCTATTTGTTGCCTGGAACAGATTGGCTGCTGCAGGCTGACCTTGGCTGCACCAGCACCCAGCCCTGCTGTGTTTGGGTGTCCTGGGAAGTGCTCCACTTGAGACCCTGCTTTATCAGCAGCTACCTAAGTGTCACACATGGTGCTTCCATGGGAACCCACCCCTGTGCAGTTCTCTTTGGCTTCCCCTGTGTGGGGAGACATTCCAGGTGTTCCTTAACATGAAAATAGCTGCCTGGCCAGGCTGAAAATAAAAAGCTCCCTTTTCACTCATCTCTGGATGGAAACACAAACCAGTCAGTGGTGTTCCTGTGGGCAGAGAGGTTATAGCTGTTCCTTCCCAAAATTCCCTTCTAAGCTTAGAGAAATAATACTGATGTAATCACAAAAGGTGGACAGCAAAGGTAAAGCACCCAGATACTGCCAATACTTCAGCATGCAGGACACAACATGGAGAAGATGAAAGGGTGCAGTGGTGCTAAGTACTCTCTGTGTGTAGATATGTGGATTGCAGTTAAGGAAGCTATGGTTTTCAGGGAGTTTGCCTCTGAAAAAAAAAAATTAATTATCTTTCACTTTTCTTGCTGCTGGACAACATGCTGCCATTACTTTTCTTTAAACATAAGCTATTTTTCTGTTTTGTTTTGCTTTGTATTTTTTTTCCTAAGCATGAGGCTTGAATCTATGTAATTATATGCATTTTCCTTTTCCACTGAGTAAATAGCAGAGGGAAGGGTGAAAATGCCTTGTGTCTGGAAGTCTCTTTCCCTATAAAGCTTTACTCACAACCTCAGACCATCACACCTATCACTACACCACTGGTTTAAAGCTTGTGGTAGATGAAGAGTGTATTATCTGGAGAAGAAAAGCAAGTTTCCTGGCTCCGTAATACAGGTGATTCCATGTGATAGTGAAGTACAAACCTACCATATCTCCTCCTTTGCCAGATCCAGTTTCTTGGGTGTTTAATGGTGCTAAACTTAAATGTTCCATGCAGCTCGCAGAGGGTGGTCAGGTAAATGTGGGAAACGTAGTTAAAACAGTTCAAGGTTCTGCTTGAAGGCTGTGTGTCAGCCACAGAGATTTCTATCTCAAAATTTAAAAAAGAAATACCCAGCCAGTGATTTCTATTGTCCTCTTGTGTGTTAAATCAGTTTCAGAAGGGTCTGGGTTTCTCCTGCTGGGCCCCTGTTGTCCAGCAGCAGGAATTTGTGGAGTCTGTGCAACTCTTTCAGGATGTGCTGTACATGATAGTGATTAAAGAGAAGAAAACTGGTCAGTTAGGTCCTCTTTTCCTGGCTGGGTCTACAGTAATGGAAGAGGAAAGCCCAGGACTGTATCCTTAGCCCCTGATTGTGTCCTTAGCAAATATAGTAGTAGTGGTATCTGACAGTATCAGGTTTTGGAGGGATCAGGGGGAAAAGGGTGCACTCTACTGAGAATGTGCCTTTTGAAGCCACTGGGAAAAGCCAAATAGAAAATGTAAAGGGTGAGGGGAAAAAAGAAAGAAAGAAGAGGGAGCTGTCAGCCCCTATTTCAGTTTGAATGACTCTCTCTCACGAGTTGAGTCCTGTGCAGACTCTCGCTGGCTGCACTCCAGCCTGTTGGCTTGTGCCCTGCTGGCACACTGGCTCTTTGTGCACAATGCTACCTATGCTCCCAGAGGAGCCTGCTTTACAGGACAGGAACCATGTGCAGAGGGCTGGCAGCAAGCCCTGGTGCTGCCAGCATTTCCCCAGCCCACAGGCACCAGAGAGAGTGAGTGAGTCCAGATGTGGATATAAAGGATAGGAGGGGAGACCTCAAGAACCAAGTGGAAGTGGAGAGCAGAAAGAGGCAACCAGTGGTCAGAGAAAAGAGGAAATCAGAGACATTAAAAAGTTGTGGAAGCAAAGAATAAAGATAGTTGGAGGGGACTTCAGAGAGGCAGGGGCAACAAGGGACTGGGGAAAAGTAATGGAGGAAGAGCATTCTGTAGAGGAAGAACAGAGGAGAGCTAGAGCATATGGAGACCAAAGGGGCTGCAATCATTTGCTCCCCGCTCCTTCCAGACCAAGATGTCAATCCCAAGGATTCAGTCTTCTTTTGCAAAATCCACTCCTAAATTGTTTGCTTCACCCCTCCCTGCTACCCAACGCGCTTGCTGAGGTTCCCTCCATGGCTCCCACAACAGAGAGCAGCAGTGCATGTGTGGGTACCTGCAACCTCCTGATGGCCACAGCCTCACATGAGGACATTGGAGGTGCTCTTCGTGTTGTTTTTGGGGGGTTTTTTTAACACTGATGATATAGAAGAATGTAAGCATTGACAAGTCATGCTCTGGGAAGTAAATACAAGAAGTCAGGTTGCCTGGGCAACCCCTGCTTGGCCTCCTGGCATGAAGGCATGACGGTACAGCCTTTAATAACATGATTACAACCTATTTTTTCCACAGGGCATAGGATGGACGAATCAGTGCATAGGATGGACGATGATGTGGGAATGAAGCTGTTGTCTGTTCCTCATTTGTTGCAGAATTTGGAAGGTGTGTAGTGAATGAGGCAGAGGGTTGCAGAAGGAAAGAGGACAGTGTTGGGGAAATGAAGCTGTACACCTCTTGAAGAGCTGTACTCATTCTCTGGGTCTGTCAGGGATGTTCTTGTATGATGATGGAGATTTCCCTGGAATCAGGCCCTTTCAGTGCTGTCACTAATCACAGTTTCTTCAGCGTCTCTCTCTAGAGTGTAATTCTGGGGCTTGATTTGCAGAAAGATGGGGGCATTTATATCAGTACCTACAAGAGGTATTGCTGCATGATTTTTTTCTCATTCTGGACACAAATCCTCTCTATTTTATCTCCCTGCCTGCAAAACAGGAGTAATCTTTGCCCTTACTCTTACAAGAAGGTGGTAGAGATTATTTAATTTGCATTTATGAAATACATGTATATTCTGACAGCACTGTAGGAATGTCTCTAAGGAAATCTATGATTTTTTGTACTCACTGGGAAGTTTGGATAATGAGTCTGAGGGGTACATGTTGAATGGGCAAGGCAGAGACCTCTTTAACACCTGCCCTTTGGATGACTGCAGTGAATATTCTGGGGGAGAAACTAATGTGTGATCATCTAAATGCTGTATCATAATGCACATGAGCAACTGAAGATTGCAACAGCAACCTTATGTCTGACTTTTTGATCTTTTTTGAATGTAATTAGAAATACAGGATTGAAATAAATAATTGCTTAGCTGTTATAGTCCTAGAGTTATAGAGTTGCTCTCATGAAAGGAGGTTCATTTTAAATGCTGTTAGTATTTATGTCCAGTGCTTTTGTTAGAAGGCCATTCCAGTCTCCATATCCCTCTTGTACTACAAGTACCTTTTAACATTCAATTCAAATACCCTATAGCTGCCTGGGTTAGTTCTTTTTCCCTCTTCCCATTTGCTCCTGTCTGTGCCTATCTTAAATCTCTTTTTCCTCATGCTCTATGAGAAGAGAGCAGCCCTATTCCTGTACTGAGATGAAGTTCTCCTCTATCTCCTCTCCTCTTATGAATGGGCTTGCCGGAGTTTTCATTTCTCAAATATTGATGACCAGAATTGTGAAAGAATTCCAGTATTTCATTGTCTGAATTGCAAATACCTCATGGCTGTGTTAAACTGGTGTCATATAGTCACTTGTGTTCAAGTAGTGCATAACCAAGTCCAACACAGATTTTGCTTATCTTCCACCAGAAACATTTCCCCTTAATTACTGAGAATTTTGCCTTGTATTTCACATTTTCACTTGCTTTTGCCACACACTGGATCTCAAGCTCACCCAGTTCCTTCTGACAGCCCATTTACATTGTCCTTACCTTTGATAGTAAGTTAGTGCCTCACTTTGTCACCAGCAGACCTTATTGGTATGTTTCTGAGATTTTTGCAAGCTCCCTACGCAGATTATTAAACAAGATTTATTTTTTTAAAAATAAGACGAGTCATCCCTCTACTAATGTCCTGCCATCCACTTACGATTTCTATTTTTCTATCCTTTATTGCTCTCTGCCCATCAGTCAGTATTTTACCGCATAATTTCTGTGTATGGCTTGAGAGCTGGACAAAAGTCCTGGAAGGTTTAAATAAACCTGTGTACCAGTAACTCTGCCTGCCTGAGAGTAGATTGCTTCGTTTCTGTGTTTTGGGCTGGTCCACCTCCTGCTGCAGAGCTGTCATGCTCCAGGGATTCACTGAGTCTTGTGCTAGGCTTCCATAGATCTTTTCATGTTCAAAGAGCTACTGACAGTATCTTTTGGCAGCCAGAAAAATCCAGCAAAAGTCCATCACCACAGGACACTTGTCATTTTGGACATAATTTTTCAGCGGCTTGATTTGGGCTTTTGTCTGTTTTGTCTATGCCAAGTGATGCAGAGATGGGTGGCTTCATCTGAAGGCTTTAAAGATACTTTCTGATTTTGAAAGGCATACTCCTGAAATGCAGAGGGTCCCATGAGATTTCAGCAGCATTGCGAGTTGGAAGCTGGTAGGGTTCCCCTTCCCATGAGACTTTTAAAGTCTGCCAGTGAATAGTTCTAATTTCCACTGAGATATAAAGAGTTAGCTTGTTGACAGTTTTCCTACAGAGTCCCTGAATAGGAAGCCAAGAGTGTGTGTGGGCTTTGGAGTATGGGAAAACTTATTAGGGACCTCTGAATAAATGGATAGAAAAATGTTTATATTCCACACTCTCCCTTTTGGTAAACCAAAACTGAAACGTTTAATGCAAATTCCTTCTGTACTGGTGACTTCAGTGTAAAATCAAAGAGTAAGTTGGGTGTATAGGGAGTTTTTCTGGTGTTAGTCCTGAGAGAGCAATAGCTTGCTTCCATGAGGTTTTAATAGCCTTTGGTTTGACTTTTAATATCTTAACTTTGACCTATGAAATCAGTCAGCCTGAGAGCTGTCACTCTCCTGATGCTCATCAAAGTCAGTCAGAGCAGGTCCTTTCAGGCAGGCAGGCTCCTTCCAAAGACAGCAGGTCACTTATGTGAGAGTCACTTCTGTAGCTGATGACTTTTTTGCAAGTCACATAGCTTATTTGTCCCTACTGGAAGGATATTTCGGTTATGGCAAGTCATTGATTTTGCAGTGTAGTGGAGATTTTTGGTGAATATCTTGGTGATATTCATAGAAACAAAGGAGGGAGAAAGCCATCAGAAAGATGGATTGTGTTGGAGACAAGTCATTCATCTAAAGCAGGTGACATAGATTTGGAGTTTTAACAACATTGTAGCGGGATGGAGGCATAAATAGCTGGTAGAGTCACAATGCTCTCTATAAAAAGCCAGGTTCTGTTTGCTTTCTTTGGTGTAAGGCTTGAGGCCAGATTCTTTCTTCCCCTCTTTTTTTTTTCTTTCCCCCCTCCTTTTTTTTCCCCTTTTTTAAATGCTTGTAATGCTGTTACATCTGTAATCGAGACATTTTTGTATAATGCTGTGATGTATCCATGGAGTTTAACCCCCATGAGAGCTGAAGCAAGGGTCCACTGCAGAAAGACTGCTGCATGAGTAGGGTAGAGAAGGGATGGGCTCCCTTGTCATGTGTGATTCTCACTGCAGCTGACACAGGAGGTGTTTGACAGTTCACATAACCAAGTGAACCTTTACTTGAGGGCAGAACAGCAGTTCAGTGAAAAACACTGATGGGAACTAGTTCAGAAGTTGGGGGGAGGCCTGAGTGCACATGAGAAGGATGTGTGACAATAAACAAAGAACATATGGATTACAGGAACCTCTGATATATGAGCAAAGCAGGAGTGGAGGACAAAATGTTTGGTTCCAAAGAAAATTGTAGCCAAGTTGAGTGTTGCTTCTCTTAATTTTATTAAGTTGTGGCTCAACACAGCATGTATTTACAAGTAAGTCTGTTCTCTGTCCTAAAAGAAAAAAGTAGAAATTTCTCTGATAAACAAACAAACAAAAAAACCCTATCAGATTAAGAAAATCTGAAGAATATGGCATGTGTACCTTCTGCTGACAGAGGATGAGATGTTTTACTTTATAGGCCAGAACTGGTCATTCTTAGTTTGAGAGTGAACCCTTTTGTCCACATGAAATCTGTGCAATATTTGTTGTTCAGGTAGTGATTTTCATTGTTGCCCTTCAGCTGAAATAGTAAACACCCACCAACAGCCTTTCAAAACCCTTGTGCTTCTTCTAGTGCTTGCTTTGACTTTTTTTGCTGTAGAAGGTTTGGCCTGGGCTCAGTCATGGGCTTTACAATTCTGTTTTATCTAACTGCTTCCATTGTTCTGAATTATTTTGTTCCCACTTATTCCTTCCTAGAATCTTGCTACAAAAATTATTTTGACCTTGTTCTTTGAGATGAGGTTCCATTTTTTTATTGCTTATATTTTAATAAGGCCCCTATCCATGGCTGAGCCTGAAGAGGGCTTTTGTAGTACAAATATTAATTTAACCAATTTATTCTTTTGCTCTACCTTAATTTTTCTGCTTTTGTGAGCTTCATGCTGCATAGATTCTGGGCAGAAATGGCCATTATCAGGTTGTTAGGAAAGCAGTATAGCAATATTCTGCTTAAGCACAATCACTAACAATAAATACCCTTTGCTGCTTTTGTCGGAAGCCTTCACAGTAGTTACTCTAGAGAGAAAGCCAGGAGTGACCTGTGAGCATTGAGTAGCTCAAGTATTTGCATGTAAATAGTGTTTGTTTGATTTATTATTTTTGCGATGCACTTTTCAAATAATAGCTGGCAAATGTGGTTTTTGTTTAGTTTGTAAGTTCAGGTGACTTCCTTTTTTTTTTTTAACCCGCACACCCCACCCCGCCCCATCCCCCCATCCCCAGCTTGCTTTTATTTTCTCCTGCCTTGCCTCTCTTTAGGAGGTTGCTATTCAGCAGAGTAAGGCAGAGGTCAGGGCAGGCCAGTGTGGGCGACTGAGGACGCCCGAGCTCATTGTGTATGCACGAAGGGAACACGTGCACCCTTCACCACAGGGCCACGCTGCTGCCTTTGAAACACAGGCAGGCTAGAAAACAGCAGTGAAAGCCTTTACCCCAAAAAACAGACCTAGTCTGTGCTCTTGGAGGGCATTATTTTTGTGATGCTTCTTTATAGCTACAACTTCTCCTGCTTTTATTGGACTTGTTGCTCACTGATCCGGTAGCTTGGAAACAGTGGCTGCTTTGGCACACTTAGGTAGGTGTTCAAGCTCTAACTTAATTATAATTAGGAGATAAGCAGAGCCTTTCATTTTTGTCCCATGCCAACAAGGGTATCAGATGCAACATTTGGAAGGTCTTATGTGTTATTTCAGCATTGCAAAGAAAAGTTCTCTTGAAGCTGCCCAGCACTAGAAAGATATGGTGAGGTTTTAGTTCTGAAATGCAAAGACACCACATCTGCTGATGCCCAATGATTTTTCTTTAAGGAAATGTCTCAACATTTAAGACATCCATCAGAAAAAATTTAAATATTTCAAAAGGGAATGGAGTGGAAGATGGATGAGCTGACATAATGTCCTAGCCACTTCATTCTGAAACTTGCATTTGAACAAACTTCGAAAGATTACCCATGAAAAATGAGTTTGAGCTCCAGTCCCTTCCATGGCTTTTTAGGTATGCATTGTACAAAGGGAGCACAGCCTACAGCTGCATGAATGCAGTCCTCCCTGTGGAAAGGTTTAAAAATTAACAGAATCTTCAAGAAGTTCTTCAAGAAATTTGCTATCATGCTTGTTGAGGTTAAGCTCCACACTGCTCCCACTTTACATACACATCTTTAACTGGGAGAAGGTTTGGAATATGAAGGAGTTCTTAGTTCTTTTGCCCCAAGAAGATGAAGGGAAGCCTGGAAGGAAAAGAGGAACTTGTGCTGGACTTTAGGCAGGCAGTTCAGCATTTTTATAGTTCCTATTAATGTAATCAATAGTGTTCTGCTCTCCAGAATATCCCTCAGAATATCTTAGTTCACTAGTAAATCTCCTTTTCATTCTCCTCAGAGAAATGATAATTCTGATTTTGGTTTGTTTCAGAGCTGGAAAAGGAAATCACCAGGAGACCGAAGAAAGTCTGCATTGTTAAAGTGGTGGGAACAAGGAACCTGTGGAAAAACATTGTAGTGTTGTGTGTGAACTCGTAAGTCCAGTCTCTTTGTTTCAATAGTTGTATGGTCAGTGAAGTGGAGCAGCAATGGGAAGTGATGAGGGACCCCCACTATTTCCTACTTGTGGGACCCTTCACTAACATCTCTCATAAATGATCCTGGGAAAACACCAGCTGTTGCAGGCAACTGTATTTTTAATGGCAAATGTGGAGGAGCTCATTGGCTGTTTCAGGGTACAGAGCTGCATCTTCTCAGGTGCTGTGCTGCAACTGCATTGCTGTCACCAGTGGTCTCCTGTGGCCATGTGCTGGTAGATGCTCATGCATGCAGACATCTGCTTGGCATCCCAGGTGGGAGTTCTGAAACCATTTATGCCCCAGGAGTGCAGGTTCAAGTTGTTTACATCTGATAGGGCTGTGGTGCAGAGGAAGATGCTGCTTGCCAGTAAATACAAGTTGCTCCCTCGTATAACAGCTTGGTGGGTCTTCAAAGGCAGATTACAAAGTGCCTCGGCACTCCCAAATTATGTGCAGGGGATCACAGGGAGAACGTGCAGTCTCCAACACAACAATGTCATGTTTGCCTCCTAAGGCCTCAGGACATGCTCCTATGGGCAAAACAAGCATCAGCCTGAGGGCTTTGCAAGTTACAGGCTCTGAGACCTTCTGTCCAGAACTGAACCTATAAAGAGGGAATACGTTGGTTTGCAAATTCTGGAAGGGCACCAGCAGTGCATTTTCTAACTTTTCCATTTTGTAAAATGCCCATTTGAATTTTTCATGGGTTTTTTTCGAATGGGAGGTGGGGATGGAGAAGACTGGGAATCCTCTTTCTCTGCTAGGTTTCAAAGTATGTAGCTCTCTTGTGGCTTTTTCTTCCTCACATCAGGGCACTACTCTGCAGCCCTCACTCCTGTTAGCAGGATTAGTCATCATCCAGAGGGGACAGCCCCTGTGCTAGGCAAATAGTCACCCAGAAGCAAACAAACTTCAGGAGTCAGTTTCCAGTGTTATTGGTTGCAGAACCAATTCTGGTTTTACAATTTTTGTGTCCCTCTTCCACCCACCAGTGAGGGACTCCCTCTGTTCTGAAAGAGTGCTTTCTCCTTAGGCTCACCGTGTACATTTAATAGACAGTGTTAAATGTATTTGTGAAAACTCTTTACATGCGGAATTCTCCCCTTCTCCCTCACCCACATTAATTTGCATATTTGGAAATTCCCTAAATCAGAACTAGGCAGCCCAAAGAATAACTTCTGGCATTAGCACACAGAGGCTGTTTGCCATCCAAGCAGACCATGAAGCAGATGTATGTCTGAGGAAATAGATTTCATGTTTGTTTTTAGGGGATGAAAAGAAAAATATTTAATTTTACTTCTGTTATTCCTGTTAGACAGGGCTGTGCTGAATTTTTAGTGCATGGAGAAGGAACCTTTTGCAGGGAACACAAAGAAATCAAGGGAGACAAGGATTTAGTTTTAGAAGTACCAATTCTGAGCTGCTCACCAAGTTAAGAGAATAGAGTAATTCTTAGGGAACAGGCTGGAAAGCAAAGTCCAGATGATACAATAATTTAGTTTATAGGTCATGGCCTCAATAGCAACTTCTGCAATTGTATTCACATGCATAGAAGAGAAAGACAGAAGAAAAGCTGGTTAACTCTGCCTTTTTATAACTACTGTTTTGCTGATTAATATTTCTCTTATGGGAGAAGTCAGCTATAATCTAGTTATTGAAAGCAAATGTCATTTTTGTGTAACAGCAAGCACTTGTATTAGGTTTTTATCAGGGGCAAGGTGTTTTGTATTGAGGGTGGGGTTTTGAACTAGAGCGTTGATTTACAAGTTTGCAAGAGAAGCTCCTCAGGCCCTGGGCTGTCATGTACTCAGCAACTGCATATCCCCACCAGCTGTTTCTATGCTTATTTTGATATCCAGTTTACACTGACAGGGCTTCAAATTCCTGACCTTCAGGAGCATAGAAGTGTATCAGTGTAATGTACCTGCCAT